>SJYO01034137.1:43657035-44021971 GCA_006410555.1 Capra ibex
TTACTTTTACTTTTGTGTTGTTGGGTTTTGGACACCCTGTGATATTTTCGTCACGATTCTCCTTTCAAGTATCGTTATGTCCGTATGGAGTTCTTTGTTCTTTTTTCAGTTTATTTATTGGATTGAGACGTTGATTTCGTTGATCTTTTCCTTCTCAACCTCTTGGGGTCTCAATCATCTTCCTTTCTTTAGAATTTTTAATCCCGTCTTTATTTACGTTTTCTTTGTTTTCTCTGGTATCGTTTTTAGTTGTTTCGGTTTTCGACCAAGAAACTTTCCTATTTATTTTAACTGTTTGGTAATCGGTCTGAGTAGTTCTTCGTTTCTCTCTTTTTAGTTTAGTTATTTTAATCTTTACTTTTACCTCTCTAGTGTTGTCTGTTGTGTCTTTATGTTTCCTAGTATTCTCTGATGATAGTCGTCAACATACGGTTATTTTACCTGTTGCACCTTCTTTACCTGTTTAAGAATCTTTTCATGTTAAAAGGTTTTGACTTGGTCCTTCTTTATCTTTTAGAATTGTCTGGGTAGTGTTCGTGCCTTTAACTTTGCCATTAGTCTTTAGAAGGTCGTTTGTTTTCGGGTCCAGGTCTGCCGAAGTGTCGACTTAAGATGGTTTTTAAAGCTCTTCTCGATTGTGGATAGGAGGAGTTTGAGAAGGTCTGTTAACGTCTCCTTCCATTTGAAGGTTTGAGTAAGATACTCCGGTGGTAGTGGGATTATGGTTTTGGACTGTTTCTACAGTGTTTTTTTCTTTTGATGTCCGGTTATAGTGACTACTTGTATCTACGTTTTTAGGAGTTGTTTTAAGATCGTTAGTCTTAGGTTGTTGTGTAATTTTTCTAGTATGTGGGTAGGATCAAAAGACGGTCGAAAATGGTACCGGCACAGTGGACCCAGAGTTGTACGAAAGGAGGACCTAAGAAAGGGGTCAGACGTTTAGGACACGGGGTGATGCCCGAGTTTGGAGAACTGAAAGGACATCATGGAGTGTCTCATTTTCGAGTTATGTGGAACTGACAGCTGTCTCTCACAGACTATACCCGAAAGTAGAGTATCGGGACCGGGGTCCGCTCGATGTCACGTCGGGAGACGATTTACGAGAGGAGGAAAAGACGTAGACAGAGGACGAGGAAGATATGGGGTGTATCAAGAAGGGATATAGGGAAAACGGACGTAGAGACGGAAACGAGTAACTACGAGAGAAGTCCAGACCGACTCGGGCCGACCACCGTAGGTCCTGATTTCACCCAACTTTCCACGGGGGTGGTTTCTGTATAGATACAGAATTGGAGGTCTTGACATTTACACTGGAATGAACCTCTTGCTAGTGATTACATTAAATGAATTCACTTTCCCTTTTACAATCAGTTAGTCAGATTGAGAAACGTTGGGGTACTTGATATCGGACGGTCCGAGGAGACAGGTCTCTGAAAAGGTCCGTTCTTATCACCTCACCCATCGGTAAGGGAAGAGGTCCCCTAGAAGAACGTTACTCTAGTAAGATTTGAATCCGGGATTTAGGTTCCTTCTCTTTCCCCATAGACGGTGGGTTTTATGTCCACTCTTTCGGTACACCTCTGTCTCCGTCTCCGACCTTTACTCGTCGGTGTCGGGTCCTTGTGATTTTGGTGGTCTTTGACCTTCCCCGTTCCTTCCCAGGAGGGGCTCTCGGAGGTCTCTCTCGTGTCGGGACGACTGTGGAACTAGAGTCTGAAGACCTGTTGTGTAGATCCACCCTTATTTGAGGAAAATAGAATTTAGTGCGTCAACCGTCATTAAACGATATTGTCGAGATCTTTTCATTATTTCCTCGATTTTTTTTTTGTTTTTTGACCGGTTGTCAACCTTCGACACCGAGGTACGTCGATACCTTGTAGGTTAGAGGGTCGAGTGTTCCGTAGATTCCCTTGTGGCACCTATTGTTCACTCGTCCCAGTCTCCCGTCCCTTGGGACGAGCGCTAGAACTGAGACCCCTCCCCTCAGTCCGTTACCGTGTAGACGTGTGGTACGTTTATTCGGAGGAGTACCAGTTGCACCTCGTCTTGAAGATTTGTAATTCTGAACGCCAGACACTGTGAGAACGACGTCGGGTGTTCACAGGTTCATCCCCGACCAACGTCTCTGTCACCGTTTCAAGTCCAAACCTCAGGGTATGGGTCCGAAGATGAGAGACGATTTGGTGAACCATCGACACACTTAGACACGTTTACTAAAGTCGAGACATGAAACCAAGGGAGTAGACATTTTACTCTGTCATTTATAGAAGGAACTTTCAATTTCCAATCTTTATCGTTTCCTGGATGGGAAGGTATCCATGGATATCTGTTACTTATTCTTTGTCTAAAATAACATAATAATATGTTACATTATATATTATTATACCCGACGGGAGTATCGAGTCAACCATTCTTAGGCGGACGTTAAGTCCTCTAGGACCAAGTTAAGGACCTAACCCTCTAGACGACCTTTTCCCTATCCGATGGGTGAGGTCATAACACCGGATGAGAAGATATCCATGGATCTCCGTAGCTTATTCTTTACCCAAAATAATCTAATAATATGTTACATTATATATTATTATATTATTTATTGTTATATTATAAATATAATTAACATAAAAGTCCCCATCCTTCAGGATATTTAAGGACAGGGGGAAAGAATGAGGTTCCTCTTTGATTTCTTCTACTATTGACTTTTTCACATAATTAAGATATAATTCGTAAAACCTTCTTCCAAAAACACCTGAAGTGGATACCTGTAATAGTTCTCGGTATCTTAGTACCTTACACACCATGGTCTTCCCAGAAATCGTTGATAAATTATTAAGTCCAGGAAATCACACATCTCCTCCTTTGACTCCGAGTTCTCTTCCTTCAACGGGTTCAGTAAGTCACCGAGAAGTGTTGCTCGACCACAATCGTCGACCCGGGGGACTTGGGGACAGGATTCGAGTGAAATAAAGTAGTCATCACCAGTACGGTGTCGGTGACCCGTGTCGAGAGAGAGAGGACTCCAACCTCCGTCGGAAACAGTCTGTTCAATGCCGGTACAATTGTGTTTTTAAGTCGACACACTCGACTGCAGGTTTTTAGGCAAATTCTGAACGAAGTACAGGGTCATTTTTTCCCTTCTACTTTTAAAGAAGACTTTGTATGGATGATATGTAAGTAGTCTCCGTCTTTTAACAACAAGGGAGTATTTAATATGGTTTCTGATGACACCCACTTAATCGACCCAAAGTAGAAAAATTTACAGTCGGGTCTACTGGGTATAGACACATCCGTACACTTATATTCCAATATTGTTGTAAACTTTCCTAGGATTTTTTCACAAAAACGGTGTCAATTTCACACTAGTTTTGTATAGTAAAGTCTTCAGTGTTATAAATAGTAAAATTATAATTATCGTGTTAAAACGTATTTCGTGGTATGTTCCTTGTTAAGATAATCCTGATATTTCTAAGGGTCCGATCTTTTTTTTTCCCCATTTTATAAGTCTTATACAGTCTCTCTCTCTTAGTCGTCACAGTGATTGTGTCTTAGGTTAAAGAAAAGAAATGTCTATAAATTCCGTTGGTACGTAAGGGTCTCTATCCCTGTCGTTAGCTGTTCCTTATCCTCGTTAAATAAATACTCAGTAGATAGGACGTTCAGTCATTTACTTCGAATGGGTTGTTCCTTGACACAAAATACCGAATACCGGGATATTTAATTCAAATCACTTTAGAAAGGTTATACGAATCTTGTTTTCCGAGACTTAATCCCCGACCAGTTCCTCTTGCGCTGTCCCGTAAACGGTCTCGGACTATTACTGTACGAATTCGTCGTAGAAATATACGTCCTGTTTTACCTTTATTTTCCTTTGTACCCTGGTCACTCAACACAACCACTCTTTTGTCTCGTAGTCAGAGTCATCCTTGTCCCGTAAAAAGTCCTCCAAGTGTCCCATCCAACACCTTTCGAGTCGACATACCGCTCTACCAATCTTGGTGTCCAAAATCTGGGTCTGACGGGGTCCTTCTCAATGTCCAAATTGTGCAGAACAGACACACTCGTACCCAGTTAATAAAGTCGAGAGACGGAGTCAAAGGAGAAGATACGTTCTCCTTATTATGTTCAGGGATCGAGTATCCCAACAACACTCTCAATTTACCCGATTTTGGACACTTCTCAAATACTACCACGACTTACGTGTAATCAATATTACCACTGATACTGCTGAGTCTGGAGTGGAGTAAAAGATGTCTCCGGTCTCCCAGTCTGTTGGACGGTACTCTCGGTCGTGATGTAGTCGTTACTTTAGAGAGACAAAGATCCAAAAGTGGACATTTTAACCTTATTACGTTACCGTACCATGAACCTCCGTCAGTCTGGATTTATGTTTGAAATCGGGACCGTCAATGTTCGACGTGTAGAAGTAGATATTTTACTCATTGTGTCGAAATAAACGTCACGAGAATATTCTTACCCAGTATATGATATCCACTCTACGGGACGTAGATAGTCTATGAGTTATTTTCGAAGAAGGGTGAGAGTCAGGTCGAAATCTTTGGAGTTTTCCTTTTTAGAAGGAGTTGAGAGTTATGTGTATTAAAAATTTATCATAACGTGTATATCCCCGAAGGGTTCTCCACGATCACTATTTCTTGGATGAACGGTTACGTCCTCTGTAATCTCTGAGTCCAAGTTAGGGACCCAACCCTTCTAGAGGACCTCCTCCCGTACCGTTGGGTGAGGTCATAAGAACGGACCTCTTAGGGTACCTGTCTTCTCGGACCTTCCGATTTTAAGTACCTCATCGTTTTTCCGCCTGTACTGACTTCGTTGAATCGTGCGCACGTGTAACGTAAATATCTATTTTTAGAGTCAGTAGAGTTTTATTGTGAATCCTGTCAAGAGGTAGAAGTATATGAAGTAGAAGTCTTGTACAGTGTCCTTCTTTATGACTCGCACATAAAAACGAAATAAAAGTACCGAATAAAGATTGGAAATAAGGTTATTGTTTACCCAGGAGAGTAAGTGTCTTCTCAATGGAAGAAGACGTCACTGAGTTCGTAAACCGTAAAAAATCCTCGGTAGAGGTCCGATTTGGTAACGGTTTGGGATCTTCTATAGTTGTCAAAGAGGTGTTCCCCCTTTGAATTTTCTAGGTCTAATAAAGTCGCTTGTTTTTCAAAGTTTTACAACGATAGTGTATTTTATCTAAGAAGTTCACGAATTATTTCCAATCGAGGGTAAAGGAATGAGTCCTTTAAGGGAATCACGTCGGAGTAGGTATTTACTGTCGTCTTTCCTCCTCTTGAAGACCTAGAGTCCCGGAGAACACCTAATCCTATGATAAAGTCAAGAAGTCACTTGCCCTTAGTTCCACTGGTGGGGGTTGTCTTTCACTGCCGGTTTCTGTCGGGTACAGTGTTTACCTTGCTTCATTGTGAAGGATGAGGTTGTTATAAGACTCATCAGTTTATCGTTAGGAACCAATTTTAGGTGTAGACCTTTTGATCTCTATCTTTGGTTTTCGATCTTTACTGACCCCTCGAACACTACCTTAATAGTCCTAAGTTGTACGTCCATTGTAGTCAGTCATGGGAAAGAATTTTTGAGGTTGAAGGGTAGTCAAGTCAAGTCAAGTCAGTGAGTCAGCACAGACTGAGAAACACTGGGGTACTTAGCGTCGTACGGTCCGGAGGGACAGGTAGTGGTAGAGGGTCTCAAGTGGGTTTGAGTACAGGTAACTCAGTCACTACGGTAGGTCGGTAGAGTAGGAGACAGCAGGGGAAGAGGAGAACGGGGTTAGGGAGGGTCGTAGTCTCAGAAAAGGTTACTCAGTTGAGAAGTGTACTCCACCGGTTTCATGACCTCAAAGTCGAAGTCGTAGTCAGGAAGGTTTCTTTAGGGTCCCAACTAGAGAAAGTCTTACCTGACCAACCTAGAGGAACGTCAGGTTCCCTGAGAGTTCTCAGAAGAGGTTGTGGTGTCAAGTTTTCGTAGTTAAGAAACCGCGAGTCGAAAGAAGTGTCAGGTTGAGAGTGTAGGTATGTACTGACGTCCTTTTTGGTATCGGAACTGATCTATCTGGAAACAACCGTTTCCTTACAGAGACGAAAACTTATACGATAGATCCAACCAGTATTGAAAGGAAAGTTCCTCATTCGCAGAAAATTAAAGTACCGACGTTAGTAGTAGACGAATTTCCAGTTGTAAGTCTTTTGATTCTAATACCGTAGACCCTTTATCTACCTTCGTCACCTTTGAAGGGTAGTCATTTCGAATTTGTGAGGTCGTCTCGTTCGTAGAGACGAGAAGTACCAAACCGAAGTGAATTGAAAAAGGTAGTAGAGAGGTTTCGAGACTTCGAAGAGAGTATTGATGTCGAATGGTGAGGGTCCCGTGATCCAGTCGAAGGTGAGACGGAACAAAAAGTGGATGCGACAAGGGTATTTCCAGAAAGGAGAAGAAATTGGTGACTCGAGGTTGAGTAAGGGGTTTTTAGTCGAGGTTTTAATGGGTAAGATTTTGGAAGGGATTAGCCGAGTTAGCGTTAACGAACAGTATAAGGACACACTTTATGGAGAACTATTTCTGGTGAATCCAATTTCTGGTGTTGAATCCTATTTCTGGTGTTGGGTTCGATAGAACGTTCTGAGAGGTACCTGACCCGGTCGGAGTAAAACGTGTCACGCGAAGTGAGAGACCTAAGGTCAGAGTCACTTGAAAGAAAATATATAATTATCCGTGGTCCGATAAAGGACGGACCCGGACAAATGTACGACAAGCACCACAGACTCAAGGGACAGACAGGAATAGGAAAAGTGGATCAATTGAGGGTAAATTTTTTTTGTTTTTTTTAGACCACAATAAAAGGATCTCTCCGGAAGTCTCTAGTGCGACTGTTCCAGTTTACAAGGAACAGAGACTGCAAGAACGGTTACAAGGAACAAAGAATAGCGAGTATAGAGTCAACATTAAAATGTAAAGACGCACATGTACATTATCGACTGGATTACAGTTAAAGGTGTGATCGGTACTTAAAACAGACACAAACGAACAGTTACCTAGGGATCATGGATCATATCACGGACTGGGCAATCCGTATGGCAGTTATAAACAATCTACTTATTTAGTGCTCTGGATTCTTGTCGTCGTGACCGAGTGAGAACGTCTCGTAATCACAATCATCATCAATCATGATTGAGATCACGTCGACATTGTTGTATTCGTGGCATTAAGAAATAGTAAAGGAAAAATAACGAATACAATATATCATTTTACAAGTAAACAGACTTAGGTGACCTGTCTTTCTAAGACTTTAAGTCCCCAACGAACTGTAGGAAAAAAAATGGAAGACAGTGGAGGGTTATAGATCCAGGATCATGCCTCGTACCGTGGTCAATCTCAGACATTCTCGGACGACTTTACGTTCCTCGAACTTAATAGACTACAAGTGTAACGAACGAGGTAAATATATTAACACTTTCAGTGCAGTCGGTGGAGGGTCCATTGGGTCCTAAATATCGCCGTAGGTGTCGTCCAAAGTTCCTGAGACGTACGGTTTCTCCCCTCTTCCCTAGTGTCTCTTCGATGTCGAGGACTCTCGATCTTCTGGTTCGGTTTAGGTTCAGGTTCAAGCTGCGGACTTTGTCCCGTGAGTTTCGGTCACATGACCCTGTTGGGTCTCCCTACCGTACCCTTCCCTCCACCCTCCTCCCAAGTCCTACCCCCTGTGTACATGTGGGTACCGACTAAGTACGGTCACGTACCGTTTTTGGTGGTGTTATAACATTTCATTAATCGGAGGTTAATTTAATTAAAAAAAATTTTTCAGTACGACTATTCCGTCATGTCGTTTCACGGACTCTGGTCAGTGTCCTCGGGTCCTGCAAGTAGTTTCCAAGTGTTCTCCCGGGTTCGGAGACAGGTAAGTGAGGACATCTACTTGAGACGACCGGTCTCTCAAATTGGACTTACACTAAATATATTAAGTGTCTCTGGTTGTGCGTGAGACACCAAATCTTGAAAGAAGGTATATTTTTACTTGTATACGTGTGTTTTACAATAAAGATTAAAGTCCCTTAAAGACCTGAGTATTTCACATCGGTGACAGGGACGTAGTAAGGATTGTCAGATACCTCATGTCCAATTCTTGAGATCTATATTTCATATTTCTTTTGCTTAAGGGTTCTATCATTTTCAATAAACCTTATAAATGTCACCGTTCTCAGTTAAGAATGTCCCAAAGGGACCACTGAGTCGCCATTTCTTAACCGGACGGTTACATCCTCTGAGTCCAAGTTAGGGACCCAACCTTTCTAGGGGACCTCTTCCTTTCCCGTGAGGTCACAAGAAACGGACCCTTTAGGATACTTGTCTCCTCGGACCACCCGATGTCATGTACACCATCGTATCTCAGTCTGTACTGAATCGTCGATTTCTTGTCGTCGTTATGTACTTTTCCTCAGTTTAATGGTTTCGTTGGGAGGACTCGGTGTGTATGTCTAGGGAATCTCTCGCAACCCAGGGTAGTTGTAGAGGAACCTTCCCAGAGTCAGAGTGGGGTCTGGGAGACGACCGGGTGACGTAAAAATCGTTGAAAGTTTAGGTACCAAAATGAGACATCTACCTCCCGATCTCGGTTTGGGATTCGGAGGGGAGAGAGAAAGTAGGACATAAAACGACGTTCTAAAAAATTATAAAAGAATTTTCGTTCGTAATTAAGTTTTCGTAGGAGGTAATATACTGATAGTGTCTGAGGACTGTAAAGTAAAGTTTAGATGTGACCAGGAACGTGTAGGGTTTCACGGTGTTTGTCCTCTCCCGTCGAAGACTGGGACAGATGTAGTTGTACTAGTAGAGGTAGTGATTCGCATGATCGACTCACTTAAAACACGGATTTCAGGGAAGAAAATATTTATAGAGTGTATATACGGGTTACGAAAGTATAGGTCGTGGAAAATCGTGAGCACTTTTAGGACACACTCCATTAAACAGTAATAGAAGTGAAATGACTACTCCTTTAATACCGATTCACTGAATGGGTTCCTCTGTTTTCACTTGCACTCCTAAGACTTGAGTTTAGGTCCGTTCCGGAAGACTGAGGTTTGAGGGGACGAGAAAATAAAATGGACTAAAAATTTCGAAAATTTACAGTAATATACTTTTTCCATAAAACCCTATGTATGCAAATCCTCTTTGGTCACTGAACTGACGTCTTTAAGAGTCTCTGTAGTACATAGTCATCCACGGGACTCAGTAGTACTTCGGATGACCGGGGTCTCGGGAAAATCTCGTAGAGTCCCTTGTTCTCCAGGAGTCTTACGTATCGTTCCCTGGTGAAGGGAGACGGGAGAGGTTTGTAAGAAGAAGAGGTCCGATAAAGGAGAGGAGCACAAACCTTAGGGTGGACCTTCCGACAGACTTTCTCTTCATGGTCTTGGTCTGATCTGGTCACACCTGAACCGTACCTTCGGATTCCGACCATAACAAGACTTCAGGACTCGAGAGACGGACTAGAGTGATTCGAGGAGACCCACCCTATCCCCCGTCCGTAATCGAAGTAATAGGACTTCGGTTCCTATTTTCGGTTCCTTATCCGTAAGTGACCCCCGTGGTAAAGGGACCCCCGAATCCACTATCTGGTCCCGTGCCTCTGTACGGAAGGTTTAGAGTGTCCCTTTCATAGGTGGAGTGAATCCAACAGTGTTGTCTGACCCATAATCAACGACGGACCCCTATGTGGCTCGTGTCTTTGACGTCTCGATGGGTCGTTCTTTGTACAACCGGTAAGTTGCTTCTGTTAGCTCATGAAAAAATGTCTTTCATCGTCGTGGTTTTCCTGTGAGTACGACCACTCTAAAGACTTTTGTTTGTTTTTTGGACGAGAGAGAATCTGAGTGGGTACGACTGTTTTTATTTCTAAATTGTCTCCTGACATCCAGAACTCGGTTTCCAGCCCGTGTGACAGACTTATCCTTAAATACGGAAAATCAAAGGGGGATCAACGGACTCCGTTAGATCTTCGTCAACAGATATACGGTTTTATAACCGTAAAAATCATAAACCAAAAACACCTCCTGTTTCTCTGTATTATAAATTTTAATCCCGACGGGGTCTTTTGGACCGGGTGCACTCGTAGAAGTAATTCGATTTAGTGAAGTTTAGTCCACCCATATGTGGACCTAACGAGTTACTTGATCAACTAATTTAGAGTGTCTGACGCCTCAACACTTACATCCACACCTCCACCCCACGTCCCTGGTGTCGGTCCCACCTTAAATTTACCTGGTCGACCCCGTCTCCGTCCACTTTGTCATATTCCTCCCTTGACACGGGTCCCCGGGTCTCAGATCGGACTTCCAATCACCAGTTCCGTCTGGGTCGTCTATCTTGGTTCCCTCGTCAGTTCTTTGTCTCTCCCTCTGTCGGTCCTGGACCATTATCGCTGCACGACCCTCCGTTCAACGCCCTCCCAGACTATCGTCCGGTTCGGTGTGTGTCGGTGGTACCTCGTGGTCGTTACTCCTCTGAGTTCCTCACTGGAGTCGGGTTTGTGTCGATGTCCCCTCGGGGCAATCTTCTCGACTTCACCCTTCTTTACCGAACTGTCTCTTTTGGTCAAGGGTTACCTTCCTCTCCATCCGAACTCGGACTTTCATTTGAAGACCTTGTAAGTCACCCAGCGACCGTTTAAGAAAAGGGGATCTTGACTGGTCGTACTTTGGGACCCTTCTCTGACTGAAACTTCGGTCCGAAACAGTGAATGGTCGACACACTGGAACCTTTTCAGTGAATTATAGTCCCATTGGTGTGTTAAGGTGAACGATCTTTATCAGGACCTAAAATAGTCCACTAAGTGAAATTTCTTTCTTGACATAAGAATTATTCAAAAACTCATCTTAATAAAAGATTTTTATGTTATTTCGTTCAAACAGTCTATTATTTATCCAATTTTATATGTATACACACATTATCCTTCATGAGAAACGGGAAGGGGAAACAAAATTGAGAATCTTCACAGGGTCTAACCTACAGAAGTATAGGTTCAGAGACAAACGGATAGACCTTTATTCTTTTACCTAAGAAAACATTCAAAAAAAAAATACCTAGTACATATATTTTTTGGGTCGTCTTATGAATGTTAAGAGAAAAAGTACAATTAAGGGAAGAAACCGAAAGAATCGTTTGACACAGACTCCCTTATTCTACTAGACCGGAGCCCATCCTCTTCTCCCATCTCTTTTGATCACGATTCGGGGGAGGGATTCGGTGCACAGGGGATCCGGGTGACCGACGGGAGTGAAAGGCGAAGGTAAACTCAAATTCCTCTATTTTGTCGAGGACCCCCGTGTCTACCTTCTCGTCGGTCGGGAAGATTGTTCAAGTGGATTAGGACTCCGATCCAAGTGAATTAGGCTGTGAGGAAACCGGGGGTAGGAAGGTCTGTGGCATGTGGTCTGTCGGAGTGAAGTCTGACCAAGGGCGTGAGACTTGGGACGGACTGGGGTCTCGACCGAGATAGGGGAGTAAACTGTCTAACTAAGGAAAAAAGTCTCGTTCTTGTTATCCGTGACCGGCACGATCAGGACCCCCTATAGTCCTTCCCCCGTCACCACAAGGGACAAGAGGTCTTCAGAAAGGGACCCTGGAGACCTCGACAAAAGACGGGCGTAGAGTCGGATACGTGGTGGTGGGTGGGTTATAATCTTTCTTCTCTATAGTTGTGTTCCTACCGTGAACACGAGATCTGGGGGTACCAGGACAAGACGGGTAGTCGTACCAGTCCACCCACTATCGAACCACTGGTGTCTCACCCCTCTTCTGGGGTCCCATACCGAGTTCCAGGTCCTGTGTCAGAGTCACCCGTCCCCTCAAAATAAACGTAGTAAAGAAGTGGTGACACATCCTTCTTAAGTTCAATCGTAGAAAGTCGTAGGGTCTACTGATCCCCTTCTCTTGGGGTAATCTCCAAAGAGTTTCGCTTTTTTACACTTTTATAGTCAACGAATCAAGACAGGTTGAGAAACGTTGGGGTACCTGATATCGGGTGTCCGGGGAGACAGGTACCTTAAGAGGTCCGTTCTTATGACCTCACCCATCGGTAGGAAAGAGGTCTCCTAGATGGGTTGAGTCCCTAACTTAGGTACAGAGGACTTAAGGTCCGTCGAAGAAATGGGAGAATCGGTGGTCCCTTACAGGACTCTGTATACAATAAACCATTTACTCTTTGTTTTAGAGAGACATCTGATCTGACTACTCTGATAGTTTTTAAAGAGTATTGGATAAGACTTTTACATCGAGATGTTTCGGAGTATTTCCCCGAAGAGTCCACAGAACCACCATTTCTTGGTCAGACGGTTACGTTCTCTATATTCTCTATGTCCAAGTTAGGGACCCAACCCTTCTAGGGGGTCTCCTCCCGTGTTGTTGGGTGAGGTCATAAGAACGGATCTCTTAGGATTCCTCGGACCACCCGATATCAGTAATCCCAGCGTTTCTCAGTCTGTCCTGATTTCACTGAATCGTGTGTACGCAGGTTCGGAGTGTTTCACTAATAAACCTTTTATCCTCTCCCCATGTCCACCAGGGAAGTCAAGTCAAGTCAAGTCAGTGAGTCAGGACAGGTTGAGACGCTGGGGTACTTAGCGTCGTGCGGTCCGGAGGGACAGGTAGTGGTTGAGGGTCTCAAATGGGTTTGAGTACAGGTAGCTCAGCCACTACGGTAGGTCGGTAGAGTAGGAGACAGTACGGGAAGAGGAGGACGGGGGTTAGGGAGGGTCGTAGTCCCAGAAAAGTTTACTCAGTTGAGACGTACTCCACCGGTTTCATAACCCCAAAGTCGAAGTCGTAGTCAGGAAGGTTACTTGTGGGTCCTGACTAGAGGAAATCCCCGTCCTTAAAGGAAAGTGTCTCTCCTTCACTAAAACGGGGATAGAACTCCTAATAAAAACTCCTACACTCATTTGGAACCTCTCCTGTGGGGTAGAGTCGAAGACGACCTCGTCCGTCTCGGGACTTCTCTTTCGAGGTACAACCCCTATCTGATTCCCACCCCTCAAAAAGGAAAAAATGCGACTCTAAAGTCATGGTACCTAACCGGACACTTCCAAAGTATCGTCTTTCACACCGGAATAGGTTCTTGTTTTCTCTCCGGTAGACGTGAGTTTGAACTTGTGAAAGTGAAACTTTAGAGGTGTAATCGGAGAAGAAGGGTTCAAGGGTGAAGGGGCCGATGTCAGACGAGGTGACTTAAAGGTTCGACCGGATTCGACCATTCCCTCGTAAAATCTCCAGGGGAGAGGTGACCTTCCTCCCCAGACCCCAATAAGACGTCGGATCTGAGTCAGAGGTATGCACTCGGAGACTTCGGTGTGAAGGGATGAAGTCGACCTGACCGGGTCAGATGTGTGTCGACTCGATCAGGAGGGTACTTCGGGAGCGGATAAGAGGACGCTGAGACTACAAACCGGAACAGAACCGGACGGAAGAACACGTCCCACTTAGGATGAAAAACAAAGAGGTTGGTATCGGACTCCACTCGTCTCAGGAGAAGACACCCTAAAGGGTCCGTTCTTGTGATCTTACCCCACGGTAAAGGAAGAGGTCTCCTAGAAGGACTGGGTCCCGAACTTGGGCGCAGAGGACGTAACGTCTGTCTAAGAAATGACCGACTCGGTAGTCCCTTTGGGACCTAGTGGTGGTAGATCGGAGTTTAGGGTGGTGGTGGTCCTGTAAGACACCGGGAGACTATTGAAGTCGGGTTTACCTCAGGTTCTTACGGTGTGGAAAACCTGTGGTACTGAACTTGAAGTCCCGGGCGACCTCGGTCAGGATGGGGACCCCACAGGGGGACTAAAACCATATATGAAGTACGAGTTTAGAGATAAGACCTAGACGAAGATCTAATGAAAGGACTGAGATCTAATGGGTGTGTCTTCGTCATTTCTCCGTCTCTTTTCGTCCTTCTGAGACATAACTCGTGGCTCTTTCAACTCGTGGCGGGTCAGGGACTGGTAGGGAGGACGGAGAGGAGAAGGACAAGGGGCAGTCAGAGGTATGAGGTCCTAACGTCTTCCCGATGGTCTCACAGTCACACTCGGACGGACCGACAGAACAAGAGGTGGAGGAAGGAAAAGAGATGGGGTGAGTCACCCCACAGTCGAGGATGTTCTTCGGAGTTGTGGAAAAGAGAGTCAGTGGGAGGGGTGATATCTTGACCGGAGGAGGAAGAAAGACGACCACGGGTGGGTTGACATGTCTGATAACGTTAGGGGTTTTGAGAAGTACCGTGGGAATCCCAGTACGGACAGAGAGGATCAGTCCGACACTCACGGGCCTTCTACCCGTGACCAGTCGTAGTAGAGAGAAACATAGTGGGTCTTGAAAGAACCACGAGTTATGTCTCCCAGAAGGACGAAAAGAGACGGAGAAATGACGAAGACACACCCATTAGATCTCAGTCCTCTCATTAGATCTTCGTCTAGGTCTTATCTCTAAACTCGATTCCGGTCCCTCGTCAGTTCCTGGTCAATTTTCAGTTCGTCGTCCGTTTTCTTAGTCTCTCGTCCGTCCCGACCCATCGATCGGTTCCGGGGCTTATGTTTAAGACCCATCTTTCGAGGGAGCCCTCAGACAGTGGACGAGGGTTAATCCCATCTCCAGACGTGTGTACAGGTGACTCGATCTTCCTCGTACTTCCGTCTCGAGTACCCGTCTACGTTACAGAGAGGAAGGTAGTCCTTCGAATTATAACAGACTGGGTGCCTCACACGAATGCACTGAGGTACCAGTACCCCTACCAAACCCTGAGGATGGCCCTCCTATCAGGTTTTCAAAGACGTGAGTAGAGAGGTACCCTCGAAGCCTTTCCGGGGCGAGGACCAGTCAGACTTGTCTGCACCACCTCTTGTGACTATAAAATATATGTCACCTCCAGTCCTCGGGATTTCTACTACGGGAGGACTTCGGATAAAGGGGTAACGGACCCAAGATGAAACGTCAAGAATATGCTGAGAATATACATCGACTTTCTGGATTAAGTTATATATTCGTATAGTTTTGTTGTGTAATATGTGGAATTTGAATGTGTTACAGTTAATATCAAGGTATTTGAACCCCTTTTTTCTTTTATCACGGTTGTCCCCCACTCTACCAACCTGCCGTAGTGGCTGAGCTACCTGTACTCAAACTCGTTTGAGACTCTCAACCACTACCTGTCCCTCCGGACCGTACGACGTTAGGTACCCCAGCGTTCCTCAGTCTGTCCTGACTCGTTGACTTGACTTGACTCTAGTCCCTCCCAGAGACGATACCCTTAGATAGGATGACCTACGGTCTTTTTTATGTGACTTCCTCTCGAGGGAAGTTCCGAGGATTTAAGAGTGTAAAAAGGAAAGAAAAAAAAAAAAAACGTTTCCTCTTTGCGACATAATAAGGTACTGTCTCTGTCGCTATCGGAGTCTTTTCCCAATGTAAGTGTGGATTCTTTCGCTTACCGATTCTTAGGAGGACAAACACACACTGTAACAAATACCTCTTTCTTCCATTTCTCAATGAGTAAAAACAGTACGAAGGACAGGAGACACTTTGGTCTAAAGGACGGTGAGGACCCCGTAGACTTCTCACCCCAAAACACACGAATTCGGACCACGCCAGAAGAATCCCCGGAAAGACAGATCGCAGAACTTGTGTCGGGAACTCTTCACAGGTCGGGTGAGGAAGGTCTCTTTATTACAGTGTCGAAGGATGGCTGGTGGGGTGGGTAACTTGACGGGGTCCGGACGAATAAGCGGTTTCGGTAAGTGTCGGGACTGACTCTCGAATCTCTTGACGAGGTGTTATTATGTGAAGCGACAGGGGTCGAAGAGACAAGCCGTCGGGGTGGCGGTGCGACTTCCGTGGTCGCCCAGTAAAGTCTGATGTGACTTCTCTCCTTTTCATGGTCCAAGTTCGTTCGTAACACTAATACTAATAACGACGAAGATGTCCTTTCACCAGGGACGCACTCCCAGTCACGTATAAGTCGTAGAGACGCCGCGCAGAAGGGAGGTAGTTTTCCGGCGAAGAGACTAAGACTCTTCTTTTCCTGGTTCTTCCTCCTCGACCTAAATTTACCCCTCCTTTAATTATTTCGCTAAAAGGGCTCCTCATCCTTGGAATAAGGAATAATAAAAGGTAGACGGTAGGAGAGGTACCCGAGGGGATGACGTACTTGAGGTCCTGGAACACACTCGGTAAATTTGAAAGAGAGGAACCTGCAAAATAGATAGTTTCTTCCCAAACTTATAAACGAGATTGAGGGATTACTCCCGTCTACGTTGTTCTCCAGTCACCTTGACGAGAACTTCCATATTTCTTTGTATTCCGAAGTAGTGGGAGAAATACCCGGGGTCGAAATGTGTTTGGGGAAAAGACGAGCTTACCTTTATTAAGACAAAACTACATTGTTAGACGGTCTAACGACCCCGAGTTCCCTCCTTTTCGAGTGACACAGACGGTAGGGGTTCGAGAGATGAATGTTTGTTCATTAACGGTATCTCTCTACACTTATCGTCCCTCACGTCTCCTCCCGCACCAATTAGGACGGTCCCTTACTTCCCGTCTTAAATAGCTCTTCCACTCTCTGCTCGACAGATAACTTCTGCCTTTTCTACTTTAAAAATAAATCCAACTTTATAAGTGACTCCTTAATTTCCGACGACTTCCTTACAAATTCTACCTTCCCTAGCCACCCCAACACTTTCTTGATCTTTTAACTCCAGTTCCAAAATTTGGTCGTCAGACAGTGACGTTCTCACTATCGTCTTACGGCTCTTGTACCTAAACATTTAATAGTCGACTCCGATGGTCACTGATGACAGAGAGGGACATGTCCCGCGACACGAGTGGATTGTCCCTGACTTAAGAGTTAAAGTACAAAATATGCGAATTGTGTGGTTTCCCGTCTACCGTCACAGTAAACGAGGAATTTACACGGAAGGGAGGTAGGTTCGGTTTTCATAAATGTTTCCTACATATAAATCGGGTTTTGTTTAGTAGTGTAAACAGTTTGTTTAGGTTGAAATAATCCCGACTACAACGTTTATTAAAGGAGTAATACATTTACTTATTTTAGACGAAAATTAATTAGAGATCCGAAACGAACACGATATTCTTATTTTATACAAAAATAGAATAATCCCCCAACGATAAAAATTGGTTATAGTACCTCCCCTTGTATCTGTTATCAGTCTTTGCCGTCCTATCTAAATAGATTGTTTCAGTTACCAAGTCACTGTTAAGATCCTTAAGGTGTGGTAGCTTGTTTTGAGGGTTGAGTACTACACGTTACTGGAACTTTATCCATATTAATTACCTTCCTACTAAGTCTGAGTCAAGTTGATTGAAACCGACAATACGAGACAAACCCCCTATTTAGAAGATGGGTATTTTTTCCGACTCGTGGTTGTTTGACTACGGAAACTTGACGCCACGGTCTCTTCTAAGAACTCACAGGGAACCTGACGTTCCTCTAGTTTGGTCATTTAGGATTTCCTTTGGTTGGGACTTATAAGTAACCTTCCTGACTACGACTTCCAGGTTATAAAACCGGTGGACTACGTTTCTCGACTGAACAACCTTTCTGCGACTACGACCCTTTCCAACTTCTGTCTTCTTCTTTCCCCACCGTCTCACACCTTATCTATCGTAGTGGTTGTGTTACCTGTACTTGAACTCGTTTGAGACCCTCAGTCACCTCTTGTCTCTCCGGACCGTACGATATCAGGTACCCCAGTGTTTCTCAGTCTGTATTGAATCGTTGACTTGTTGAAATTGGGACTTGTTCTGAGATCGAGAAAGAAAATATATATGTCTCTTGTTCTCTATCCTCCCTTCTGCCCTACCTCTTAATACATGAGATATATGTATCACATGTATATATACACATATTTCTACGATAATTTATCAAGGAGAAAACATATATATGTATCAATTGTAAATTACTACCTGTCCCTTCGGACCGTACGATGCCAGGTACTCCACCGTTTTTCAGTCTGTGCTGACTCGTTGACTTGACTTGTAAACTATCAATTGTAAAGGAACCGAGGAGTAAGGAAAGACGTAGAGTCTACCAGGAAGACATAAGTAAAAAGAAGAGAGTTCTCATGTAGTAAATCTTTTAGGGATTCATTCACAGATGACCATGATTTTAGAAAAAGTCACAACTAAACGAGAGGACTAAAAGTTTTCAATGAGAAAACGGAAGTAAGGGAGGAAAGTGTTAAGATCTAATTCTTAATGAAAAAAAGGATCTTTAATGTACTATGATATAAATAATGTTTTTGTGACGTCTAGACACCGTCCGTTAAAGGTATTGTGTTTACTCTTTCCTTTTTTTCTTTTTTTTTCTCGTTCTCCCCCTCCTTCTTCCTTTTCCTTTTGTTTCTCTTTGGACTGGGGTCCGAAGACCGAGGTCACTTGTGTACAAGGGTACAAAACCGTGGATGTGGGGTCTGAGACAGAGGTAGTATGTGACTCAGAAGGGGAGTCTTCCTCGATCCCTTGGAGTCTGACGTAGATTCTTACTGAAAGAAGAGTTCTGTGACTACCATGTAGGGAAGTAGGCGACGGAACGTCGTGGTGACTGAACGTGTCAGATCAGGTGTCAAGAAACATCTGTTAGACACAAAGGTATGACCGACGAGAATCCTAGAGGTGAAACAAAAACCACGTGTCAAAATGTTACTACACAAATCCACACATAAAGGAGATAGATAGGACGGACCTCGAGTAGTCTGTAAGACCTAGTTTCCTAAACACAGAAAGAATCTTTGGCAAGTTGGTAATATAGAAGGTCTCGAGACGAATCTGGAGGGAGATCAGAGATTCAAAGAACCACAATAAAAGTTCAAAAAACGGAAAGACACCGTTTAAGACATATAAAAAGTATTCAAGGTCAAGTGACTAAAAGAGAAATGACACAGATTAGACCAGAACCCACTCCTTCTGTCCCGGTGACCCCCAAAATAAGAAAAACATTCTATATTGAGGTAAGTGTCACTTTTGTATGTAGAATGTTCATGTCGGACTACTGGAAACTGTCCATATGTGTGAACACATGTTTGGTGGGTATGGGTCTGTGTCTGGTAAGAGTCGTGGGTAGAACGAGGAAGTACGAGAAAGAGTTAGTTATGGGAGGGTCCCTCACTCAGTCGGTGATAAGACTGGTGTTAATCGAAACAGACCGAAACTTGAAGTAGATATACTTTAGTGTACATTCTCTGTACGTCCAAGCTAGGGACCCAACCCTTCTAGGGGACCCCTTCCCGTACCGTTGGGTGAGGTCATACGAACGGTCCTCTTAGGGTACCTGTTTCCTCAGACCGTCTGATGTCAGGTATCGCAACGTGTCTCAGTCTGCGCTACCTTCGTCGAATCGTACGCACTTATGTACGTAGTATACCGTACACATGAGACTTAGACCGAAGAAAACAAAGTGACATTCTGGTGCACCAAATAGGTGCGACAACGTAATCGCCATCAAACAATGAAAGTGACGTAACATTATAAAGTAACATACTTATATGACTCCAAATAAAAAGGGAAGAGGATAACTACCTAAAGATGCAAAAATTCAAATCTCGATGATAAAGTGATGTAAATAACTTAAAATATAAAGTTAATATTAAAAAGATTAAAGGTCTGTCAGGTAAATCTTGAAAAGTTTCGGGAGTACAGCCCAGTGGAAACTGTCAGAAAACGAGGAGTGAGTATTAAAGGAAAAGGAGAAGACAAAGAAATTATATACGTGGTACAATTTATAAACTCTGGTACCGATAATGACCGATAGACAACTGAAAGTGAGTACTAAGAAAAAACGGAATACGAAACACTAAAGACGAATCCTCAAGTGGAAGAAACCCTGAGTCCGAGACCCTTAAGAAATATCGTCCCTGGTTTACACTTAAGGAGGTCTCTAAACACAAGGACGGACGGTCCAGTAAAAATTTACTTTTAAGAGTCGAACACCAATAAGCCTGGTACGTTTATGATACTTAAACCCGAGGTTTAAGTGTATTTTTGACCACGTGACGGTACAAGAGATAGGTTGTTATCTGTCGGACTTAGTCAGTTCCAAGACGGAACAACGGACGGAGGTACTTTACCTATAAAAAGATTAAGAGGAAAAGAGACTCTTACAGTGAAAAATAACCAGGGTCGAAGTGAATCCTCACCAGAGGGAGACTATGTCCGGAAGAATAAGTGGAGGGATTATAATCGTGTCGATGATCGTCGGTCTCTGGGTCCAGTGGACCTTAAATAACCATTAACCGTTATTTTATCCGTCGTAGTCAATGGAGAAACCTATAGACTAGGATGAAGTAAGAATTGGAATCTCTTCAAGGGATGGGAGGATATACGAGCAGAAAAGGAAATTTTTGATTTTGTATAAGTAAAACAAGTCGTATAAATCTATCCAATTTATAAAACGGTTCGTCTAAATCCATCAAAATGTTTGGTAGATCGGGTGGGAGAGAGGTCTATGGTACCAGGTAAGTCAAGACAAAGTTGTTCCGTCCACCTTACAGAAAGTTACAGGTAGAAGGTTTTGTAGGGAATTCGTAGTGGAGAGATTAGAGGACGTGAAACGGGGTGTTTATAATTAGGGAGAGAACGTCCATGAAGAAAAACCATAGAAATAGAATCCTATAAGAAAACGGGATCACTTTCTCCGAACGGAAAAAGTGATTTGTAGTGGTCTAAGATTCAAGGGACCCCCAGTTTCGGTACACATTAGTGTCGGTCCGGGACCGTATCTTTCTCGAGGTGTTCACGATTGACCTTACTTGATTCGACTCCCAGGTTACAGGTGGTTTCCAGGGACGTCTTGACTTAGGACCGTAGGAGTCTGGGAGTTACTTTTCATAAACACTTTTGATAATAACAGTTGGGATATTCTTTTGGTGTATGTGGTTTCTCCGGAGTGGTGTGTTTCGGTTACCTTTGTGTAGACTTCAGTGTCCTCCGGTTTAGATCTTGAGTCAATATGTGTCTTCGTCGTCATCAGTCGTCAGACTCTGGACTACTCTTATTAGTAAAGTAAGGGAACCTTAGAACAAGACACTCGGAGTTCAAAGTTCAAAACTTTTATAATCGTGTCACAAAGAATTCTATAAATGTTACTCTGTTTCTTAAAGGGAATAAACCCACCTGAAATGATAATATGGTAGAAAGGACAATTTTAATTGTCCTCCTTCTTTTTCGTGAATTTTTAACAAAAGTGGTCTGAGAAATAACATCGACGGGTCCTACTGGTGAAACTCATTATCTAATATTGTCATACACGTGGGTTGAACTATGGTCTATGGAGACCACCGAGTCTACCATTTCTTAGACGGATGTTACGGTCTCTGAACCCAAGTTAGGGACCCAGTCCTTCTTGGGGATTTCTTCCGTTACCGATGGGTGAGGTCATAAGAACGGACTTCTTAAGGTATCTGTCTCCTCGGACCACCCGATGTCATGTACCCCACGTCTCTCAACCTGTACTCACTCGTTGATTGTGAAAGTGAACGTCTATGGAAAGTCGTAAAAGAAAGAAGTACTTTCAACTCGGTTTTAATTTGATGTTTTTGGTAACTATACCATTGATCTAGCTTACAAGTTCGGATTTCGAATAATGGGGTCTCTCAGACACACTACTATAGTCGTACTAGACTAGGGTTCCTATTCGTTCTGGTTGAATCACCGGGAATGTTTACTATCTCTAATCTCTCTCGACGTCTACGGAAACGGTTCAATAAAATTCCCGTCGTATTTAAGATTACATACATAGTCGATAAAGAGGTCCGGTACGGTGGGACCCCCGTGTCATTTCCACCTTCTATTTTTACTTAGTCAGTAAGGTATCGAGTCGGGAGTGGTCGGTGATCTTACGAGAGACTGTTCGTGGAGGAAGTCTAAGTTCCCGTTGCCTATCACCTACACTTCCCCCTTCGAAACCTCACTCACCAGGGAATACACAGTACAGTGGAAGACCATGGTGGACCATGGTGTTAGTGTGGTTCTCCTACAGTATTGACGAGGGTTCATTCGACCTATGGATCCGAGGGAACTGTCCTCTACGAGAAGAGTTCCCAGAAAGATTCTGTACACCGACCTGAACTTGTCGTACCTACCATGTGACAATGTAATTTCGTGAGTTTTAAAAAGTGGACGAGTGTTAGTGAGACCTGAACCGGTACACTATACAAAACCGGGGACTCGTTTGTCGTTTATTCTTTTTACGTTTCTGAAGTTTTTCTCGAGAGTGTAATCTCAAAAGGAGAAAGAATATTAAGGACTTTATGAAGATGGGGGTATTCTTGTTCGGATCCGATCTTGGGATCTTTTATCCTCTTACTTCCTCACCTTCACTCAGGGGCGTCGACTTATTGTATAGTCCGGTTGATCGGGGTCTTCTAGGTCGACGACTTAGTTTGAATTCTCATTCAGGTCGGCTCCGGTTTTCTTTTCGTAGTGGATCGATTCGGACCGGGTCAAACGGTTGAGTGTCTTGGTACCCGATTTATTTGTTAACAACAAAATTCAGTGATCTATGACCTCATCAAACAATACGTGGTTTTCGATAAACATACGGAATATGTTTCTCTACCTTTTTTATTTATACAAGTACCTGACCGAACAATTTTTTTATATGTGTTTCATTTTGGTCTCTGAAATTGGTTCTGTAATATCCGAGAACTTCTTTATATTTTCGGTTCCTAAATCGATAGTAAAGGAAGTATAGTAAGCTTCTCCAACAATGTTACGAGTGAATAAGGTTTATAGAGACAGTAGTCACTTGGTCCCATAGTTGAAGGATGTATGTAGTTTAGGACTACCCTCAAGGTTCGTCACATCGCAGTTCCCTTTGTCACTTTGTCATCGATTCTCGAGACCTTAGTCTGTAAGTTTAGTCGTGACCTTTCAAACCAAAGCAGGAAAGATTTCACCCTTCTATTCTCATGATGGAGTGTCTCGACAACACTTCTAATTTTTTACGTGTGCGTGACAAACGACGTTACGGACTGTGTGTATGCACGGGTTTTCATAAGCGAACAGAATAATCGGTATTCCAACCCTCAATTATTTTTTATTAATCGATGGTAAATAACTTAGGTATGGTACACTTTCTGTGATACGATTTGTGGGTACATGTAATGGGATAATTAGTAGTACTATAGTGACACTCCACCAATACAAGGGTAAAATCTACACTCCGATTACTTCGTGTCTCTCTAAGTCATTGTACGGACCACAGTATATCGGCTCTTCACCGCTATGACTGAATTGGAAGAATTTTTTGTACGGTACGGTGGATGGTAGGTTAGTGACGGATCACCAATGTCTCTTTAATGTATCCTAAAAGTGTTACACCGGAGTGTAACGTAAAAGCGGTAAAATTGTCCGAAGGTTCTAACACAGACATGACCCATGAGAAGGACCTTACAAAAGGGGTGAGTATCAGGAGAGGATAGTGGATAATTTTCTTTTAGGAATAGCAAAACCCGGGTCAAGTTTTTGATGGAGGACAACTCTACAAAAATCTAAAGAGATCACCTATTCCACCTCTTCCGTTACCGTGGTGTGAGGTCATGAGAACGGACCTTTTAGGTACCTACCTCCTCGGACCATCCGACGTCAGGTACCCCAGCGATTCTCCACCTGTGCTGCAGTGAAAGCGAAAAGTGAAAGTACGTTACCTCTTCCTTTACCGTTGGGTGAGGTCACAAGAACGGACCTCTTAGGGTCCCTGTCCCCTCGGACCACCCGACGTCAGATACCCCAACGTGTCTCAGTCTGTGCTGACTTCGTTGAATCGTCGTCGTCGTCGTCGTCGTTACCTATTCCTACACTCGAGACCTCAGTCTGGTGGAGACACCCTTGGATCGAAGACGGTGGATGATTAATACACTTGAATTCATTCTATGTGGAGAGATTTAGGGTTGAAGGAAGAGACCTTTTATTCCCCTTACTACGGATAAAGTGTTTCTGTCTATCTGTCTGTCTGTATTAGTTCGTGTTTCGGACTAGATCTCAATCACGTGTTACGATGGATCGTAGTAAAAATAGTTTACCTAAGGTATTGTAAAAATAAAATCGTATAACGTACGTCACATCAATTAATAGACGGAGAGAACAAGAGGGACTGATCTATAATGTCGGAAACTCCAGTCTCTCGTGTAAAGAACCAGGGGGTAGTTCCCATTGTTCAATCCACCCACCCATTCCAAGGGGGGTTAAGAATAGATCGGTGTGTGATTCGTGAACGATGTACGGACATCTTTAACTAAATTAGGTTGATAGTCAGGAATAAAATCCATAAATTAGAGGGACTACCTCGAAGCCAAACGAGTCGGTATTAAAATCATACAACCTGATGTGGTTAATAAAAGTTCATGACAACAAGTCGCAAATGTTACTGTGAAAGAGTTTACTTAAATGTGTACCTATAATTTTATACTTTACCTAAGACACGTCTCTACGACATCAATTTCTACCATACTTCACGTCTAGAATAGATAGTCGGACGGGTGTGACCGTGGACATCCTTCGGATCTGGTATCCCCTGTACTAAGGGGGTATTTTAGGTCTGAAACATTTCATCCCCGGTCTAGGGGTCTACGAGGTAGGGGTGTCTACCTAGGTTGAGGTTCGTAATTAGATAATTCCTATTCCTTTCTGTAAACCTTTCTTACCTTCTTATTCGCAGGTTTAGTGGTCTTTCACGAAGCCCCTTGTTCCTACTCATTGCGAGTGAACTGTCGGGATTGTCTCTTACTCGGACCACAACCTTGGTACCCCAGAACTTAATTTAGGAGAAATTAACAGAAGGGTTAATACCCTGTACCCTCTGTCAACCCGAGACACTCGATTTGTACCCGACTTCAAAACGTCGAAGGTTGGTCTCAAAATCCATGACCATCCTTCACTGTTCAGTGTCCCTATGTTCTCATGAACTTATAAAGTTTTTCGGTTTCCTATTACAATCCAACTCTGTGGTTTGAGGAAACGTTGACCGTCCTTACTGTAGTTACCCTCTTGAGTTCGAGTGACCTTGGGAATTAATCGTCCACATGTACTGAAATTACTTATTTAACAACGAAGTATTTCGTTTCAAAAGAGTATACTTTCAGAAAATTTTTGTATCGTAGGCGACTCTTTTAGTTTCATCTTTTACAAAATCGTTACCGAGTGATATACGGTCCACTGAATATTAGTTCGTACACTTCGTTCGTAATGATAGAAACACTTGTTCCTTTGGTTCGGTCCCTCCGATCCAAATAAGGAATAATCGGGTGTCATCCGTTTATTACAGTGTTCTGAATTTAAACACGGAGGAAACAAGGACACAAAGTTTTGTGGACGGAGAGGTGACCTAGTGTAGAGGCAACTACTCTTCTAACGTCAGACTAAGGGGGACGAGATTCTCACTGGTGACTTACTTGATAAACCATTGTAGTGAAAGTGGGACCGAGAGTGTTTCGTATCTTTAGTGGACCCTACACAATTTTACGTGTACATGTGACTGAAACCTCTAAGACTAAGTCAGCCCTGACCACACCCAGACCCTCAGACACAAAATTGATCATATCCTCTACTAAAACCGTATTCACCCGAAGCCAGAGATGAAACTTTTGTAATAGAGATTCTGTATTAGTTACAATAGTTGTCTCCCCTACAAGTCTCTCGAAATCCGAATTGAAGATAAAATGATAGACTTTTCAAAGTTTTGGGAATCTCCGAAGGTCTAATTCTTAAACGAGGAATTTCAATTATTCCTGTCTTACACCGACCATATCTCCCGTTAGGATTTAAACAAGGCCAAGGGGTAGTAGGACCGGTCCTTCTACAGTGATTAGAAGCCCCGATCGACAAGGTTCTGTCTCGAACTTATTCCTTCTCTTTCTTTCCCGTGGGGACAGAAAGGAGAAACTTTGTATTTTCATTTCTACCGTTCCTCTTACGACTACCACTGTCTACATTCTTCAGATAATATATAACGTCTCTAGGTCTAATCCTTTTCGAAAGATTTAGGTTAAAAAGACGAATTTCGTCTTTCGTTTATTCCGGTAGAACCCCACGATCGTCAGAGTGTCCCAAGTTACTACCCTTCAGACCTCCGACAAACTTTGGACGGGTGCCACGGTTCACCTACCTTAACACTGTTACATTAGTCCTGGGAGTAGAAAGAATGAATTTTCCTTAGACTAATCCCACTTCTACCACCCTTTAACAATACAACTTTGCTCAAGGTCCCATTTCACTGATCTCTGCCTCCTGAGACTTACCGACCTCTCGCGCGACCGTCCTCTCCTGTCATCCCGGGACACAAACTTCACCGTCGTTTATTTGGGACGTGGGGTGGAAAAGATAAGAGAGAGGGTTTAAATTGTGATTTTACTCACAGTCGACCGTTCCACGACAACACTAATACACCTCTCGAGTTTGTTTCCGGAAAATGTTCAAAGGTGAAGGGTTCATTAGTTTGATTAGTTAAATAGACGGACCTACTAGTGACTCATGAAAAAGGTTTAAACTTTTATTTTGGTCCTCCTAAGACCCTAGTACCGATTCATCACTTTTATGGTCCTTTAGAGAGGGGGTTTATGAGTCTGAAGGACAATTTGGAATACTTTCCTTTGAAACCACATTGGTGTACTCTTCGTTTTTTGTTGCCATACACCCATGACCACTCTTAAATACTTTATTACCCAATTCTTAATTCTTAACCGGGTAGTATCCATCTAAACTTAGAGTACATAGATAAAAGAGGTTGAGGCTACTTATAAACCCAGAGACATAGGTTCGTAGACATGGAAAAAGACACGATTTTCAAACTGACAAGAAACTACCTTAGACATAAACAGAGTTTGGTTTTCTGGTGAATCAGAGTGGACTGTAAAGGAAGACGAAGACACCTAGTTCCCAGAATCTTCTAGTTTCTCAACGACCGACTGTGAAAGGAAGAAGAAATCTAAGTCTTAATGAAATCGTTCCCTATAAAAGAGGAGAGGAGTCAGACTTACGAAACTCCACGGTTCTTAAGACGACAAGTTATACCACCGGTGGTCGATGTACACGGATAAGTTTGCGTTTGACTTTAATTTACTTTAAATTTTAAGTCCAGGAGTCAGTGTAATTGAGTCCACGAGTCAGTGTAATTGGTGAGAAGTTCACGAATTATCGTTGTACACTGTTTACCGATGAGATCACCCGTCTCATGTGTGTCATGGTACTCCTATATCATAGTAGAGTCTTTAAAGATGACCTGTTGTGACTAAACCTCCTGACCTTCTTAAACCTCCACCCGTGTGTTAAGAAAGATACTCTGTCCTTGACGTCACCAGCTGGACTCCCTACCTTACGTGTCAGAAGTCCGTCTTGTGTTTCCTTAAGTACCGTCCAGAGTGAAGGACTGAGAAGTGGTGATGGTTCGACTGTAGAGAGTGCTTATTTCATTGTTTTTTTTCTTATGTTAGTTCACTTCAGACACTTTTGTGGGTTGTGTCCTCGATCAAGGACGTGGTAATCTCATTTTAAGAAAGAGACTTTACCTAAACGAGGTTTTAGTGTGGTCACAATCCTTTTTGTTGACGAAGTACAAAAGTCATTCTATGGAAACCTGTACCGAAAATGACTTAGTTTTTCTGATGAGGTTTTATTTTAGCGTCATCGGTTTATCATTGGTGGAAAACTAATTACTTCGTCTCTTGTTTCGACTCTTCGGGAGGTTTTCAAGGCTTCTTCACTTACTTCTCTACTTTGAAACGAGACATCGCTTCGGGTGTTCCCTTTTACCTTAGTGTCAAGTAGAGTGTGTGTGTCCGTGTGTGCGTCGATTATGTGGTATGAAGAACTACTTTAGGTGTGGTCGACAGTTAAGGTTAACTAGAGTTTTATACTCCGAAAGTGAATAATTTTTGAAAGTGGGTATTTTACTCTTCTAATTTTTTAATACCCGATTTACTTCTCTGGTTGTTGAACTTTCTCCTCTTGGTTCGACTTTTTAAGCTCCGGTTATCGAGGGTGACTTTGTCTTCTTTAAGCCCTTTAATACATAATACGAAGAACTTATGTATGTAAATATATAAGTTATTTTGTTCTCGTTTACCTCGTTGACTTTTTATGTCTTAACAACATTTTACAAAACTTAGTGGGATAAAAATTTTTTCTTTAACTTACTTCCGTCACTTCTTGTTCTTTCCGTGAATTTTTTGTTTCTCCTTTATTAAATTCTCTGGTCGAGTACTGTAAAAACATATTACCTTTCGTTTTTTACATTTACAGTTCTGTTGTGTATGCGTCGTTCCTTCTCCTACGTTATCTAGCCTAAGAAAATACAGTATTCAATTCCTGTCTTTTGATCGTTATTAGTCGAAAGACTAATTTCCTCCTTTACACTTGTGTATGGAAATCGTTATGATCTTGGGGTGTTTCTAATATCATTTCTTTGTCTACTTTTTACTTCAATTCGTTTAGAGGGTTTTATGTCTCCTTTTCCTGTTTCTCTTTTGTACTCCCTTTACCTTTTTTTAATCTCCTGGTTTATCCCTCCCACCCCTGGTCCGTACATACACACACACACACATAGATACACAATCTTTACCCTTCCCGTTCATTATTCTGCGGAAGGTTTTACCCTCACGATGTCTACTGTGGTTGTTGATCTTGAGATCTACGTTATTTTATTCGTACAATAACTTTTCCCCCCTCTAACGTTTATTCTAACTTCCACATTCGGAGACCTCTTGTCTTTTAACGTTCTTCCCCCTGACCGACCATCTCCCTCCCTACAAGGAGTATGGTTCAGAACACCCTAGTGAACTTGAAAAATTATTACACGCACATTTTGAACCCCTTTCTCTTCGATTTAAAATTCATCTTCCGTACAGAAAAAAAATTAAAATAAAAAAATGAAATGTTATGACATAACCAAAACGGTATGTAACTGTACTTAGGTGGTGCCCACATGTACTCAAGGGTTGGGACTTGGGGGGAGGGTAGTGGGAGGGGTATAGTAGAGAGACCCAGTAGGGTCACGTGGTCGGGGTTCGTAGGACATAGCTTGGATCTGATCGTTAAGCAAAGAATGTACTATCATATGTACAAAGTTACGGTAAGAGGGTTTAGTAGGGTGGGAGAGGGAGAGGGTGTCTCAAGTTTTCAGACAAGAAATGTAGACACAAAGAAAACGAAAGAGTGTATATCTCAATAGTAACAATGGTAGAAAGACTTAAGGTATATATACACAATCATATGACATAACCACAAAAAGAAAGACCGAATGAAGTGAGACATATTAGCCAAGGTTAAAGTAGGTTAAGTGATCTTGACTAAGTTTACGTAACAAAAATTACCGACTCATTATGAGGTAACACATATACATGGTGTCGAAAGAATAGGTAAGTAGACAACTACCTGTAGATCCAACGAAGGTACAGGACCGATAACATTTGTCACGACGCTACTTGTGACCCCATGTACACAGAGAAAGTTAAGACCAAAGGAGCCACACATACGGGTCGTCACCCTAAAGACCCAGTATTCCGTCAAGATAAATGTTAAAAAATTCCTTAGAGGTGTGACAAGAGGTATCACCGACATGATCAAACATAAGGATGGTTGTCACATTCTCCAAGGGAAAAGAGGTGTGGGAGAGGTCGTAAATAACGAACATCTGAAAACGTAGTGTCGGTAAGACTGACTACACTTCACCATGGAGTAACACCAGAACTAAACGTAAAGAGACTATTACTCACTACAACTCGTAGAAAAGTACACAAACAATCGGTAGACATACAGAAGAAACCTCTTTACAGATAAATCAAGAAACCGGGTAAAAAACTAACCCAGTAAATAAAAAGACTTTAACTCGACGTATTCAACGAATATATAAAAACTCTAGTCAACAAACAGTCAACGAAGTAAACGATAATAAAAGAGGGTAAGGCTTCCGATAGAAAAGTGGAACGAATATCAAAGGAAACAACACGTTTTCTAAAATTAAAATTAATCTAGGGTAAACAAATAAAAATGAAAATAAAGGTTATAAGACCCTCCACCTAGTATCTCCTAGGACGACACTAAATACAGCCTCTCACAAAAGGGTTCCTTCTGACCTAAGAAGTTTAACTTTTCTTGACTGGCGACTTTCGTTCGAATAACAACTTTCTTGACTGGATCCATATTGGTCCCCTTATATTTAAGGTTCCTATTTCTCCTTTAGAAAACAAAAGATCTAACGTTCTTTTACTATTGGATTTATCCCTAGTCTAATCATTAAAATATTATTAACATGACAAAGAATTATTAAACACACACACACATCGAAAACAGAAAGTTGTGTTCTTAATGATTTATTTTGGTGATGGACCCATAAAAATTTTTGATACCTGTTTTAGATACTGTACTTAACTCCCTCTTTCGAGTTATTCGGAAAAAAAAAAATTACTTTCCTTGATAATCGTTGTCTAAATATCAAATATTCTTACTCTCTTATGACAGTGTAATCCATTGTAGTTACTGTAACTATTGAAAGACTTTTTTTTAGTGACTTTGACTATAGTCTATTTTGGGTTTATCTTATTCTTTCTTTCTTTCACTTTAGCGAGTCAGAATAGACTGAGAAACGCTGGGGTACTTGACATCGGATGGTCCGAGGAGGTAGGTACCCTAAAAGGTCCGTTCTCATGACCTCACCCAACGATAAAGTTAGAGGTCCCCTAGAAGGGTTGGGTCCCTAACTTGGGTACAGAGGGTGTAACATCCGTCTGCGAAATGGTAGACTCCGTGGTTCCTTCAGTGGTCTTTTTATCTTATTATTTATTTCTATTTTTCAAAGATTATTGATAGGGTAGTTTTTAAAGACCGTACTTAAAGAGAATGTCCACTAAAAAATTTTTGAAATTTTTTAAACTACTTATATTTTGTTATAATTTTCGATGTGTTAAGGTATGTCAAGTATGACAAGTACCCCGAGAGTTCCGTTCTTATGACTTCACCAAACGCTAAGGGAAGAGGTTATCTGGTACAAAACAGTCTTGAGAGATGGTACTGGGTAGACAGAACCCACCGGGATGTGTCGTACCGAGTATCAAAGTGACTCACTCTGTTCCGAAACCGTATCAGTCATTTCGTCTTCATCTACAAAAAGACATTGTGAGAGCGAAAAAGTTACTGGGTTGTCTACAACTGTTAAACTAGAGACCTAGAAGACGGAAAAGATTTAGGTCGTACTTGTAGACCTTTAAGTGTCAAGTGCATGACCACTTCGGACCGGACTTCTTAAAACTCGTAATGAAACGATCGCACAATCTACTCACGTTAACACGTCATCAGACTCGTAAGAAACCGTAACGGAAAGAAACCCTAACCTTACTTTTGACTGGAAAAGGTCAGGGTACCGGTGACGACTCAAAAGGTTTAAACGACCGTATAACTCATGTCGTGAGAGTGTCGTAGTCAAAAACCTAAACTTTACCTTTTAAGAATTTCTCTACCCTTATGGTCTGGTGGACCGGGCGGAGGACTCTTTAGACATACGTCCAGTTCTTCGTTGTCAATCTTGACTTGTACCTTGTTATCTGATCAAGGTTTAACCCCTTCCTGATACAGTTCCGACATATAACAGTAGGACGAATAAATTGAATATACGTCTCATGTATTACTCTTTGCGACCTGACCCATTTCGTGTCCGACCTTAGTTCTAACGACCTTCTTTGTTTTTATTGGAGTCTATACGTCTACTATGGTGGGATTACCGTCTTTCGTTTCTCCTTGATTTCTCGGAGAACTACTTTCACTTTCTCCTCTCACTTTGTCGACCAAATTTTGAGTTGTTTGTTATTTGATTCTAGTACCGTAGACCAGGGTAGTGAAGTACCGTTTATCTACCCCTTTGTTACCTTTGTCACTGTCTGAAATAAAAGACCCCGAGATTTTAGTGACGTCTACCACTGACGTCGGTACTTTAATTTTCTGTGAACGAGGAGTCTTCTTTTTCAATACTGGTTGGATTTATCGTTGGATCTGTCGTATAATTTTTCGTCTCTGTAATGAAACGGTTGTTTCCAGGTAGATCAGTTTCAATACCAAAAGAGTCATCAGTACATACCTACACTCTCAATCTGATATCTCTTTCGAATCGTGACTTCTTATCTACGAAAACTTGACACTACAACCTCTTCTGAACTCTCTGGGAACCCTGTCGTTCCTCTAGGTTGGTCAGGTAGGATTTCCTTTAGTCAGGACTTATAAGTAACCTTCCTGACTATGACATCGACCTTGAGGGTATGAAACCGGTGGAATACACTTCTTGACTGAGTAAACTTTTCTGGGACTACGACCCTTTCTAATTTCCGTCCTCCTCTTCCCCTGTTGTCTCCTACTCTACCGACCTACCGTAGTGGTTGAGTTACCTGTACTCAAACTCATTCGAGATCTTCAACCACTATCTGTTCCTTCGGACCGCACGACGTCAGGTACCTCTGTGTTTCTCAACTTGTACTGACTCGTTGACTTAACTTGTGTTAAGGTTCCTTTAAAATTTCACCGTGTTTTGGGTTTCATTTGTCTTATTTTTAAATGTCTAATAATAAGAAATATCTATATATTTTTAACCCCCTGAAGGGACCACCATGACACCCATTCTTAGGTGGACGGTCACGCTTTCTGTCACCAAGCTAGGCACCAGGTCCTTCTAAGGTGTACGGAGTCTCGTTGATTTCGACCACGTGGTGTTGATGATTCGGATACGTGATCCGGACGTTCGGTGTTGATGGCTCGGGTACACGGATTGAAGACTTCGGTCACGCGGGACCTCGGACACGAGAAGCCGGTCTCTTCGGTGACATCATTCTTCGGACACGTAGTGTTACTTCTCATCGAACCTAGTGAGGTTGATCCCGGACTTACGTCGTTGTTTCTGGGTCACGTTGATTTTTTTTATTTGTTAAAAATTTTTTTGTATCTTTAGACCTAATATTACCATTTATTTTAAGTCATTGATGAAATTTCTGGACTAGTAATATTAATTTATACCTAGTAAAGACCTTTCGTACCTGTTTAGTCATGATCTTTAATATTATTAAAGTGGTTATATGGTCGATTCTTTTTACTCTGTTGAAATAAGTATTTTTCTATTTCCCTATCATCCGTTTTAAGTTATGGACGATAAATATTTTATAGAGGATTATTACGTTTATCTTCGTCGGAGTAAGTTGTGTATTTGAAAACCCAAAACCACATTCAAACGTTTAAACTAAAGAAAAAAGAAAAATCAACAAAATAAACCGACGTGGAGTGTTGTACACCCTTAGGGGGTCGGTCTCTCATTGGGACACGGGGGACAACACCTTCGTGTCTCAGTATTCGTGACCTGGTGATCTCCTCGGTGATATTTGTAAACGAAATTTGGGCACTTGTGATGAGAATATCGTCTGTGGTGATGTCTGTTGTGATCATTTCATTCCGTGTTTTGTTTATTTCGGTGTCACTCCAAGACTGATTATTATACCTTTATCCTTTCCTCATATGTATGATCTTTTCTTTATCCTTTTCATAATGATAAAATTCTTTAAGTAACTTTTTCACAAACTTAGTTAAAAATTCTTAGTTATTTTGACGATCTGTTTTTCTATATCTTGTAAAGTACTCTCCCCTTTTTGGGTAAGGGTTGTCTTGTTTTTTGTCTTTTATACTTCTACCTTAGAATTACCCTTCACATACACTGGATCTAACCCTCTCCACCCCCATCCTCGGATCTCATAAAATGGCTCTCTATATTTCATTTTGAGCTGATTACCCTTCTGAGTCGTACAAGAAGATACTTTTCAGATTTATCAAATTCCTACAGTTAAGGAAAGTTAATTTCACAACGAAATTTCGTTAAAGTTATTTTTAGGGTTATCCCAAAAAGAAAAAGAATTTGACCTATTTTAAGGACGTTGTAATTAAACCTTCTTATTAGTTCGTTTTATAAAAGTTCCATATAATTTTTCATTGTACCTCCACTTTCTTCGGAAGGTTTAGGTCTTGTATGTCATTTTGTAGTTATTAATTTTGTCAGACCGTGACTACGTTTTTATTTACCGAACTTGACTCATGTCTTATCCGTCGTTGATCTCAATTTATATTCTAATAGTTAGTTGTCTCTTCCTCCTGGAGAGTTGTACAACTGGAAGTGACACCAACGTCAATATCGAAGTCTTTTTGTAGTGTGGACGCCATACTTCTTGTCTCTTCGAAATAAAACTGAAGTGATTCACCCTTTTCCAGTCAAAAGTAAGGTTAGGGTTTCTTTCCGGTGTGGTTTCTGACGTGTTTGATGACGTGTTGACGTGAGTAGAGTGTACGATGATTTCATTACGAGTTTTAAGAGGTTCGGTCCGAAGTCGTTATGTACTTGACACTTGAAGGTCTACAAGCTCGACCAAAATCTTTTCCGTCTCCTTGGTCTCTAGTTTAACGGTTGTAGGTGACCTAGTACCTTTTTCGTTCTCTCAAGGTCTTTTTGTAGATAAAGACGAAATAACTGATACGGTTTCGGAAACTGACACACCTCGTGTTATTTGACACCTTTTAAGACTTTCTCTACCCTTATGGTCTGGTGGACTGGACGGAGAACTCTTTGGACATACGTCCAGTCCTTCGTTGTCAATCTTGACCTGTACCTTGTTGTCTGAAAACAACAACAAAAGGTTTATCCTTTTCCTCATGCAGTTCCGACATGTAACAGTGGGACGAATAAATTGAAGATACGTCTCCTGTAATACTCTTTGCGACCCGACTTACTTCGTGATCGACCTTAGTTCCGACGGTCCTTTTTATAGTTATTGGAGTCTATACGTCTGCTATGGTGGGAATCCCATCTTTCACTTCTTCTTGATTTTTCGGAGAACTACTTTCACTTTCTCCTCTCGCTTTTTCAACCGAATTTCGAGTTGTAAGTCTTTTGCTTCTAGTATCGTAGACCAGGGTAGTGAAGTACCCTTTATCTACCCCTTTGTCACCTTTGTCACAGTCTGAAATAAAACCCCCGAGGTTTTAGTGACGTCTACTACTAACGTCGGTACTTTAATTTTCTACGAATGAGGAACCTTCTTTTCAATACTAGTTGGATCTATCGTATAAGTTTTCGTCTGATGGTTGAGAGAACGAAAAAGTTACTAGGTCACCTACAACCGTTAAACTAGAGACCAAGGAGACGGAAAAGATTTTGCTCGAACTTGTAGACCTTCAAGTACCAAATACATAACGACTTCGGACCGAACCTCTTAAAACTCGTAATGAAATGATCGTACACTCTACTCACGGTTGTTTTCAGGTAGATCAGTTCCGATACCAAAAAGGTCACCAGTACATACCTACACTCTCAACCTGACACTTCTTTCGACTCGCGACTTCTTAACTACGAAAACTTGACACCACAACCTCTTCTGAGAACTCTCAGGGAACCTGACCTTCTTCTAGGTTGGTCAGGTAAGACTTCCTCTAGTTGGGACCCTAAAGAAATCTTCTTTACTACGATTTCGACTTTGAGGTTATGAAACCGGTGGAGTACGCTTCTCAACTGAGTAACCTTTTCTGAATCTACGACCCTCCCTAACCCCCGTCCTTCTCTTCCTCTGCTGTCTCCTACTCTACCGACCTACCGTAGTGACTGAGTTACCTGCACTTATACTCACTTGAGACCCTCAACCACTACCTGTCCCTCCGGACCGCACGACACTAAGTACCCCAGCGTTTCTCAGCCTGTACTGACTCGCTGACTTGACTTGACTTGACTTATTATAGGGTTATTTATACATTTCCTGTGTTGGTTTATTAATATATTTTCCGGGATGATGATGGTCATTTGTAAATATTTTTATACGTCAAATAGTCATTGGTTTCTTTATCTCTAATTTTGGTCAATAAGTGGATACTTCCATTGTTAAAAAGTTTGCTGTTGTGGTTAATATCCGTTTCGAGGTCCTTTTAAATATAATACAACGATCACCGTCATTTAAATAATGTTACATAAACATTTCATTAAACCGTGAAGACTAGTTTTTGAGTTTTACAAAAACTGGATCATTAAGGTAAAGACCCTTAGATCGGATTCTTTTATTACACTTCAGATCTTTTTATGACTACGTACTTCTACAGGTTGAGTCGTGATATTAACGTCTTTGTATTTTGATATATGTTTCATTTTTTATCGTATTATTTATTACTGTTTAGGTGACCTTAATTTATAATTTGTGGTAAGTTTCAGTTCTAATACTTCTAATACACCGTCGTACCTTTTATACTCATCAATATTGACTAATGTTGAGACTTTTTTCAATTGGATATTGATTCATGATATTTCTATATTCATGTTTATAATTATATATTTCAACCCGAAGGGTCCACCGTGATCACCATTTTATTATCACATGACTTGTGGTCGATACGGTCCCTGAAATGTACGTGGTCGAAATTAGAAGTATAGTTGAGGTCCTTTACCTCTTTGTTCATTGTTTTATTATTTGATGATTCTTGAGATCGTAGAAGGGACTTCGTGTTTACACAGTGGGAAGTCGGTTAACGAGGTTCACGGTAGTCGAGAGTCACAAGAGATCTTTGACCGGAGTCGGATTCCTTTTTTCCAGTGAGTTCCAGTGTGGGTAAGGGTTTCGTTGGATATGGATTATAGACCAGTGACGTTTCTATATTTACGGGTCGAGGGAGTGACGTCGATCCTTGTTCCGACTTACCGACAAGATCCTAGGTTCGAGAACGTACCAGGAGACTCCGGAGACGACTCTGACACGACATTGAAGTTGACAGGGAAATGGGGTCGAGCGGGTGATGAGTAGGGGTGTTCTCAACGATGAGTCTTTTAAGAGACTGTTTTTCAGGGATGTGCGACTGGAGGTAGAGTCTCGGACCAAAGTCCCCTAGAGTTGGACCTTATCGATTACGTCCTACCAAGTTCTGTCGTCGTAATTCTACCGTCGGTCCAGTATCCGTGGTGACGGTCACCATCCACTTCGGACCAAACGTGGACCGTGTTCAAACGTCACGTTGACATTTTTGTGTTCACCGCTTGTTTCTACCATATGATTGACTTCCTTACTTCATCCAGTCCATAGATCCTCTGTCTCCCCTTTGCCCTTAAAATTCCTGTTGTCTTAACCTGTCGACAACGATCCCTGTAGACTCCGAAATCTCTTTCTATTGTTTTACGACTTCCACTACTCCGTAATTAAGTTTCGTTTCACATTTTTGGTGTCCCGAAAGTACGCCCCATTTTTTTCATTTTGACTCCTAGTCCTAGTCGTGAATGAGTGTTCTTCCGTCGCGAGGTCTCTTCCAAGTCAAGAGTTGTATCCGTTCAGATACCATTTCAGTCGTCCTCGGTCTTCATATACTACCTCAGTCACCCCAACTACGTGAGTGTATGAGACTAGGGACCTGAGGAGGTTTCGGAGACCGACGACTTCACAAGTCGAGGAGGGATTACTCCCGACCACGAAGGATAGTGGACGGTTACAACGTCTCTGGAGGGGAGTATTCTGTTATATAAGTGGTGGGGGAATGATCCCAGGTGGAGGTGAAAGAAAGGGAGTACAGGTTGTTTACTCTAGTTTAGTTTTATATTGGGTTCTAAATTGTGATCTCCAGCATCATTCTTTGTACTTTACTATCATATACGTTTAGTTTAACTGTTCTTAGCTCTTGTATGTTACCTACCAGAAGACCAAGAGAGACGAAGATGTTTGGATCTCTAAGGATGACGGTAAAGAACAGTGAAAGAGTGGGTAGGAAACTGAACAGAGGTCGGCACCGGGAGGGACAAGTTAAATGACGGGTAAATCAAATTTCCGTGAAGGTACAGTGGGACCCTTTAGTTCATAAAAGTAGTCTTAGAACACGGGTATGTCTTCTCATGTCTCGGTCTGACTTTTTTCTGTTTGGTACCGGGACTTTGAATCGAGAGACAGAGGACCGGAGGTTGTGTTGCGAGACATCTCGACCAGTCCTTGTTATTCAAAATAACCGTTAGGTGTTAATACCCTGGTTTACCGGGTTAAATTCATCACGGACGGAAACTTCTAAATAAAAGAATTCTGGTTGGGTTCTAACGTAACTTTGGTGGTTTCCAACTTAAATTCTATTAAATAGTAGGTATACAATTGTCATTCCCGTTATAAACAGATCTATAGAGTTATAGTCATATCAACCGGAATTGATAAAGTTTCAAAGAGAATAAGTAATAAAAGTGACGATATACTAGGTTTGGGTCTAATGGGAGATCATAGTCTCTGACGTACTTTTATATTTTACTTCTTTTGAGTGTTTCACAGATTCCAACCTAGTCTTCATATCGTTCGTTACGATGGTGAAATTACAGTCTCATTGGATGTAACATTCACTTCAGCGAGTCAGCACATGCTGAGAAACGCTGGGGTACTTGTGGTCCGAGGAGGTAGGTACCCCAAAAGATTCGTTCTCATGACCTCACCCAACGGTAAAGGAAGAGGTCCCTTAGAAGGGTTGGGTTCCTAACTTGGGTCCAGAGGACGTAACATCTGTCTACGAAATGGCAGACTCGGTGGAATTTATTGATCAGGAAAAATTAAAAGATTAGACAGTCGATGGGATATTTTTAAGTAAAAAGATTAAAATTAAAAAAACAACAACAACAAATAAATCCACCGAGAAGACCATTTCTTGGACGGATGGTTGTGTCCTCTGTATTCTCTGAGTCTAAGTTAGGGACCTTGTTCTTCTAGGGGACCTCCTCTTTTTACCGTTGGGTGAGGTCAGAAGAACGACCCTCTTAGGGTACCTCTCTCCTCGGACCGTCCGATTGTCAGGTACTCCAGTGTGTCTCAGTCTGTACTGTTCACTGTCGAACGTTACATGCCCGAGTAAGTGTTGCTGAAACCACACCAAAACTATAAGTGAAATCTGTTACATTAATATTCTCTTTTCCATCAGTTTTAAGTCTTACAAAGTTATACCTCAAACACGGATTATACCGGTTATAAAGTTAGTTTGAAACGAGAGTACGACTTTAGTGACGGTAGAATTTAGGAGATCTCGATCTCTAGACTCCAGGTGAAAGACGAGACGTGATTCCCCCGATTTCTTAACTACGACTTATATATTACCGTCGTTTTGTTTTACACTTTATAAAATACGTACAGTTATTTCCTTATCGGATAAGAACCGGAAATCTTTTATCTTTAATACTGTGTGGAATTAAAGTTTTATAACAATTAAAATTAAATTTAACAATCCTCCGAACCACGACAGATAAACGGTTATTTTGGAAATGACATAAAGGTTTTTTACAACTTTCAACAGTCATATTCTCACTAGTAGATTATCGAGACGGTTATTGACTAAAAAGAAGGTCAACGTGTTTTATTACTTTTTCCTGATATATTCTGGAGTCAGGTCAAGTCAAGTCAGTGAGTCAGCACAGGCTGAGAAACACTGGGGTACTTAACGTCGTGCGGTCCGGAGGGACAGGTAGTGTTTGAGGGTCTCAAATGGGTTTGAGTACAGGTAACTCAACCACTATGGCAAGTCGGTAGAGTAGGAGAGTAGGGGAAGAGGATGACGGGGGTTAGGGAGGGTCGTAGTCTCAGAAAAGTTTTCTCAGTTGAGAAACGTACTCCACCGGTTTCATCACCTCAAAGTCGAAGTTGTGGTCAGGAAGGTTACTTGTGAGTCCTGACTAGAGGAAATCCTACTTGACCAACCTAGAGGAACGTCAGGTTCCCTAAGAGTTCTCAGAAGAGGTTGTGGTGTCAAGTTTTCGTAGTTAAGAAGTTGTGAGTCGAAAGAAGTGTCAGGTTGAGAGTGTAGGTATGTACTGGTGACCTTTTTGGTATCGGAACTGATCTATCTGGAAACAACCGTTTCCTTACAGAGACGAAAACTTATACGATAGATCCAACCAGTATTGAAAAGAAGGTTCCTCATTCGTAGAAGATTAAATTACTGGATATGTATAGATTTTGTATCGGAACTTTATTGTTATGATATCCTTATTATTTAGTCACCATCAACTTCTAAAATTGTGTGAAGAGAGTTTTTAACTATCTACTACATCTGTGACTTGATTTGATATTTTTACAAATTATTGTACCAATGATTTTTACATGTAGTTTACCTCTTTTCTTTAAGTAAAACTTTTTCTTATCTTGAAAGTATTTTTAATGGATACAGGACCGAAGTTTCCTTCGAAAGTATTTAAGGTTTCTTAATTATAAGATATCAGATAAGGACACTGGTATTATGTCTACAGTTGATGTTTTACTATATAAATGTTTCTGGGGGTATACAGACTTTTACTACATTGAGTATGATGTCCGATTTCCATGTTAATATACCCTTTAATACTCTACATCAGGAACGAGAAAAAATTTCCATGTTAATATACCCTTTAATACTCTATATCAGGAACGACATAAAAAAAAAAATCAGGAACGAGAAAATCATATCTAATATGTAAGGATGTTTTCAAGACACCATCATAATCACTATATCTTAAGATAATAAAAGACAACTGGTTAGTACTATGTTAATAACATAATTCGTTTTTAGTGTTATCATCTACAAATAGTCAAAAGTGTTAGTTAACGGTCTGAGGTTTTGTTTTCTAGTAATGTTAACGTTCGGTATTACCTTTGTATTAGATCAAACAAAGTGAAAAAGATAAGTCACGAGGGTAAATTAAATCAAATACAAAAGGTTAAAGAAGTAGAGATAAAAATAAAAAAACCTACGAGAAAGAGTTCCGAAATGGTTCGTATCATCTTTTCGAAAATATATGTATAATATATATATATATCTTCCATATAAATAAAATCTTTTGAATACTTGAAAACAGATCACTTTTACAAATACTGTGAAACTGAGATGAACAAATTGAATCATACTGATCTTTCGATCTAAAGATTAAATATAAGTGAGTTTTAAAACTATATCAAGATATATAAAATCGTAGATCATAATGACGATAATGAAGGGACCACCGAGTCTGCCATTTCACAGACAGATGTTACTCCCTCTGGGTCCAAGCTAGGGACTCAACCCTGCTAGACGACCTCTTCCTTTACCGTTAGGTGAGGTCAAGATAACGGACCTTTTTAGGGTACTTGACTTCTCGGATCATCCGATGTCAGGTACCCCAGCGTTTCTCGACCTGTGCTGACTCGCTGAAGTGAATAAGTGAATGGATAAAGACGATATTCAGATCTTTCAAATAATATAATTACTAAAAATTTTTCACTTACTACGAACTTCGAAGATTAGGTTAAGACTCTTATATTTCTTTATAATACAACAATTTTTTTTTTGTCCTTTAATTGTACTATGTCATAATAATTGCTTTCATGTATAAAACAAGTTCGGAGTGTTTTAAAACACGATCACAGGTGATAAACGAAAGTATTGAATAAGTTCTGAGGTGTAACGTAAATTGCGTTAACTTGTTTAAGATCGTTTAAGAGAAAAGTAAAAATAAGATCACGTTTATAAAAGATCGAAAGGAACAATACCGAAGAATCTATATAGGAAGTAAATTTTCTTCTGTAAATTAAAGGTTTACGAACCCCAAAAAATTTCATAGAAACTATAATTAAAGAGTAAAACTATAATTAAAGAGTAAATTCACGAAAGAAGAGATGTTTGTGAGAGACACTAAAAAAGTAAGAAGATTGAAGTAACTCCGAAAGTTACCGATTCAGTTTCTAGAGAGAACCATTTACAGTGAGACGTGAACTTTCATACACCCAATAAAATTTTATAGAAAACCATAACTAAAGATTGTATTAAGGTGTCACTATTCTCTTGTCTGAGGCATACTAAAGTTGTGGAAATCTGGTACTATAAAAACGTGGATCAAAATACAGGGATCTATACAAGGTTACAGAGGATCTAATATCAGATACCCTTGTACTTATCTCAAACATAGGATGACAACATATTTTTAACATATTTAGAATTAATACAACTTAACCAAGTATTACGAAAGTCAAGATGATATAAGAAGATGAAGAGACATGTTAATAAGATAATTAAAGACTCTCAAACTATCACTTTGAGGTTGATTATTAGAATTAAATAGATGAATTTTGTTTGTTAACATTATATATCACCTTGATATACATTGTGACAAGTCATAAAAATGTTCAGAAGAATTTACGTAATAGTATAAGAGTATTAAGTTTTTATACTTTCTACTTCTATTGTTATTTATTTATACTTAAAAGAAAGTAAACCCCTAAGTCTTAAAATATATACAAGTAATCTAATAGGGACAATCAAAACACGTCCCTAAGTTTGGTAGACGTAGAAACGATTAGAAAACCAGACAAATTAGACAGTTGTTTGTCTTCGCCACTCAGTTTTAAGGGGTGATACTACTCCCTAAATAGGTAAATAAGACTATCAAAATTGTTCGAAACGAAATATATAAAATCCCGATAAAATGATTAACGTACGTACAAGTCTTAACAATATAGAAGAACTACTTACTTAGTTTTGAAAATAGTAATATGTGACTGGAAAAGTTTAGCATTCCAAATACTACTTTTGGGTGAATAAGACGATGATTTTATTAGTACAGTTAAAAGAAAACCAGTTATGAATGGAATATATAGAAAAGGGTTGCAAAATAAATTTTAAAATATAAGGTAATACTAAATCGGAGAATGGTTTTTCTTCCCCCCCTTTCGGTACTTTGATCTAAAAAATTAGAGTAGACCATTAGAGGTAAAAAATTAAACTCCTAAATTTGTTGAAGATAAGTATTACTTCTATATTCTCTTAAACAACGATGTTGAAATCAAAGATTAAAGTTAAATGACTTGTAAAAGATAAGAGAAATGAGAGGGGAAGACGGGAGAAAATTTTATAGTTATGGATAACGTGGGGGAGGTTATTGTGTTTTTTAATGGGGCGAGAGGATAAGAAACCAAAGAGATGGGCAGATGTATGAGGTAAGGTTTGAAAGGAGGACTATGAGACATCGTAAAATTAAGATACGATAATTCGTATACAAAAGAAAAGGACAGAGAATTGAAATTGAAATCTCGGTTTCTATTGGTTGGAAACGATTTTATAAATTAGTAGGAGGGAAATGTCTAAGGAAGGTCGTAGATGACCTAAACAAAGAGGTAGTTAAACTTGTAAAGGAAATTTTCATAAAAGTTACACCGAGAAACGTTATAATGTATAGACGTTTATGAAACTATACACAAAAATAAAGGTACGATTATTCCGACCTACATTTTAAAATCCGTATTTTATGATACCCAAGAAAGTTTGACACCCCGACTTCTTCCGAGAACTCCCAGGGAACCTGATGTTCCTCTAGTTTGGTCAGTTAGAATTTCCTTTAGTTGTTACCTATGAATAACCGTTCTGACTACGACTTCAACTTCGAGGTCATGAAACCGGTGAACTACGTTTCTGGGGTGAGTAACCTTTTCTAAGACTATGACCCCCTCTGACTTCCGACCCCCTCTAACTTCCGTCCTCCTCTTCTCCCTTTGTCTCCTACTCTACCAACCTACCATAGTGACTAAGTTACCTGTACCTGAACCCGTTTGAGACTCTTCACTACTCCCTGACCGTTCGTACCACACGACGTCAGGTAACTAAAAGTTCTCGACCTGTACTGAACCACTGAGTTGTTGTTGATATCCAGGAATGTACTCTTTCTGTCCTTCTACACTGTACATCTCTGCGTCGCACCTCCCAATACACTTCTGTCTCCGTCTCTGACCTGTGTACGACGGGGTTTGGTTCCTTGTCATTCCTTATAGTGACTGGTTTTTGATTTTCCGTACCTTTTTTTAAGAAAGGGTCTCAGAGGTTCTCACTCCGACTGTGTAACTAAAGTTGGAAGATTGGAGGTGTTGACACTCCTTTAGTTAAAGACAACTAAATCTGATGGGTCAAACACCAGTAAATAATATCGTCGGGTTTTCTTGTTTGTATATACCCAACCGCATACGATTAACGAAGAAGGGTACTCTGATCCAGTGTAAAAGGACCGAGAATTATCTGACTTATTAAAACATAATATAAGATCAACATTACTGAATATAAGATACAGAAGTTTCTCACAACTGTAAAAATAAAGTCATCTGGTAGGTGAACCAATCCGAGTTCTGATATGTGACAGTGTGGACCCCACCCCTCTCAAGACTGGAGTCAAGTCAGAAAATTCGGGATCGACGTACTACGAAGGTCAAACAGGGTATGCAAGTATTGACTCCCTAATCGGTCTCTACCCGACTCAGCTTTGTGTCTTAAAGCTCAACAAGAAGAGATTGAGAAAGGAAAGTCCCTAAAGAGGGGAGTATGGGACCGTAGAGACCAACTGGACCCAAGAAAGGGGATGGAGGAGACAAGTTTTTAAGTCCCCCGAGACATAGTCAAAGTCGACGGTGACTCGGTACCTTGAATGAGATACCCTCAACAAACGAAGTTCCAAGTCAGGTCAAGTCAAGTCAGTGAGTCAGCACAGGCTGAGAAACGCTGGGGTACTTAACGTCGTACGGTCCGGAGGGACAGGTAGTTGTTGAGGACCTCAAGTGAGTCTAAGTGCAGGTAGCTCAGTCACTACGGTAGGTCGGTAGAGTAGGAGACAGTAGGGGAAGAGGAGAACGGGGGTTAGGGAGGGTCGTAGTTTCAGAAAAGGTTACTCAGTTCAGAAGCGTACTCCACCGGTTTCATGACATCAAAGTCGAAGTCGTAGTAAGAGAGGTTTCTTTAGGGTCCCGACTAGAGGAAGTCTTACCTGACCAACCTAGAGGAACGTCAGGTTCCCTGAGAGTTCTCAGAAGAGGTTGTGGTGTCAAGTTTTTGTAGTTAAGAAGTCGCGAGTCGAAAGAAGTGTCAGGTCGAGAGTGTAGATATGTACTGATGACCTTTTTGGTATCGGAACTGATCTACCTGGAAACAACCGTTTCATTACAGAGACGAAAACTTATACGATAGATCCAACTAGTATTGAAAAGAAGGTTCCTCATTCACAGAAAATTAAAGTACCGACGTCAGTGGTAGACGTCACTAAAACCTCGGGGGTTTTTATTCAGTGGGGGTTTTAAAAGGATGAAGTAAAGTCAGAGGTTTAGGGAGTTCCTCACCAAAAACAACAACAACAACAACCAAAAACAAACAAACAAACAAACAGATCTTAACTATCGAAAATTCTTTCCTAATCACACGATCTAGGAGGCAAGAAGTTTAGTATTTGAAGTCGTAGAAATCTATCCATTAGGGTTACATTTCCATTTAGATAAGCTTATTTCCAAATTGGATCTCGACTAAAGAACTCCCACCTCCGGCCATTGGGTACACTTGATCAATTGATTCGTTCTTGACCTTTGGTTCAATCCTATACCCGAGCACAATTAAACGGAGACTAAAGTCTCGAATTCGAGAATATGTGAGAATTTTAATTAACTCTAGTTTTCATTGAACTTATTTTATTTTATTTTATTAATTTTTTTTTTATTGAACTCCCTGAAGGGACCACCAGGTCACGAATTCTGAGGTCTGAAGGTGACGTCTGTAGTACCCAAATTATGGATCAACCCCTTGATTCTAGGGTGTAAAGTACTTCGCACCGGTTTTTATTTTTTTTTTAAAAATGCATTGAACGTAAAATCTTGTATCATTGAAATGTTTGTAAAATAAGACTCTCAGATCCTGAGTTCTAAATTAGAGAGGATGAGGGTCGAAAGTCAAGTTGTTAAGTCAATAAGTCAACACAGACTGAGAAACACTGGGGTACCTGACGTCATACGGTCCGAAGGGACAGGTAGTAGTTGGGGACCTCGAAAGAGTTTGAGTACAGTTAGCTCAGTCACTACGGTAAGTTGGTAAAGTAGGAGACAGTAAGGGAAGAGGAGGACGGAAGTTAGAAAGAGTCGTAGTCCCAGAAAAGATTATTCAGTCAAGAAACATAGTCCACCGGTTTCATAACCTCAAAGTCGAAATCGTAGGCAGGACGGTTACTTATAAGTCCTGACTAAAGGAAATCCTAACTGGTCACACTAGAGGAACGTCAGGTTCTGTAAGAGTTCTCAGAAGAGGTTGTAGTGTCAAGTTTTCGTAGTTAAGAAGTCGTGAGTCTAAAGAGATATCAAGTTGAGAGTGTAGGTATGTGTTGATCACCTTTTTGGTATCGAAACTGGTCTACCTGGAAACACCGTTTCATTACAGAGACGAAAAATTATACGACGGATCCAACCAGTATCGAAAAGAAAGTTCCTCGTTTGTAGAAAATTAAAGTACCGACGTCAGTGGTAGACGTCACTAAAACCTCGGGGTTTTTAATTCAGAGAGTGACAAAGGTAATAAAGAGGTAGATAAACGGTGTTTCACTACCCTAACCTACGGTACTAGAATCAAAAGACTTACGACTCAAAATTTCGTTGAAAAAGTGAGGAGAAAGTCAAAGTTGTCCGAGAAATCAATAAGAAGTGAAAGACGGTATCCCACCACAGTAGACGTATAGACTCCAATATCTATAAAGAGGGTCGTTAGAACTAAGGTCGAACACGAAGTAGGTCGGACCGTAAAACGTACTACATGAGACGTACATTCACTTTATTCGTCCCACTGTTATATGTCGGAACTGTATGAGTTGAAACAAACTATCATTAAAAGGTTTTATTAAATATAAATAAGAAAAGATAAGTCTCTAAGTAGTGTGGTAAGTAATTTTATTTTTACCGGTTAAATATTGACAATATTCAACATTGAACAATATTCAATATTGACTAGGGGAGACTCACTAGTCTTCAGAGACAAATGTTGATCCGGTCGGTCTCGTAATACCCATTATACCACAAACTATAACAATTTGGTCAATTACGACGTAAATAGTTTACCGACCATCATTAATTATCGGAGATACACTTTAGAGTAAAAAAATTTATCGTCTTAGAAAGGTTCTAAGGGATCTCCCTGAAGTAGTCGGTAATAAAGGAAACAGTGAATTTTTCCTTTTATCACTCGAGACCGTTTAAGGTTAAACTTAGATAAGTAGAACCAGGGACGGAACATAATCTTAACTTTTACGTTAAAGGTCGGGAAGAAGTTTTGACCTTAACAACAGTAATAAGTCAAAAGGTATACACTCTTCGACAGTGGAGACAGTCGAAGTCGCGTAGAGGTAACCACTAAGGTTTTGGTCTGAGTGTCTAGACTTGTGTACGACACGTTGACTTCAACTTTCCATTAAAGAGAGGGTTGCCTGGTTCTCGGTACGACTATTCTCGTTTCAGGGACCAAACTTATAGACAAGGGTAGTAGAGGATTATTGTATAATTACGTAGATTACAGGAGGCGTGTACGGTCTGTAGAGATGAGGAGCCTACAAAGGACTGTCCCCTAGGTCCTAGACAATAATGTATCACGGTCTTCCCACGGTGATTCCCGTTCCAATATAAACTGAGAGTCAGGACGAGGTACCTTTGATCGGAGACCGACTGAGTCAGAACGAGTCTGTGTGAGCGAAGGATTGACACTGGTTCTGGGTCAGGAAAGAAGACCTCTTGTTTCAGGTAAGAAGTTATCAAGGATAGTGAGGTCTTCGACCGGTCAATCTTTTTTCTCTTTCTTTCAAACCGGAGTCTTTGTCACACTTTAGGTCCTCCATTGAAGTCCCCACCCGTTCCCTCAACAATTTCCATAGGATGAGTTTCCCGTAGTCGATTGTTGGTAGGACTAGTGTCACCTGGTTTTGTTTTACGACAGACACTCATAAAGGTTAAAGATTCTCATTTTGTGGTATATAGAGTCCTCATTTTTATTAAAAACTTCCAATACCCGGACGTTACCCAAAAAACGTTTCCTCCCCTCTCTAACTTCTTGATTCTTGACTTGATTAGACGTACTATTTCGTCCAGGAACTCCTTCTTCGCTAACGTGATATTTAACTCAAATCCCAAGGGAACCTATAGTCCTTATCCTCATGGTCTCCCTCCGTCTTATATTTATTCTCTCTTTTACGTTTCCTCCTAAGAATAGACTTACTTACTTTCTCACCCGTGAATTATAGGACCTACCTCCGTTCCGAATTACCGTCCAGTTCCTCCTCGAAAGTCACTACCACGTACCGGTCACTACCTAAAGTCCTTGTTCTCATAGCTCAACTCAGGAGACAACAGTACGGGGATGTATTGAGGTCAGGAGTCAGTTCGCACAATCTACGTTCTCAGAACAATACGTCACCCCTTCGGACCGAAGTATGAACCCTGTCACTCACTCCCCCTTCCGTCAGAACGAAAGTGAGAGGTAGAGGACGTCGATCGGTCTTCACTGTTACCTCGTACGTCTCTCTTACCCCAGACTCTCGTGGTCGTCGTTTTACTTACCTCAGATACCTAGTATAACAGACAACTAGTAGTGTCCTAGTCGTTCACGGACACTCGACATTTTACCGTTTCTTGTCTTTTGTTTAATACAAAAGGACGATATATGGTAATCGAGGTCGAATGTGGAAGGGTCCTAACACAGATTCTGTATCCGTCTAGTACTACTGATCCAATATGATTTAGGTCCAACACTCGTTCCTACACATGACCCTTCCGTATGTACCCGATATTTTACAGACTTTAGTTCCTTCCCCGTGAGCCTGTGTAGAGTGGACTAACGAGTAGTCCACTACGTTATAAAAATAACCTAGTCGACAACCATTCACACGAGAGTGGGACCTAAGTATAATTTCCGTGGGGTAAGTATTATTCGTTACGAAACCTGTGAGTGTAGTGGAACTAAACATCCGTCTTGTCAAAGAATGAGTCTTTTCTGTAAATTGGTCCGACTTGTAAAGTAAGAAGATGTGACATTCGAGGGATTAGTGGTTTAAGTAACTCGCGATTGTTATGTGTCCGTGGAGACGTTGTGACTTCAATAACTGTAAGCTAGGGTTTCTTCGGGGAGTTTCGTTAGTCACATCTGTTCGTCGGAAAACAAAGAGTAGTTTCTGATCGATTTGGATTATCTGTCTGTATCGTCCCGGTCCACAAGATTCTTTGACGAATATAATAGTCTCTAATACCTAAAGGTGAACCAATCTTTTCTCTTCTTTTAATTACAAATAACTTCAGGACGAAACCCGATCTCATTCAATCTATAAAACTGTTTGTACACTAGTTGGGTTGGGATGTTAAGGAGACGTTTTCAATACTCCTTTGTCCCAGAATGGGGTCAGACCCTAGAAGAATCCGGTCCAGATTGAGATATTGGGTTCTGAAGGATATGACTGTAGGACGGGGTCTCTATGTGTGGGGGGTTTCCAGGTCGATTCACTGACGAGTGTCCTACGGTACCTTATAAGACCCCCAGGGTTTGACTTCCAATGTTGGATAAACATGTAGTACTGAAGTTAAATCAGTCAGAACTGGTTGTAACATTTACAACTTGAACAAGACCCCTCGTAGAGTAAATAAAAAGTGATGTCAGGAAATTGAATTTCTCGTGAAAAGACGGGTAAACATCTGTTTGATTTCCTTTGAACCTTTGTCACTCTCGTTAATAGGTTCTGGGGAACCGATCCTTCCTCGACTCAGTTCATGTCCGTGTAGACACCCGATACAGTAGAGGGTGTGTGAATCAGGACGGAAATTAAATTGAGTGACCCCGAACATATAAGGAGTCCGAGAAATCGTATAAGAATAGAGGAAAGTGTTTCTTCCTTTATTTCGTATGTTCTTTAATAGTTCTCTCTCTCTAAAGTCTCAAACTTCTCTACGGTCTCGAGTTAGCAAACGAATAAAATGAAAGTCATCTATTTTTTTGTCCGGGTCTCTATACGTCGTTGAGAGAGATACGGTATGTTGAATACGGTACACGGTAGGACGGTGTGTCGGTCCTACATTCGGGTGCAGAGGATTCGGGGATGGAGACGGGAACCCCAGAAGAAGACTAAGAGGTTTAACCCCTTTACCAGTAAAGATCCGTTTATTAAAGGGACTCGGTGTCCCATAATCAAACCGTTCTCGACGGTATTATTTTATGGTGTGCGACCCGAACTTGTTGTCTGAAAATAAAAGAGTGTCTACACCTTCGATCTTCAGACTCGAGTTCCACAGCCGTCCAAACCAAAGAGGACTCCGAGAGAGGACCCGAAAGTCCACCACGGAAGAACGACACAGAAGTGTACCGGAAAAGAGACACACACGTTTTGGGACTCCAGGGAGAAGGATGTTTCTGTGGTTTGGATAACCTAATCCCGGGGTGGGAATACTAAAGTAAATTGAAATTACTGGAGAAATTTCCGGAATAGAGGTTTATATCTGGGTCACTCACAATCCCGAATGGGTATTATTAAATTCTCCCGTATCAAGTCAGGTATTGTCAAAGATCTAGAGATGTTACTCCTGTGATAGTACCGGGAGTGGGTGGTGGGAAGGTTCTGACAACCTCCTAATTGTCTAGTAGACTGTCTCACGGTTCGAATCCCGTTTCCGAAGGTAGTTACTAACAAACGAAGGTGGGACGGGACGTTCACCCCCTCTCTCGTCACCTACCTCCTACCTTATTTCACGATTACGTCGTAGCGAGCCTTCTTCTCAGACCGACCACAGTCCCCTTATTGTTCAAGAACTCTCAATTCTTTCGTTGAATGACAAGCAATACAAAGGTTAACGGTGTCAACCGTATAATATAATTTCTGTGAACCTCAGTCTCTCTTCTTTCGACGAAACGTCCGTGTTTCTTACAATACCTTCGTCTCTAAAATCGTACAAAGTACGACTAACTGTCTTGCAGAAGAGAAATTCACTCTCCGACAGTCCGTGGTATAACAATTCTCGAATAGTTTAAATATGTGTCCTATAAGAAATAATGTACTAAGGTGGTCTAGGAACGTTATAAGTACATTTTAGTTTACCTTTCAGTCCGATTTACGACCTGTGAAGGTCTAGAGGTGACAGTCCACTACTCCTTAGAGTAATAAAATCTCTGGTTTCTGGTTTACTGGATGGACGGGGACGTGTGTGTGTGTGTGCTGTGTTCTGGGAAAGAGTCCTAGATTACAAAAAGAACAACGGGAATTGGAGGTAAATTTTTTCATCTTTATGTTTCGTCACTACCTATGGTCACTGACACCTGTGTAATTTATAAACGAGTACCCATTGGGTTCGTCAAGTGACCTGTCCGTCCACGTCCCTCGGGTCTTCAGTCCCAAGATCGTTCTCAAGTCGGTGGTTGACACACAATTGGAGAGTCAAGAGTCAAAGGAGTGGATGTTTTAATCCACCAAGTGACTTCCTGGAAGTACCGGGTGCGTTGGACCTGGTAAGTTTATTGTGATGCTTCCAGTGAAAGGGGTATGGGTCCGGGGAGAGACGAAGTAGAGGTAAGTAGAACCGAGAGGACGGGTAAGGGATACCAAGATCTTATACGGAAGTCGAGACTGGAGTGAGGAGTCGTAGTCTGGGTGCAAAGGGTCCCTGGAATTCCTTAAGGTAGTAGTGATTTTGAGTCCTACAAGTTGTTACCTGAATCCAGACAAAGGGGTTCGAACGATGAGTAGACCCGAAGAGGTAAAACAGTCGTCGCGAGTGGTACCTTCTCCTCTGGTGTCTGAGACCTTAGTCTCTCAAGACTCAAACTTTAGACGAAGGTCTCGAAGATTCATGAAGAAGTAAGGGGTTCCTGAATAACTCCCAAATAGGACACGGTTCTACAAAACTACTATGTGTCTGCATTTCTGAACGAGTTGAAAACTCTTCGAGACACAGGTCGATACCCTGTACCTCTTCTTCTCGGTTGGTGCACCTCCGTCCTACAGAGTATAAAATCTCTCCTATTGTCAGTGAAGGATCCTGGCGACATTCGATTGGAAACATTCGTTTGCGGACACAAGGCGAAGACAGGAAAGAGAGGAAATGTCGAGTGTGGTTAAAGAGGGAGACAAGGGTACCTATATTCCGGACTAACGAGAGACAGTAATACTACGTCCAGGACCAGACTGGAAGAACCTGTTTCCACAGAATCGAGTGACCTCGACAGTGTCAAGAATTGTGTGTTTTCCGTAGGTCAGTTCCTAGTGGTAACGACACGACATTCCTACTGTTTACAGTCTGATCTCTAGAAGACTCGAGGGACTCCTGTCCTCTAAACAGAAAAAGGAGATCGAAGGTGCGTTTCGTGTCTCGGACTAGGTGTCATCCAAGAGTTATTTATGATTCACAGTAGAATTGTGTATCCTCCGGGGGCTACGAGTAACAAGAAACGAATTTGTGTCCTTGGGAGTAGAGCGAGAACATATACAGTTCCTTTCAATTGTCGTACTAAACCTGCTTGTTGTTCCTTCGGTCGTGTTAAGGGGGACTGAAGGAATAATGTTAATCATTATCTGAGTAAAGGAGGGAAGAGGGAGGGACTAGAAAAGTAACAAGTCAATTCTTACTTTACACGACTACTTTTAAGTGGTTTCCACACTTTCGGGTGACTTTTCCGTTTCTGTCTTTTCCTTTTTTTTTTTTTTCTAAAAATCCTTTCTTCCTTCGTGTTATCATCCCTATTATTTGGTTCCGCGATCCTTGCAGAGACAGTCCACCGGTGTTTGCCGAAAGATAAAGACAGGAACAGTTCACGTAGCGACCCACTCGGGTGTGTGTTTATGAAAGAGAGACTGCTCTCTGTGAAAACACGTCACCCAGGAAGTAATCAGGACGAGGTAGTCTGCTAGAGTACAAGGAGACCCGTCAAAATAATCGTGAGAGCTAGGAGTCTTGGAAATTTGGTTCAGTGGTAGTGTGACTAGTAATAATCGTAACGAGTTTCATGTACAAGACTTTTCAGTATAATTTTCACGGGACTAAGTAAAGGTTGATTTCTCAAAAATCGGGTTCCTTGAACCGTGTAGACAAAATCTCTAGTCAGTAGATACTTTCCGAAAAGAGAAGAGATGTAAGACATCTGTCTCTCGTTATTGGGTCGTCCGAAAGGAAATAGAAACCTTTTTCCTCAGTTTTAGGGTAAATCTTTCGTTAGGAATTTTATTGATCCTCTTTGTAGACCAAAGTCACTCACCAGGTCCAGTCGTACCGCCAGTGGTCAATCAATTGGTTAATCTTTTGTCTACCTAAAAGTTTAGGTAACTGGTTCTTACCAAGAGATTCATGGACATAGTTCACGGTCTCGACACGATCCACGGGAACGGGGGTCCAACCACTAGCGGAACGACCCTTACACCGTCACCGTCCACCCTTCAACTGACCTTGTTATGTTCTGGTCCACCAGTGCCACTTCTTCCATCACACACTCGACCTGTACTGTCCGATTCATCCTCGATCTACCTCCCTCCGTCTTTCTTTCCGTAATATCCCGGACCTCATGGGAGAAACAAATAGACGGACTGGGGGTGGTTCACCGTCAACCCCTTCCAGATCTCGGTCATCCATCTCCGTCTATTTGGTACTGTGTTTACTTCCAATTCCAGTATACTAACATATTTTGAACGTTTTCTATTGAATTGAAGTTACCCAAATGGTGACAGAGAATGTTTGGGTTAAATGGGAATTAATAGAAAGGGAAATTCACAGTCTCCGGTGACATCACTAGAACTCGTGACCCCACCTATGTCGAAAACCCTTCAACTTAACCCCTTGGTAAAACTCAAATCACCTTATATAAATACATCTTATACTATTGAAGGTTCATGTTAATTTAATAACGGTCGGTAAGATCTAAGGAATTTTTGTAGTCAAGTTTCTTGTGACTTCCAATCAGTTACTTGTTGTTGTTTTTTTCCCTTTACGGGACTTTAGAATGTCAAAAGTATCCTTTTCTCGTACTAACAAAAGGGTTTGAACTGTCTTTACGATTCTTAAATGTACTTTAATGGTGTAACACTTCGACCTACTTTAGTAAGATTCGTTACTTATTATTTTTAATTAAAGTTAGTTGATACTATTTTCTCACTTAATAGATAAAAGTGACATCTATTATAAGGTTTTGTGACAGTACCCTTTTTCACTAGTCTGACACTGTGGTTTTTAATGTTTATTTCTCTAAATAGTCAATGAATTGACTAATTTCGTCACTTACTAAAGAGGTCAGGTCCTGTGGACACCTTATACAATCGATAAGTTATAAAAATTAAACCATACTAAAGAAACAAGTAAGGTTTAATTATTAAAATACTGATTAAAACATAAGAAAAAGGACTTCTTCTAGGGAATTCTAATTCTCATTGAGTACTTTGTGTGAATAATTTTTCGTGTATCTCCCCATGTCACTCTCGGAGTTTCTCCCTAGAAGATTCAGTCGGACTTCACGACTTTTCCTCCTGTACCCCTTCTTTTCCTAACGTAACCCATGCACAGGGTCTTCTACTGTCTTACCTTACCACCCATCTTCTCCAGTCCGACGGGTGTCTGTTGTCTGGACCCGGGTGAATCCACCGACCCAAGACAAAGTGGGTGGTGTTCTATACGCAGAAAACAAACATTCATTACTCAGGGAAACTCGCGACGTCGAAGACATGTACAGAAGTACTCACACACGAGTCACTGAGCCAGACACTGGGGTACCTGACATCGAGCGGTCCGAGGAGACAGGTACCCTAAAACGTGAGTTCTTATGACCCCACCGAACGGTAAAGGAGGAGGTCCTCTAGAAGGGTTGGGTCCCTAGTTTGGACGTAGAGGACGTAACCGTCCGTCTATGAAACGGTGACTCGGTGGACCCTTCACCGATAGGTTCAAAAGTACAGAACGGTAAAAGAGATCAAGAAATAGTCTCTTGTCCAAAGGTGAACTGTTTTTAGTTTTTTATTTACCCGAGTGAAGGACATAATCATCTATGGTGTATTGGTTATGTAACCCAAGATTATAAAAAGAGATAATAATAATAAAATAATAACCTCATTCTGGTATAAAAGAGTTGGACAGAAGTCACTGTTGGAGGTAGTGTCTAGAAGGGACGGAGGAGTTTACTGTAGGACGAACGAAGGACAGACACGGGAAGACTCCTTCCTACTTCCCTGACAGAGGACCCGGGTGGGAGATGTCAGTATTGATTGAGAGAACCTTGTACAACGATAACCAAGTACATAGAAAGAGGTATCGTATATGTTTTTCCTTTAATTTGTTCCTCTATCACGTACTAATATATGACCGTTCTAAAGGGAAACGTCTTTTTGGAATCACGGAGACCTTTACTTTTTCTTACAGATCACAAATGGACGGTACGAGACATATGACACAATTAGTGGAATATCTGAAATATTGTAAAAAAAAGAGTTCAATTTGGATACATTATCTATAGTAATAGGGTCTCTCCAATTAGTGGAAAGACTTTAGGGACCTTCACTAACATAAACCGACCGAATTTTAAGACGAGTAAAGTCAGAAAGGAGAGATTGGGACGGAGAGAGTAGAAGGGCAAACTCAAAGAGATGGATGTTCACCAACTTGTCTTTTGTCACAGTGAAACCCAATTTTTTTTGTGAAAAGTCACTTACAAAGGATTTTCCATCTCGATAGTGATTACACCAATAAAAAGAAAGAGTAACCGGATGAGAATCAATTCGGTTCAGAAACTCAACTATAAGTCAACGTTTATACCTCCTTTTGGATTAAAATTTAGTCGTGACCCGGTTCTCGTTCTGATGGAAAAGTTGCAAATGGGTTGTGAGTCACAACTGTTCGGTAGGAAGTTTCTCTCACCCCTATCGTCCCAACTCTCTAAGATTTGGTCCGTGGTGTTTCTGAGATAACTTTCTCTTCTTGTCTTAGGGGACGGAGGACGCCGGCTGTGGTAAGTGAGGTCCCTGACCTACAGTCGAGTTCGGTTTCGTCTAGAGTAAGTAGGACCAGGTTGGGGTCCCTCAGTCCCGCGAGATAAGTTCCGTCCTAAAAGTTTCAAAGGGGTAAGGGAAGAACGGTAGAGGGAGGTTGGTCCATCGGTCGACTAAGACTAACTAGGGTTGTTACAAAGAAGAGTATAGACTTAAAGTGTTCGTACACTCTTCAGAGTCCACACCCAAAAAGAGGGGGACCGAAGATTATTTGGCCCAGGAGTACGAACTTTATTTCGGGTGAAATTCTCGAGCGGGGTCGATCGGTACGTCGGAGTGTCGTCCTCTAAGGTGAGAAGCCCCCGAAAGTCTTGGAGTCGTAGATTTTAGTCTGTGAACCTTACTGTCGTGTACTGCACTGGGGTCTCCTTTAAACGAAAGGAAAAGTACCCTGTAGACAGCGAAATCTTAAGAGACTCCCTGTGCGGACCACCTTACTTGGAAGTCCCCCTATTCTTGTTTTTTCTACCCCGGTTCTCTAAAGTAATAGTGACCGTTCCCCACGTCCATCCCCAGGACGGACCCTCCTGGGAACGACGGGACCCATGGTGTAAAGACCTCTAATTGTCGACCTCGTCTGGACCTCACTACCTTTCGGTCCTACTACTTCCCCTCCGTCTGAGACGTCACAATCCTTTCCAAAGTTTGTTATGCCGAAGGAGACGGACTTTTCTGGTCCCGAGCCTTTGTTAGAATAGTTTCAGAGGCTTCTATTACTACTTCCCTTCACTCTTCAACATGTACCGGAACAAGTCGATTGGGATGTGTACGCTTGATCCGTCGTCGGAGGTTTAACCTTCTTTCGGTACTCCCTTGTGAATTTTCCTTTACATTGAAATGTGTCGTCCATCCTTTGAGACCCCTGAATGATCGGGACCTCCACCATCTCCGGTAAATATTTGTATGAGTTTCGTGTCACTCTGTTTAAACACCTTATCCTCTAGGTGACACCCAGTGACTCTTCTTCAGGTTTACACACTGATCTGAAACGGTATTAGAAAGCTTTGACTGGATTACACGTCTATCGTTTAAAGAACAAGGTACAGTGTGCTCTATCTACTGTAAGTGTTTGTGTTGTGCGAGAGAGGACCCATAGAGGTTTAAAACCGGAGACCGTATCTGTCTTGCACTCGAGATGGAGGTTGAATTAGCAAAAGAGTTCGTTCCTATAATCTTACGAACACTTAACAAAGATTTCCCCTTCTAGGGACCCATGAACCTGGATCCGGGGACTGTCCCCACTCCTACACTTCTACTCAGTCGGTTTCGTTCAGTTTGTAGTCCAGATGTCTACTAAAGTCTGACTGGGTCAGTACTGTTCAAAGACTTTGTCACGTTCCGTACCTAGACGTCAGACACTGGTACTCGTTCATTCAGTTTGAGTCCAGTCATACTCGTTCTCAAAAGATTAGATATTTTACCAGTGATGTTTATCATGAAACTTCACAAAAAGATTCTAATGTATTATTGATAATCCTGATAATCCTATCAGAAAGTGTATAACATCTTTATACCATTTCTCATCGATAACAAATCACTAATAGTCATATCGACCCAACTATATCATATCTGGAACGGAATCCGTCAGTACGACGGAACTTGAACTAAGGTGTCTTTGACTGATCAAATAGATGACTATAGAGACCACCGACAGAACAGTTTATTCCTATGGATACAGTTTTAACTTAAACCTTGAACTCACTCCCCCATCAATCTAGAAAGATTTTTTGACTTTTGAATTGTCCAACAATACCCAAATTGTCCCGAAGGGAACACCGAGTCGACCACTTCTTAGGTGGACGTTACACCCTCTGGACCCAAACTAGAGACCCAACCCTTCTAGGAGACCTCTTCCCTTTCCGATGGGTGAGGTCATAAGACCAGATCTCTTACGGTACCTGATACATCAAGTACCCCAGAGTTTCTCAAGCTGTATTGACTCGCTGAAAGTGAAAGTACCCAAATTATCACAGGGGAGTTCCTGAAGGGAGTATCAGGTCACTACTTCTGGGGTGTGAGGGTTATGTCCCCCGGGGTCAAACTAGGGATTAGTTCCTTGATCTAGGAGGTACGGAGTTGATTCTTAGACGTTCGGTGTTGATTTCTCGGGTGTGTGACGTTTTTTCTAGTTTCTAGGGTTAACAACGTTGATTGTGGACTACGTCGTTTTTTTTTTTTTTTTTTGATTTTTTTTTTTTCACAGGGAAGTTTTAAGTGTACAATTTCAGAATTTGGGGTCATGGAGTCTTACACTGGAATAAATATTTGTACCAGTACTAATTTTGAGAAGTTTTTTACCTGTATTTTCCTTGGATGGAGTTGTCTCATTTCTGGTATATTCTATACGGATTTTGTTTGTAATAAGAGTCACCACTTTTTGACTTTCGTAAGGGGGATTCTAGTCCTTGTTCTGTTCCCACAGGTGAAAGTGGTGACAATAAGTTTCATCAAAACCGTCAGGATCGATGTCGTTAGTCTCTTCTTTTTATTTATTTTACTTAGGTCTAACCTTTTCTTCTTCATTACGATAGTGACAAACGTCTACTGTACTATGACATATATCTTTTAGGATTTCTATCATACTCCTTTAATGATCTCGATTAGTCACTTAAATCGTTTCAACGTCTTATGTTTTAGTTATGTATCTTTAGTGAACGCAAAAATATATGATTGTTACTTTTTAGTCTTTCTCTTTAATTTCTTAGTTAGGGTAAGTGGTAACGGTGTTTTTCTTAATTAATAGATCCTTATTTGAATGGATTCCTCTGTTTAACGGTTGTAGGCAACCTAATACCTTTTTCGTTCTCAAGTCTTTTTGTAGATGAAGACGAAAGAACTGTACGGTTTCGGAAACTGACACATCTAGTGTTGTTTGACACCTCTTAAGAGTTTCTCAACCCTTATAGTCTGTTGGACTGGACGGGGGACTCTTTAGACATAGGTCTACTTCTTCGTTGTCAATCTTGACCTGTACCTTGTTGTCTGACCAAGGTTTAGCTCTTTCCTCATGTAGTTCCGACATATAAAAGTGGGACGAATAAATCGAATATACGTCTCTTGTAGTACTCTTTACGAACTGACCTACTTCGTGTTCGACCTCAGTTCTAACGGTCCTCTTTATGACTATTGGAGTCTATACGTCTACGGTGGTGCGAATACCGTCTTTCACTTCTTCTTGATTTCTCGGAGAACTACTGTCACTTTTCCCTCTCACTTTTTCAACCGAATTTTGAGTTGTAAGTCTTTTGATTCTAGTACCGTAGACCAGGGTAGTGAAGTACCGTTTATCTACCCCTTTGTTATCTTTGTCACTATCTGAAATAAAACTCCTCGAGGTTTCAGTGACATCTACTACTGACGTCGACGTTTTAATTTTGTGTGAACAAGGAACCGTCTTTTCGATACTGGTTGGATCTGTCGAATAAGTTTTCGTTTCTGTAATGAAACGGTTGTTTCCGTTTCATACCAGATCAGTTTCGATACCAAAAAGGTCATCAGTACATATCTACACTCTCAACCTGGTATTTCTTTCGATCCGTGGTTTCTTAACTACGAAAACTTGACACCAGAACCTCTTCTGAGAACTCTCAGGGAACCGGACGTCCCTCTAGGTTGGTCAGATAGGATTTCCTTTAGTCAAGACTTATAAGTAACCTTCCTGACTACGACTTCGACTTTGAGGTTATAAAACCGGTGGACTACACTTCTTCACTAAATGACCTTTTCTGGGACTACGACCCTTTCTAACTTCCGTCCTCCTCTTCCTCTGTTGTCTCCTACTCTACCAACCTACAGGTAGTGAGTTACCAGTACTCAAACTCATTTGAGGTCCTTAACCACTACCTGTCCCTCCGGACCACACGACGTCAGGTACCCCAACGTTTTTCAACCTGTACTTACTCACTGACTTAATATTGATTGTTATTCCTCTGTTTTCTTGACATGTATCTTTTAATATTCTGTAACTACTTTCTTTAGTTTCTACTGTATTTGTCTACCTCTCTATAAGGTACAAGGAATCATCCTTCTTAGTTATAACACTTTTACTGATATGATGGTTTACGTTAGATGTCTAAGTCACGGTATGGATAGTTTAATAGTTACCGTAAAAAAGTATCTTAATCTTGTTTTTAAAAGTGTTCAGTATACCTTTGTGTTTTCTGGGGTTTATCGGTTTCGTCAGAACTCTTTCTTCTTACCTCGACCTCCTTAGTTAGAAGGACTGAAGTCTAATATGATGTTTCGATGTTAGTAGTACTGTCATACAATGACCATGTTTTTTTTTTATCTTTATATCTGATTGCCTTGTTCTATCTTTCGAGTATTTATTCGGGTACGTGGATACCCATGGAATAAAAACTGTTTCCTCTATTCTTATATGTAACCCGTTCCTGTCAGTGAAGTTATTCACCGTGACCCTTTTGACCTGTCGATGTACATTTGCTTACTTTAATCTTGTGAGTGATTGTAGTATGTGTTTCTATTTGAGTTTTATCTAATTTCTGGATTTACATTCTGGTCTTTGATATTTTGAGAATCTCCTTTTGTATCCGTCTTGTGAGTTATTGTATTTAGTTTCGTTCTACGAGATACTGGGTGGAGGATCTCATTATTTTTATTTTTGTTTTCATTTGTTCACCCTGGACTAATTTGAGTTTTCGAAAACGTGTCGTGTCGTTTCCTTTACGATTCGTTCCACTTTTCTGTTGGCAGTCTTACCCTCTTTTATTGGTGTTTACTTTGTTGACTGTTTCCTAATTAAGGGTTTTATATATTCGTCGAGTATGTTGAGTTACGGTCTTTTTGTTTGTTGATTAGTTTCTCACCCCTTTTCTGGATTTCCCTGTAAAAAGGGTTCTTCTGTATGTCTACCGATTGTTTGTGTACTTTTCCACGGGTTATGACGAGTAATAATCTCTTTACGTTTAGTTTTGATGTTAATCTATAGTGGAGTGTGGTCAGTCTTACCGGAAGTAGTTTTACAGATATTTGTTATTTACGACCTCTCCCACACCTCTTTTCCCTTACGAGAACGTGGTAACCACCTTTACATTTAACTATGTCGGTGAAACCTTCTGTCATACCTCTAAGGAAATTTTTGATCCTTATCTTGGTGATGTACTGGGTCGTTAGGGTGAGGATCCGTATATGGGACTCCTTTGGTCTCGACTTTTTCTTTGTACGTAGGGTACCAAGTAATGTCGTGACAAACGTTATCGATCTTGTACCTTCGTTGGATCTACAGGTAGTCGTCTACTTACCTATTTCTTCAACGCTATGTATATGTGTTACCTCATAATGAGTTGGTATTTTTCCTTACGTAAACTTAGTTAAGACTACTCCACCTACTTGGATCTCGGATAATATGTTTCACTTCACTCAGTCTTTCTCTTTCTATTTATTGTATAAGATTACATATATCTGGAGTAAGGTATCAAGTAGTCCGTGAGATAGATAGTCTAGATCCGGGAATTTAGATAAAACGTGAAGGTGACATATTAGTATTCCCTAAACTAAATCCAGTATGGACTTACCAGATCACTAAAAGGGATTAAAGAAGTTAAATTCAGACTTAAACCATTATTCCTTAAGTACTAGACTCGGTGTCAGTCGAGGACCAGAACAAAAACAACCGACATATCTCGAAGAGGTAGAAACCGACGTTTCTTATATTAGTTAGACTAAAGCCACAACTGGTAGACCACTACAGGTACACATCTCAGAAGAGAACACAACAACCTTCTCCCACAAACGATACTGGTCACGTAAAAGAACCGTTTTGAGATAATCAGAAACGGGACGAAGTAAGGCGTAAGGTTCCGGTTTAAACGGACAATGAGGTCCACAAAGAACTGAAGGATGAAAACGTAAGGTCAGGGGATATTACTTTTCCTGTAGAAAAAACCCACAATCAAGATTTTCCAGAACATCCAGAAGTATCTTGACAAGTTGAAGTCGAAGAAGTCGTAATGATCAACCCTGTATCTGAACCTAATGGCACTATAACTTACCTACACTCTCAACCTGACACTTCTTCCGATTCGTGACTTCTTAACTACGAAAACTTGACACCTCAACCTCTTCTGAGAACTCTCAGGGAACCTGACGTTCCTCTAGGTTGGTCAGGTAAGACTTCCTCTAGTCGGGACCCACAAGTAACCTTCCTTACTACGACTTCGACTTTGAGGTCATGAAACCGGTGGAGTACGGTTCTCAACTGAGTAACCTTTTTTGAAACTACGACCCTCCCTAGCCCCCGTCCTCCTTTTCCCCTGCTGTCTCCTACTCTACCGACCTACCGTTGTGACTGAGCTACCTACACTTAGACTCACTTGAAGCCCCCAACCACTACCTGTCCCTCCGGACCGAACGACACTAAGTATCCCAGCGTTTCTCAGTCTGTACTGACTCACTGACTTGACTCGACTTGACTTACGTATATCTGTCTTAGATCTTTTTACCATGACTTCTTAAATAAATGTCCCGTCGTCACCTCTTTGTCTGTATGTCTTGTCTGATACCCCTCTCCCATCCTCGCCCACTCTATATACCTTTCTCATTGTACCTTTGAATATAATGGTATACATTTTATCTATCGGTTGACCTTAAACGAGATACCGAGACCTTTGAGTTTGTCCCCGAGACATACATAGATCTCCCCACTCTACCCCACCGTCTACGTTCCCTGCAAGTTTTCCCTCTCATATATACATATGGATACCGACTAAATACAACTCCAAACTGTCTTTTGTTGTTTTAAGACATTTGGTTAATAGGAAGTTATTTTTTATTTAAATTTTTTTGTCTCATTAACGTCTATATTAATCTTTTCCTTATGAACACTACTTCACAGACTTTTGAACTGACTTAACGTAAGAAGACAAACACCGTTTATGTTGAACTTTCATTATTCGGACCTATAAAGTACCTCCTCTAAAGGTTGAGTTCACAACTGTCACACCTGACTAAGGAGGAACAACGAATATCATTTTCGACTCTTCTCTCTTTCTTTAACTTGTTCCTCGACGATTCGTTTTTTTGGACCTTGAACTTCTAGACCTTTTAAGAGTAGGATACTATAACGTTTTTTTTTTTTTTTTGACCGTGGGTGGTGTACGAGACCTCCCTCGTGGTCCCCGTACCGGTCTATTATTGTAAAACGATGTCTATTGTCATTCCAGTAAACACCTATGTTGTTGGTCTTCCATGTCTCGGTCCTGTTTTTACTTCCTTTCGACAGTCTGAGACCCATAGAATGCCCGTCCTTTATCCATTTATCTCGACAACCCGACGTTTACCCACTAGGAAGTTCTTTCCCCCTTTACTGGGAGAGTCTTTTTGATGAAGAAGGTAGGGTCTCCGTTCCCGGCGACGAGTCTTGACTCCCCCACTCCAACGACGGACATACCCGGGTCTCCTGTCTCGTAGGCCGGTTCTTCCTAATAAGAGTTCGGTTTTTTAGGTCACCTCAAATATGACGACCTAAAGTCTGGACGAACGGAAAAGTAAGACTGAAGAGGGAAAGCCTTACCTAATAGATAGTACACGGACAGGGTAGCAACTTAAAACAGATATCAGTGTCCAAGTGGTTATTTTCCTTAAAACGGAGTCCTATTTTTAGTATGGGACTCATTGTGGGTATGGACTAAATATACTACAAACTTACTCTAAATCCTGAATTCTTGACCACGACCTTACCCAACAGGAAACCTCTGTAACCTGACCCCACTGACATAAAACGTATATTCTTCCTCTATTTAAACCTTTCTGATCCTTTAAGGCACCGTCAGGTTATAAATCCTGAGACGTGAAGGTGACGTCCCCGTGTCCAAACTAGGGGTCAGTCCCTTGATTCTAGGATATTCGGTGTGTAACGTCGGGAGAGGTTTATTTATCCCCCTGGTCGTGGAGTCTTACATTGGATCAAACCTTAAGTCAAGTCAAGTCAGTGAGTCAGCACAGGCTGAGAAACGCTGGGGTACTCAGCGTCGTGTGGTCCGGAGGGACAGGTAGTGGTAGAGGGTCTCAAGTGAGTCTGAGTGCAGGTAGCTCAGTCACTACGGTAGGTCGGTAGAGTAGGAGACAGCAGGGGAAGCGTAGGACGGGGGTTAGGGAGGGTCGTAGTCTCAGAAAAGGTTACTCAGTTGAGAAGAGTACTCCACCGGTTTCATGACCTCGAAGTCGAAATCGTAGTAAGGAAGGTTTCTTTAGGGTCCCAACTAGAGGAAGTCTTACCTGACCAACCTAGAGGAACGTCAGGTTCCCTGAGAGTTCTCAGAAGAGGTTGAGGTGTCAAGTTTTCTAGCTAAGAAGTCACGAATCGGAAGAAGTGTCAGGTTGAGAGTGTAGGTATGTACTGGTGACCTTTTTGGTATCGGAACTGATCTACCTGGAATCAACCGTTTCATTACAGAGACGAAAACTTATATGATAGATCCAACCAGTATTGAAAAGAAGGTTCCTCGTCCACAGAAAATTAAAGTACCGACGTCAGTGGTTAACGTCACTAAAACCTCGGGGGGTTTTATTTCAGACTGTGACAAAGGTGACAAACGGGTAGATAAAGGGTACTTCACTACCCTGGCCTACGGTACTAGAAGTAAAAGACTTACAACTCGAAATTCGGTTGAAAAAACGAGAGGAGAAAGTAGTTTTCCGAAAAATCGAGGAGAAGTGAAAGACGGTANGTTAACGTCACTAAAACCTCGGGGGGTTTTATTTCAGACTGTGACAAAGGTGACAAACGGGTAGATAAAGGGTACTTCACTACCCTGGCCTACGGTACTAGAAGTAAAAGACTTACAACTCGAAATTCGGTTGTAAAAACGAGAGGAGAAAGTAGTTTTCCGAAAAATCGAGGAGAAGTGAAAGACGGTATTCCCACCCCAGTAGACGTATAGACTCCAATAACTATAAAGAGGACCGTTAGAACTAAGGTCGAACACAAAGAAGGTCAGGTCGTAAAGAGTACTACATGAGACGTATATTCGATTTATTCGTCCCACTGTTATATGTCGGAACTGCATGAGGAAAAGGATAAACCTTGGTCAGACATCAAGGTACAGGGTAAGATTGACAACGAAGGACTGGACGTATGTCTAAAGAGTTCTCCGTCCAATGCACCAGACCATAAGGGTAGAGAAACTCTTAAAAGGTGTCAAATAACACTAGGTGTGTCAGTTTCCGAAACCGTATCAGTTATTTCGTCTTTATCTACAAAAAGACCTTGAGAGAACGAAAAAGGTACTAGGTCGTCTACAACCGTTAAACTAGAGACCGAGGAGACGGAAAAGCTTTTGGTCGAACTTGTAGTCCCTCAAGTGCCAAGTACATAACGACTTCGGACCGAACCTCTTAAAACTCGTAATGAAATGATCGTACACTCTACTCACGTTAACATGCCATCAAACTCGTAAGAAACCGTACTGGAAAGAAACCCTAACCTTACTTTTGACTGGAAAAGGTCAGGACACCGGTGACGACTCAGAAGGTTTAAACGACCGTATAACTCACGTCGTGAAAGTGTCGTAGCAGGAAGTCCTAAACTTTGTCGAGTTGACCTTAAGGTAGTGGAGGTGATCGAAACAAACATCACTACGAAAGATTTCGGGTGAACTGAAGTGTCAGGTTCTATAGACCGAGATCTAATCACTAGTGTAGTAGTACTAATAGACCCAGTACTTCTAGAAAAAACATGTCAAGAAGACACATAAGAACGGTAGAGAAGAATTATAGAAGACGAAGACAATCCAGGTATGGTAAAGACAGGAAATAGCTCGGGTAGAAACGTACTGTATAAGGGAACCATAGAGATTAAAAGAACTTCTCTAGAGATCAGAAAGGGTAAGATAAGAAAAGGAGATAAAGAAACGTAACTAACGACTTCTTCCGAAAGAATAGAGAAGAACGATAAGAAACCTTGAGACGTAAGTCTACGAATATAGAAAGGAAAAGAGGAAACGAAAAGTGGAGAGAAGAAAAGTGTCGATAAACATTCTGGAGGGGTCTGTCGGTAAAACGAAAAAACGTAAAGAAATGGTACCCCTACCAGAACTAGGGACAGAGGACATGTTACAGTGCTTGGAGTCAGGTATCAAGTAGTCCGTGAGATAGATAGTCTAGAGCCCGGAATTTAGATAAAGAGTGAAGGTGACATATTAGTATTCCCTAAACTAAATCCAGTATGGACTTACCAGATCGTCAAAAGGGATGAAAGAAGTTAAACTCAGACTTAAACTATGATTCCTCAAGTAGTAGACTCGGTGTCAGTCGAGGACCAGAACAAAAACAACTGACATATCTCGAAGAGGTAGAAACCGACGTTTCTTATATTAGTTAGACTAAAGCCACAACTGGTAGACCACTACAGGTACACTTCTAGAAGAGAACACAACAACCTTCTCCCACAAACGATACTGGTCACGTAAAAGAACCGTTTTGAGATAATCAGAAACGGGACGAAGTAAGGCGTAAGGTTCCGGTTTAAACGGACAATCAAGTCGATAAAGGACAGAAGGATGAAAACGTAAGGTCAGGGGATATTACTTTTCCTGTAGAAAAAAACCACAATCAAGATTTTCCAGAACATCCAGAAGTATTTTGGTAAGTTGAAGTCAAAGAAGTCGTAATGACCAACCCCGTATCTGAACCTATTGAGACTATAACTTACCAAACGGAACCTCTACTTGTCTATAGTAAGACAACAAAAACTCTGACGTAGGTTCATGACGTAAAGTCTGAGAAAACAACTGGTACTACCGATGAGGTAAAGAAGATTCCCTAAGGACGGGTGTCATCATCTATATTACCAGTAGACTCAATTTAAGTGGGTAAGGTCAGGTAAAGTCAAGTGACTAAGGATCTTACAGCTTCAAGTGGGAACGGTAGAGAACAAACTGGTGAAGGTTAAACGGAACTAAGTACCTGGACTGTAAGGTCCAAGGATACGGTATAACGAGAAATGTCGTAGCCTAGAACGAAGATAATGGTCAGTGTAGGTGTTGACCCATAACAAAAAAGAAACCGAGGTAGGGAAGTAAGAAAGACCTCAATAAAGAGGTGACTAGAGGTCATCGTATAACCCGTGGATTACTGGACCCTTCAAGGAGAAAACCATAGGATAGTAAAACGGAAAAGTATGACAAGAACCCCAAGAGTTCCGTTTTTATGACTACACCGAACGGTAAGGGAAGAGGTCACCTGGTGCAAGACAGTCTGGAGAGGTGGTACTGGACGGGCAGAACCCAACAGGGCGTCCGTACCGAACCAAAGTAACTCAATCTGTTCCGACACCAGGATCACACTAATCTACCTGATCAAAAGACACTCATACCAAAGTCACACAGACGGGAGACTACGGGAAAACGTTGTGGATGGTAGAATGAACCCAAAGCGAATGGAACCCGCACCCTATAGAGAAGTTCCGACAAGGTCGTTTTGTGTCGGCGACGAGGAATGGAACCTTCTCCCCATAGAGGAATGACGGTGGCAAGGACTGGAAGTTGCACCCTATCGAGGAGATCCGGGAGGACACGGACGCTTCGGTGGCGAGGAACCCAACGAGGAGGACCGACGGCCGGGACCGGAGACCACACCCACCGAGGAGGGTCGACGACGGGGACCGGAGTCCGAACCCCACCGAGTAGTCCCAGTGGCGGGGACCGGAGCCCGTACTCCACCGAAGAGGACCGGTGGGGCTGGAACCTGTGTCCCATCGAGGAGAACCGGCGGTGGGGACTGGAGTCTGCGTCCCATCGAACCTTAATCCCACAACGTTTGTCATTAGTTAATTCTACTCCAGTATGAGTAGAGTTGACCACATCTCACCTGGAGATTAGGTTGTACTGCCCACAGGAAAAGTTTTCCCCTTTACAACTGTGTCTGTACGTGTGACCCTCTTACGGTACACTTTTAACCTCAGTACGACAGTCTTCGGTTCCCTGATCGTCCTTGATCTTCTTTCCGGACCTTTTGTCGAAAGAGATCGTGGAAGTCTCTCTCGTACCGGTATGACCGTAGAACTGGAACCTGAAGACCGGAGGTCTTGACCCTCTGTTATCTAAGGACAATTCGGTGAGTCAAACCCCATCAAACAATGTCGTCGGTATCGTTTGATTATGTGTCCAAATCATGCTTGATTTGTAGATTTGTGTTTATTGATTTTTGTAAAAAATTTACAAGGGTAGTCTATTTTTTAATTTGAGAAGTAAATAATCATTAACTTACGACACTGTACCTTACCAAACCATAAAGACTTTAGTAATCACTAAATAACTTCTACCTGACTATTGGAACATGTCGTCTAATTCTTCTCCTAATTGGGTAAACTTTTCCAGGATTAAAAGTATGGTTTAAGTCACTTAAATACTCGTTTCTGATTTTCCTGGATACTTATTTTGGGTTCTTGACCCCGAAGGGACCACCAGGTCACCAATTTTTAGGTGGAACGTTACATTCCCTGTGACCAATTTAAGGACTAGGTCCTTCTAGGGTGTACGGTACCTCGTTTATTTGGGTACTCGGTCTTGACGACTCAGGTATGTAGATTTCGGACAAGAGACCTTGTTCTCTTCGGTGACGTTACTCTTCGGACGTATGGTGTTCTTTCTGATCGGGTACGAGTGGTGTTGATCTCTTTCGGTCGATCGACGTAACTTCTGGATGGTGTTGGTTTTATTTATTTATTTATTTACATTTTTTTTTTTTTTTTCTCGAGTTCTCGAAAACATCTTTCATCCACAGTCCCTCCTTCTTCAAAAAGAAACGGGGAGATCCAAGAAGTCCGACTAGATTCTCAATTTGACTTTAGTCTCTCTAATTGTCCTCTTTCAGTTTGTCATTATTGTACATGTACCCTCTCTGAGTTTTTTCAACTCGTTGAACAGTATTACCGACTTTGGGAGTGGAATTTATAGTAGAAGTCGATTTCTGTGTTCTCCTACAACTCCCACCCCTCTCACCAATACTTTCCACTTAATACCCTCCACTGGTCCTTTTCGTATCATTTGTTTCCACTTCAATTATACACCTAAATCCAGTAACGGAAGAGGTGACTATTCTAACAGATTTCTAAACCAGTAGGAGGAGAGGAACCATATAGATACCTTGTAGGAGTGTTTACCTCTAAAGACAACATTTACATTTAAAAAGAATGTTTCCCATTTGAGGACAAACCACAAGTCTCAAAAAGGGTACAGACGACAAAGAGTCTTTTATTCGCCGAATTTTAATTATATGATTTCTCTCTATAAACCCTCACCCTTTAAGACAAGGGGATGTATCTGTACCGTTTCCCACAAATATAAATCTACTGTATATCTGTGGATGAGTATAAACATGTATGTGTGTATACGTGTATGTGTGCCCATATACATACATGAGTGTGTAATTTCAATATGTCAGAAGAACTACACTTTCTTTAGATAGTAGCATTCATACACAACCCACAAGTAGGAGAAACCGGACCTCAAGACGGACAGAGGGACCGACCGACACAGGATTTCGAATCGGTCGAGTACCCTTGACTAGGTCCTCGTGGACAACAGTGGTCAGGGTTAGGAGGGACCACTAAGACTGGCGGTTTGGAGTCGGAGAGTCTTGTACGTCGGTAAGTTTCAGTCTGGGTCTCTTTGTCCGGGTTTTTTTTTTTTTTTTTTTTTGTGACGTAAAATCTAGTTTTGTAAAACTTCTCCCTTTTTTTCCCCCCCCTCCCCGAGGATTCTCACTCTCTCTAACTAAGAAAAGAGTGTTTACTTCAGTTCTAATAAGTAAGGACGGGAAAAAAATTCCTGTTAATTATCCTTAAAGAGTTTGAGTCTTACAGCTTTGGTAATCATCGACTAGTGAACTTCAGTCTTACGTCGACAATACTAATTACCGACTTAAAATTTATAAAGTCTGTCTAGTTTTTTAAGAACGTGTGAGGGGACGAACAGTACACTCGGAGGGGTCCTACGACCTCTATGACACTACCACAGAGTTGTCCAAGAAAGGAGTGATCTTAAGACGTATTAAGCGGGGGGGGGGTTTTTTTTTTTTGGGATTGCTTTTAAGTTCAGGAGAGTAAGTAGTCCGTCGTACTCCATCTTACCACATCGTCTTTGGCATGACTACTGAAACCTTCCTTTTTTGAAAAAAAAACAGAAAAATACGTTGGAATCCATGTAGTGAGTTTATGAGTCAAAAGAGTAAACTTTTTACTTTCACTTCTACCATTTCGGAAGGAAACGACTATATATCTTTTAAGTTTTCTTTTTTCTTTCGTTTTATGATTCACGATAAGTTTATTTTTCATGACCTAGGAGGAAACATGTTCTATGTACCTGTAGTTACTTCGACTTACTCCCTCTCCCCCTATAATTCCTACTTATTCCGGACTAAGATGATAGTTCCTTTAAAGTCCGGTTCTCCGTATGTCTCAGTGTGACATCTATTAGTATTAAAGTCCATCTGTTTCCTTTATGGTATCTTGAACCCCCAATGGAGTCCGAACCCCTTACCATTGTTTAGTTTCTTCCGAAGTTCCTCCTTCACTATAAACACTATCTTCAATCGACTCTGAACCTCCAGTACGAAGGACTTGAAACGACTCAAACCCCTCGGTCTTCCCTTTGGTCACGGTGACTCCCTTTCACTTTGGAAGGTTAAGGGAGCGACTTCGTCCTTGGGTCACAAGAACAATTCGGCGGACTTTCGTACCGTTTTTATCTTGTCCAGTTCGCACAGAGGTATAGTTTGGTAAAGGTAGAGGGGTCGCAATGATTTTTACTTTCCCGCTAGTAGACCTACCCCTACTATACGGGAACAAGTGCAGATAGTCTACGAAATTTCGGGGGGTTTATGAACGATGTGGACTCTACTTCCTTTTCCTCTGACGGTACCATCTACTGAGAAATTTTTTTTACAGATTTTTTCTCTTGTCATTTTATATTTCTTTGTCAATTCTTCTACCTTTGGTACCCCCTAGTACGGACCGGGAGGAGGGACCCTCGTACTACTCTCATTAGGTCCTAGAGGTAAGGTCAGGTGGAAGACGTGGGGACTCCAAGTGGAGGAATTTTATACCAAAACTAGTGCAATGGTAATACGAGTCACCTGTACCGAGGGACCACGGATGTTTTAATTCGAGTGTAGAAAATTTAATTTTAGGAGGTACTGTCCTAGGGTTGACTAAAAAGGTTGTCAAAGAAGACAGAAATAGAAGTAATAGAGAAGGGAAACAAGGTCGGTTTGGTCTACTGTGTGAGAGGGACTTAGACGAGACTTGAAAGGACGGGAGAAGTACAAGTCCGAGAATAAGAGACCGGGAATTTCGGAGACATGGTGTAGGTGGAAAGTTTTAACTTCGGTAACAAGGTCCTGGTTAAATTTAGAGTAGCGGTGGGTTAATTTGTTATTAAAGGGACTCGGGGACGGTACTCGAGGAAGGTTTACGAGTGACCTCTACATTTCTACTCATCGTGGACAGACCGTGAGATGAACGATGAAGTCCTTCTTTTCTGTCTGTGAATTTGTCAATAGATAATTTTACGGGATACGATCATGTATATCACGTAACACGTCTGGTACCTGGGATTGGGTATCCGTACCCTCAGAAAATTCCCAGTAAAATCCTAGTTACAGACTATAAGATACAAACTACGATGGACTATCGAGACTGTCGCCATACCTCCCGTCGGACTTCCGTCTCCATCGTCAACTCTTCGAGAAGAATGTCAGGTGTCTGCTGTCCTACCCATCGACGTGGTGCTATCTTCACCACAAGTATTTTTTCTTCACTGCTTAGTTGTTCCTGGATGACATATAGTGCCCCTTGAGACGAAGTACAATGCACCGTCGCACCGACCTTCCCCTTAACTCCCCTCTTACCTATGTACATTCAGGGAAACGACAAGTGGACTTTGATAGTGTTATAACAATTAACCAATATGGGGTTATTTCTTTGACCTCTTCCGTTACCGTGGGGTAAGGTCATGAGAACGGACCTTTCAAGGTACCTGTCCCCTCGGACCATTCGACATCAGGTCCCCCAGCGATTCTCAGTCTGTGCTGACTCACTGAAGTGAAAGTGAAAAGTAAAAGTACGTAATCTCTTCCTTTACCGTTGGGTGAGGTTACAAGAACGGACCTCTTAAGGTCCCTGCCCCCTCGGACCACCCGACGGCAGATACCCCAGTGTGTCAGCCTGTGCTGACTTCGCTGAATCGTCGTCGTCGTTATCTTTTGGCACCCTTTCTACGAAACTTTCTAACTTCCGTCTTCCTCTTCTCCCGCTGTCCCCTACTCTACCAACCTATCGTAGTGACTAAACTACCTGTACGTGAGTCCGTTTGAGGTCCTCTGTCACTCCCTGTCCCTTCGGACCGTGCGACGTCAAGTACCCTAACGTTTCTTAGTCTGTGCTGAACCGTTGACTTGTTGTTGTTGTTTGTTATCCTTTATTTTTTGAAAAAATTTTTCCTTCTTATGTACCTTCCGGAAATAGATAATCCTGAGAGGATTAGATGGGGAATAGATAAGAACCCATCTATAATAAAGAAAGACGATAACTTGGTGATGAACATAAAAAGATACATAACCGTAAAAACTGAGTATCAGTTAAAATACAAAATAGGGGAGTGATAATTTCGTTTTTAAGGACTCAAACTTAAAACTATTCACGACTTCTTTACTCACTTCCCTGAACATGTTACAACTGAACCTTTACAAACTAACGATCTTTATCTTAGGGTGTGTTAAATTGAGTTTCTTTCCCTCCGAATAATAGTCCTACGTTTCTATCGAGTACTTTTAACCCCGGTCCTTTGTCTTAGTCCGGGGTCCTTCCTTGAAGATCCAATCCCTGTTAACACTTGGTTGAGAGACCCATAGAGAGTTAAGTCTAAGAATTTTCACTTCTAGACAGATGGGATCCATGTCAGTTGACACCGGTCCCTCCCCAACCCCAATGTACTGTGTTCGTACCGTTTCTTCTAGTAAAGAATGGACTTATTTTGTAGAAATGATCTCTATTAACAAAGTTTTGTGAAGTGTCTGTACCCAGAGTTCATAAGTATTTAGTGTCAGGACACTCTATCATTACCCAGTAAAAAGAGGGGAAGTAGAGGGAAATTATTCGTTCATTTCGTCGAGTCTCTTCGATGTACTAAACGAGTCTTTCATAGTGTGTCCTTCAGTAGACATCTTGTTTTATAGAATTAGATCTTTATGTGTAAAAAGTTTAAGTTCTGACCAAACTAGTCTGATATACTACAAAATTTTGTAAGGATTGAGTAGGTAAATATCTTGCCATAAAAGGTTCATGAATATTCCTGGTATGGGACTTGGACTCTAACCCTACTTAGAAAATTTCACTTTAGCAAATGAGTACGACTAGTATCTTCGTTTCACTATAGAAAGTTAAATGGTGATTTCTTTACTCCGTTTACCCTTTCACAAAATAATTTCATGATTTTGAAGAGGGGTTTCAAAGATATTAATCAAGTCCATGAACACTATAAGATTTCAATAAAATAAACCGTTATTATAAATTCTAATTATATAAGAGAGACCATAGATATCATTGACCAGAACACCGTATCATACTTCTGACCCCTAAATAAATATAAATCCGAAGTGGGTTCTCCTTCTAAAAACATATTAAATAACAATGTAAATCTCTCGTATTTTGGAAATCCGGTGTTACACATCAATTATAAGTCTTAATTCAGTCAACTAATACGTAGTTGGCCATCCAGTTTAAGTCGAAACACACGATATTAAATATTATGTCCAAAAACGGACCTCGTTGTACCTTCGGGACTTCGTCACGACACTTAATAATGTTGATTTAGCCCGTGATAGACGGTTTTATATGTGCTTACGAACATAAAGATAACGTACTTCCGATATTTGTACTAAAGACTCTCGAGACACGACGTTCCTGTAGATTTATTTTATAGTCAAAGTACTGGTCACAGTCGTAAATCTTTGAAGAAAGGAAATAAACGTCGACGATGTTCAGAACCAAAGACACCGTTAAGTGAAGAATCGGTGAATAATTTACCGTCAAATGTCCAAAATACTGGTGTGCCACATTCGTATAAAGAGAGAAAAGTACCTACGTGTTTGATGGGACGTCATGTGAATACTAGTAATAATTTTGACGTAAACCTTTCGGAGGAATGTATACCGTAAATTATTCAGTTCTATGAAATTATTCTAAGTTATGTGTGAATTCGACATAATACTTAAAGAAAACAACTTGTTCAACACAAAAACTAGTCACAAATGGGTCGGGGAATCGATTCTAAAGATTTGATTTTACACTTACTGGAGAAGAACCTGACATCTAAAGTTGACAGAAAAAAAAAAAAAAGAATTAATCACCCTTTGACGAAATGTTAAAACACAACCAAAGACGGTATATTGTTACGTTTAATCAGTTGACAGAATCAAGGTTCCCTCTGAGACAAAAGACTTGTTTCCGGTCGTTTACATCGGTGGAGAACCACTACCTACTCACCTAAAGGATAAAATGTCTAGACATTTTTAATGTCTTTTGTTAAAATTAGATTTGTAAGGTTTCATTCTCTTCCAATCATTTGAGCTCTTGTATGTTAGATATATATACTGATAAATGTACTACTAATGTTTCTCGTATGTTAGTTTAAAAAATATAATGACTTAAGACTGGATGAGATAGGTTCACTTCCAGTTTCGGGTTTTGATTGTAATCTTTTTACAAGTTCAATTGGTCCCCGTTTTAATGTAGTGTGTAGGGTCCGTGAACCCTCCGTTCCAACCAAGGTCGTTAGGGACAGAGAGAGAAGAAGACGGTTCCCATGTACGATAACCGTAGTCACCCTATTTACCTCGGTTCCTTCCTTTTTGTTGATCTTTGTCTAAAACGGGATTACTTTTGACCCATAAAAAAAATATCAGTATCAACAGGTTTTCAAAACTTTCCTTTGTCATTCCCGTTTCTAGGATCCCACACTTACTCGAACCGTTTAACTTCCTTGTGGGTTTCAAGATATAAATATGCCTTTTCTCAGGGCTGAGGTTGAAAACCATTTAATCGTCAAAGTCAAACCCAATGGTTTAAATCATTAGGAATCATAATTAAATGTAACATTTTAAGATTATTTATTTCGAGACGACCACGACGACGATTCAGCGAAGTCAGTACAGGCTGAGACACGCTGAGGTATCTGTCGTCGGGTGATCTGAGGAGGCAGGGACCCTAAAAGGTCCGTTCTTGTGACCTCACCCAACGGTAAAGGAAGAGGTCACGTACTTTCACTTTTTACTTTCACTTCAGCGAGTCAGCACGGACTGAGAAACGCTGGGGTACCTGACGTCGGATGGTCCGAGGAGGTAGGTACCCTAAAAAGTCCGTTCTTATTTAGAGTCAGGATATGTTTTTGTTTTCGCTTTTTTTTTTTCTTTTCTTTGATTGTTTTAGAAAGAATACCTATGTCGTAAACGGGTATTCTTAGTTTCTTTTCCTGACCTTAAAATTTGGTCTAGAAACAGACAGTTCTTTGACCGGTTTTAGTTCGAAATTTTTAGTGGTCTTTTTATGGTCCCGGAGAGAGGGAGTAAAGGTCTATCACGTCCTACTCAATAAGAATCGATCCTCTGGTCAAGTGACTACGACGACTCCCTCTTATAGACCTTTACGGGCACCCTCCGGGTTGGTGAGTACACTATAGTCAACAGAGTACGCTGTGTCCTCTCTTGACAGGTTCGTTGACACCATGGACCAAGCGAACTGAAACACATACTAACAATCTCAGAAGGGGTGTGACTCTACGATATGTGGATATGGAGGACGGACTTTCCTGTCCCTACACGGTTGGAAGTCGGTGGTACGTTGTTTTGTGGAAGAGGTTGTACCGTACGACGGAGGTTTTACCACCATTCGATGAAACTTCGTCACTAATATAAATTATGTACAAAATATAGTACAACCGAACTCGTCCCTCGTGTGTCCACACCCTTCTCCGGTGGGGACCGTCGGTGTCCCGGGGTCGGGACAGGATCTCCACGTTAGTGGAGGACAGTGGACACTACCCTGGTGGTTCGTGTATAGACTTCCACTTTAGACCGAGTACGGAACTTGAATAAATGTACGGACCGATTTCTTTTGTCCACGCACCGGGGGAGTGTAGTCTCTTGAGTGACAAGTTACCCTGTACACTGAGTCGTTCGACGTCGTCCACACGTCGGACCGTCCGTCCGGGGTTTGTTCGAAGACCTTCCTATACCCTGTTGTTGTCGGCACACGATGGACCGACGAGAAAACACAACGGAGGATTCGGGTGTTCCGACTCTTGTACGGTTTCGGGAATGATGACGTTGTAGGCCCTCTTAACGTCCGTCGTCGGATATCCAAACCCTAACGTCCGTCTACCAGAAATCACATTTATTAGTGGTTGGACTCTCAGAGGTACGAAGTCCTTTGGGGATTCCAAGTCAATCCGAGGTATAAAGGTGGGAAGTGTATAAGTTTATAAACACTTCGTGGACGATCAGAGTTATAAAAATTTTGTCTAAAACTTTAGAATATACATGGTGAACGGTCCAAAGGGTGTACATACTTTTTGTTGTAGTGATGTAAGAAAACCGAACCGGGTCTCAATGTCATAATGGATTGTGATTTGTTATACAAAGAAGGGTGAAATTATTAAAAATTTAGTCTTCATAATGTTAATAATAACCGAAGGAACCACCGAGTCTGTCACTTATTAGGTGGACTTTACGTCCTATGGACCCAACCCTTCTAGGGGACCTCTTCTCGTACCGATGGGTGAGGTCATAAGAACGGACCTCTTAGGGGTACCTGTCTCCTCGGACCGTCCGATGTCAGGTACCCCAGTGTTTCTTAATCTGTACTGACTCGTCGATTCGTGTTCTAATGTTAATAAATAAAAAGAGATTTTTGCACATTACACTATGTATAATGTGTCTTAAGAAACTACCATAGAATTCGTTTTTCTTTATTTAGAGTTAGTTAAAAGTAACTGGTTTTAATCGAAAATGTTTGTTTTCTAAGATTCATTCTGTACCCAAAATTTGCCCTCTTGCTCTCGTTCGATGATTGCGTGTGTTCTTACACCGACTCAGAATTTGTGTGCTGTGACTCACTTTCTTTGACCTGTGTTTCCGATGTAGGTCATACTAAAGTAAATATGTCATAAGAACCTTTTTATTTCTATATCTCAGGTCTAGTCAATCACCAACGGTTTCTGACTCCCGTTTTCCTACCAAACTGATGTTTTCTTCTACTCTCTTATAAACCTCCACTATTTTGATAAAACATAGTACTGAGACACTACCAACGTATTGACCTATATCAAACAGTTTAGCGAATCTTGATATGTGGTTTTTCCCACTTAAAAAGATCGCCTTATTTTTTCCTTTTTAAGAAAAGTTTATTAATTTCTTAATACAACGCCCCTTACGTTTTTCTTCAACCTACTTACGAATTAATAATGACGTTACGTCTATTATCTGTTTAAGATTTATTTTCACTAGGTGCAACCATCTTTTAAGACCCGTGTGTCTTGATATCCTTTCTGGATCTCAAATGAAACGTACTTACGTACGATTCAACGAAGTCAGTACAGGTTGAGAAGCGTTGGCATACCTGATATCGGACGGTCCGAGGAGAGAGTTACCCTAAGAGGTCCGTTCTTATGACCTCACCCAACGGTGAAGGAAGAGGTCCCCTAGAAGAGTTGGGTCCCTAACTTGGGTCCAGAGAGTGTGACCGTCTGTCTAAGAAACAGTGACTCGGTGGTCCCTTCGGTCTCAAATGAAATTTATAGGAGTTTACGATTCAGTTATGAATGTCAGTGTCCCGACGAATTCGTAAATACATTGGAGTCTATGTAAGTCCCTTTTCCTCTCTCCCTTCGATCCGAGGAAATGGAAAAGACGTCCCCCTTTTCTTTCTCAGGGATCGTGTTTCTCAATGAGAGTCAAATATTCTTTCATTTGAGGTGTTGTTGTCCCTTAGACTTAATGTATGACTATGTATCGATCATGAGATCTTTCACATCTGTGTATAGTCTTCATAACACGACTTATGTCGTAACTTCGACTAGACGGATCTAATTGAGTTTCCTAGTAGGGAGTAAAGGTTTACGTGTCTACGCACTCTATTTTATATTGCTTTCTTACAATTCATACATTATCTCGAGTTTGAGTTCTGTCCACTGTTTTAATTTTTCCTTCTTCCACTGTTTTGTTTCGGTGACAATACCTGCTTTCGGTTGATTTTACCGGGTACCCTGAGAACATAAACTTGAATTCAGGATTATCGACCCTCTACCTAAAGACTACACCCGTCCCTTACCTCTCTCTGGTTCCCGAATTACTGGAACTTTTCGATTTTGACTAGGACGGTCTTAAGTTCCTCCCGAAGAAGTCTAGACCTTGTCTCAGACCTTCTTGAAGTGACTGACCAAACCCTTCGTCTTTCCTTCGAACTGTAGGTGGCTTGGTCCTATTTTTCTCATCGCACGTTCTTCAACCCTGGGGGTAGACACGGTATATTTACATACCTCAGATGTTAGTACTGAACGTATAACACACTGGAGGTGGGAATTCACTCTTCAATTGTACCTGATCCCTGGTCCCTCGGGACCGTTTCCGTTGGTGGTTCAAGTGATGACCTCTGAGGGTGTCTTTCGTTTGGGGTATATTTAACTGGGTATTGGGTTCTAATGTCTATTACGTTCGATTTGTTGTCATACATTTCTCAGTCGGTTGCGTTGGTAACACGGATATTTATTTTTCCGTTAAATTTTCTCGAGAATTTTATTAATACTAATCTACAAGTTTAAATGACGTGTCCATTACTTCGGTTACGAAGACCCGGAGAGTGCCCGTGTCCGGGAAAGGTTCCGGGACCCTCCCTGGAATCTTTGCATGAGTGTCCCGGAGTACAACAATATTTTAAATGTTTTCTATAAAATTGGAATTAATCAACTCTGGGTGACAGAGAAAGGCAAGACAGAGTGAGTGTGAAGATAAAAATAGACTTCTATGCTCTTACCGTTACCTGTAGAAACCCTAATCTAACCTCAGCTTTACATAAAACTTTTACATAACAAATCTCAATAACCCTACATAAATACTCCTACTATCTGTAAAGACACATCACTGTACTTCCAAATTCTGGTTTCTAACATAGGATGACATTTGAATAGGACCTCATAAAGACGTGGTGTTTATACATCTTTTCTTTTGTGTTGACTTTAGATATCTCAGAGTATACATCTTTTGAGAAAGTTAAGAATCTCTATTATATACTTTCTTTAATCTCAAGAAGGGTTTAAACTGTCACTAAGAATATAACGGTTTTCGATACACACTTCGACTTTGAAAATATTTAGTATTTATTCAATGTAAGTTTAAATTATGATTAGAGTTCATATGATCTCTTTTCTGACTTAATAGAGAGACAAGAGGGAAATTTTTATGATATTTACACAGTATCCTTCTCCTTCAGTTCCTAACTCGACACAACCCGTGAATTAATTATTTTCATAAAATGAAAGTACCTGAAAAAACACCATAAACCGTCGAAAAACTTTGATTGTTAAAAACACCAAAGAAAAGAGTAAGGTTTGTTTATAACGGATCATATAAATTCAAACATAGATATTAACAAATAAAACAAAAGAATTTCTCCCCGGCAGTTTTTACGAAGTCCAAGGTGTTTAGGAACTGGAGGGGGACCAAGTTTTCGATTATCTTTCTTGTCTTCAATATACGGTTTTTATCCCGTCATACTTTTTCTTTTATAAACTTTTTCTTAGTTTATCTTTTAGATCTTTATTTTTATAGTTCAGTCACTTTTTTTTAAGTTACTTTCTCAACTTGTCTTTTGATCTGTCTTGGTGACTCTCTAATTGACTTTATATTTTTATCTATATTCTTGTGAAGTCTTACGTTGTGTCTCTCTTTTATACTTTTTCCCAATTTTGTGTACTTTCCATGGCTAAAGGTTGTATGTGTAATACTCAAGGTCTTGCACCTTTGTCTTTCTTACTTTTACTCATTTATAAGTTTCTCTATTATGAGTTCTTAACAGATCTTTACTTTTGGTTTCAGGGATATAACAATCTTACATGTTTTAGTACTCTTCTGATTTAATTTCGTTTACGTGTTCATATGTGTGACATTATTTTGTCATATAATAATTTTTCTCTGTTGAAATTTTCGGTAGTTTTTGTTTTTCTATTTAATTGTTCGTTATTTTTAATCCGACTGACTCCTGAAGTCAGTCGTTGTCGTCTACGATCTTCTGTTACCTCGTACGATAGGTCAATTTGGTGGTAAGTTCTTACTTACGATCCCTGAAAGGATATTAAGATATTTTGTATAAACCGATCATGAGAGGTTTTACATTTCTAGTACTTTCTATTTCTTCTCACTCCTTGACGGGGTTTGACCACATCTGTTTCTAATTGATTTACGTCACCCACTAGGACCTAACTTAGGACCTAACCTAGATCTAGGATCTTTTCATATTGAATCCTGGTTGACTTTTTTACATTTATACCAAATATCTCATCGTTACTCATAACATGATTACGATTAAAGGATCAACACTAGTAAAATGACACTAATAAACTCCCACTTCTTCTTCCTATACGATTTTAAACGACATGATGAAAACGTTGAAAGACATTCAGACTTTAATAATATTTTAAATTCTTTATTTTTATATGAATTTTCTAAAGTATAGTTATAAAATCCTCATGGTAATTTCTTATTTTTGTTTCTGTTCTGTCCTTTGAATTCGTAAGGATGACTTTTGTTTTCTCCCCCTTTTTGTCTTCGTTTCTTTATCGAACACTTATGTCTTGTTTCATTCTACCAATTACATATCATTTTTCCATAATCGTTTTACCCTTTGTCTTAAATATCGTTTTACGTACTTTTATTCTTACATTAAGTCCTATTAATTGCGTTCGACGATACTGACTGGTTAAGGGTTTTAGGGTTACCACATTATACATTTCAGACTGTAGTCACTGTTCCGGATACAGTGGACCTTGTATACCAGGGGTTCTACTAGAGGTCTTGATTAGTCTACCGGGGTTCGATTGTCGTTCCTACGCCTCGTGTTTGATGTGTGCGGTGTTTCTCCCCTGTGCTATTAGGATTGTCCCTTTCGTCGTGGTTGCTCTACACTGTAAGTGCTGAAATGCACACGGGTCGTCAAAGAAGAGTGCATTACGTTTTCACTGTCAATGTGACTATGCAGCTGTCTAACTTTGGTACGCACCCAAGGAGTGTGTGGTCAATCTCTAATGACAATCGACGAGTCGACACAAGTTGAGAAACGTTGACATATCTGACATCGAGTGGTCCGAGGAGAAAGGTACACTAGAGACTCCGTTCTCATGATCTCACCCGTCGGTAAGGGAAGAGGTCTACTAGAAGGACTGGGTCCCTAGCTTGGGTCCAGAGGACGTAACGTCCGTCTAAGAATTGGTAGACTTGGTGGTCCTTTCGGGTTATTCTCTAGTTTATTTGGTGTTTAATCGTCTTTCGACCTCACCCAACGGTAAAGGAAGAGGTTGCGTACTTTCACTTTTCACTTTCACTTCAGCGAGTCAGCACAGACTGAGAAGCGCTGGGGTACCTGACGTCGGGTGGTCCGAGGAGACGGGTACCCTAAAAGGTCCGTTCTCATGACCTCACCCCACGGTAACGGAAGAGGTACGGAATCGTCATCGTTACGGACAAAGTCCGATTATCATTATGTTTCTCGGAACAGTGGGTATACCTCTTACGTGAAAGAAAAGTGTATACACCTTCCAGTATTCGACTAATGGACGATCTAGTATTTCCAACAAAGGTCTTCGGGGTACCTCAGACAGTAACTCTTAAGTGTAATGAAATTTCATTAATATTTTTTATTTCGTCTTTTTCTATTTTCTGTATTTAAATCTTTTACTTCCAGTATGACGATTCATTGGTTACTCAATTTCTTTTTTTATATCTGAACCTCCAATACTTTATAAACCTTGACCTATTTTCGTTTTCGTTATATATATATAGTTTTAATACGATGGACTGTTGTCCTTTCTTAATATCTTTTAAACATCAGAATTTAAGTACCTAATTTATAACCTTTATTTATTCAATTTATAAGTTAAATCCCTCAACCTTTTCTTCTTGTCTCGGTTGGGTCTCTTTCATTTTCTTTTATTTGAATTTTCTATCCTTGTTTTAGAGTATCTTTTTATATAATTACCAGATATTTTGGTTTTCGACTAAAAACTCACTGGTTAGTCCTTTTCTTTTGGAGTTCGTTACTTTTTCATTTCTTTTTCACTATTTAACATGGACGTTTCTCATAGGATACTTTCTTAACTTAATAATATTTAAGTTTTTTAATCTATGTATCTTTTAATATCTGTCTACTATTTCTCTATATCTGTACCGATATCTTTATCTAAACACACAAAAATCTGTGTATGTGTGGGTATGTGTGTAATTTTGGGTTCTTTTTGATCTTATTGTTATTTGGTCATTGTTTATTTGACTTGACGTTGAGTCATTCACCGAAACGTGTATTGTTTTCCACTTAACTTAAGGACCTAGTTTGAGGTGTGTTTTTATTTGGGACCTATTTAATTTACGGATATACATTTTTTTTTTAGTTTGAAAACTTTAGTAATATTACTTTATGTCTTATATAAAACTTTATTATCAATTTCGATCGATAAACCTAGACTTGCGTCCGGTGTATCTGAAGGATTTTAGTAATTCTTCTTCTGCTTATACGATGATCGTTTTACAGTTTATATGCCAATTCGTTAAGTGGTTTCCACCCTGTGTCACAGGGATTACTATTCAATGTACGTGTAAATTTTGGTTTCTGTACTAGTCCATTGAATTTTAGTTCACAACCTCTTTTATACCTTTTCGTCATCAAGATTGTGTCAAGACGACCGTCTTCATATCTAACGATATCAGTGAAATCTCTCGTTAAATCGTTAATAGATAGATCAAGTTGTTAAGGTAAGGATTAGATTACGAAAAGTCATAATGGTATAGAGGTAAGAGGAATTTTTCTTTTGATTAGGTTTATCAAATGTACAAAATAGTTTAGGAGTCTTTATTTAAGAGTATATATTAGGAATAAAAAGGTCAAAGTTCTTTGCTCTTTTTTTACTTTTAATACGACAAGTAAAATATATTGAACTATGGTTTTGGTCTTTAGGAGTGTGTAAAAATGTTTCTCTTACCATTTTTTTTTTTTTTTATGAGTGACGTAATAGTAGACTTTATTAGTTACAGGTGTTTTGTCTTTGTAAGTAGTCGTTCCTTTACCTGTGTAATGGATACGATTCAGTGAAGTCAACACAGACTGAGAAACACTGGGGTACCTGACATCGGACGGTTCGAGGGGACAGGTACCCTAAAAGGTCCGTTCTTATGACCTCACCCAACGATGAAGGAAGGAGTCTCCTAGAAGGACTGGACCCTAGTGTGGGTACGGAGAATCCAGAGGACGTATCCGCCCGTCCAAGAAACGACGATCACGGTGGACCCTTCCGGGACCTGTGTAATATCTTATGAGTATGTTACTTGATGATATGTCGACAATTTTATTTGCGTGACTCGATAGACACGTAAATAAATGGCTCGTTGTATTTAACGTTATTGTGTTTTTACTCACTTTTGTCTTTCAACCCTTGGGACTCCAACGATACGACACTAAACATCGTTGGTCTTCATTTATCTATTTATCTGTAGTGTACTTTAAGGACACTCACCTCTCCTTCCTTTCACTTACCCTCACTCTTCCCCATGTTCCTCTGAAGTTGAACGGACCTCTCTTTCTCTCAGTTTCTAACTTTGTTTTGGTTTAAGGAAGGTCGAGGAAGACAGGTCCGATCACGACGTATGTCCCAGATACGTCAATTCTCTGTCAAAATAACGTAGTTTAAACTTGACAAACGTGGATAATGTAGATGTAGGATACCCGGTGAAACAACGTGGGTCTTTAGAAAATTTTCAAAGAGTTGGAAGAGGTGAAAATTCATGGTTTTCTGATGTCGACCGAAGGGACTGAAAGCCAACAGTATTCTTCAGATAATAACAGACTCTAGGCCCGTGTGTTTGTAGAGATCAAAAGAGAAAAGAAAAGTCCGAGACGAACGAGGAAACTTCTGGAATGGTGTAAGTTTTCAATCACACGGGACGAAAAGACACGTCCCGAGAACTTTTAATCTCGTTACATCGTATCATTAGTCTCATGTCAGATACGTCAGGTCAACAACCCTGGGATAAGACAGACACACTGGGACCTACTCCGTGGACTGGAGAGACACGGAGTTAAAGTCGGAGGGTATTGTACCTTATTTTTACCCTCCATGGTCCTTCAAATAACCCTCCAAATACATTATTCTCCAGTGGAAACAACGTACTGATGATAAACAGTTAGCGATCTAATTCACAAACCGGACAGATTGATTCGATTAGGAGAATTGGTAGGATGTTCAACCTGTAAAAAGATACAAGTATGTCAACTTCTGTCCCTTTATATTTATCCAATTTAATGTGTGACTCGTTTGTCAAACGGGGATGAATAACACCAAAACTGGGGAGACGATGTCTTGGAGACCATTTTCCTCCTATGTCTACAAGAATCCATCGTGGAGTATCCACGAATCTGGGTCTTTTGTGAGTTATGTACAATCGACGAGATTAACTGTACGTACGGGTTTGATAAGTCGTTTGTGTGTGAAGAGTCTTAAATGGTCCAAAATAGGTGTCTTTCTTGGTGAGTCGTATTCTGAGTGAGGACCCTGGTTTGGACACACCAAGGTAGGATGAAGGTTTCCTTTCACAGTCTCTCCGTTCTCTCGGTGAAGATACGACTGGTGCACCGAGACGGAGACGTTTGGGCAGGGAATTCTTCACGCCGTACTCGTGGTGTCGGACCGTTACTCGTAGACAAAAGTCAATGAAGACACGAAATTAAAAGATTCGGAATTTTATTACGTTTACCAAGTACTTATGCCTCCCTGAGGAGGATCCAGTAGAGGAGGGTAGGTTAAGTTTACCATGGGAGAAAAACTTCCTCATAAATAACACACAATTTATTCATTGACCGAATGAATCTCTGTTTGACGAAGTTGGATTTCCTTACTCTTAGAGACTCTACTCAGTTTGAAGATTTTCCCACAAAAGCCGACTCTACGACGAAACCACAGACATCCTGGACTCTTTACTTAATTGTTCTTTACGGAGGGATTGGATTTGTCAGTTTCTTATAAATACAGTCAATCCTAAGGATATTATGTTTCCTTATGACACTACGGTTATTTTTAGTATCAACATTCTCAAAAATTACTATACCCCTTTTAGAACACTATCTTACAAGACACCTTTTCGTCCTATACATTGACGTATATTTAACGTTAGAGTCGATATATATTCTATCCGTGTCTTCTTTCTGACTTTTTTACGTCATTTACAATTGTCACAAATAGAGATTTACCACTCTAGGGTCTATTAAACATCTAGAGAGAAATCTGAAGAACCACACAAACGTCAAAGATGTTTCGTGGAAAATGAAAACACACTTTCTTCCAATTGAAAAATTTTAAAAGAACTTTGTAAGGATAGTTTTGGTCGTGGTGTAGGTTCAAGTAGGTGGTTCCCGTCGGTTCTTACTTGTGTGTACCTCAGTCTCTCGAGAAAGACCCGAGCGGGGAAAGGTCGGTGGTCAGTCCCTTCGAACTCCTTCCGTGACATTCGGAAGTCAACGAAAACCTGTTTGCAACTATTTTCAGTGTCGAGGTGGAGTGGATCTATGACAGTCGTGTTACGCTACCTTCTCGGCACTTTCCCAAAACGTTTGAGTTCATAACTATAATAGATTTGAAGTAGATCGAAATAAACGAGATAGTACTACCGTGCCCATGACCCATGCCGGGAGACGAGAGTCTACGTGGGTACGTGTCATGCAAATCCATATTCTCTTGGTATTCATGGTGACGGAGAGTGATTGAGGAGACGGTCCGGTATGAGACGGTGACCCCTGGAACGATGAAGGGGTCGTGGGGTCGTGGAAAGGTCACTGGACGACGACAGTTCCCTGAGTGTCGGTATGGATGAATGGATCTCCTCGAATTCACAAACTCGTCCCCTTCCTACTGTGATAGGACCTACGAAGGATCCTTCACCCATGGTCCTTTCCCGTCCCCGTCCCTTTTTCTTTCTTTCTTTGTCTTTTCCGTCGTGGTCTTAAGTCTTCCCTCTCCCGTTGTAAGGCCCTTGACACCGGAGAATACCAAGACCAAAGAGGTGGTCGGTCTCGACCTGTACCTCTTTCGAGATAGTCGTAGGCCAACTGAAAGGTATTAGTCCCTCACAGGTCGAGGGATTGGTCTCTGTAGGAATTCTTGAGACTGGAAGTCGGGAATATCCAACGTTTTATACAACTGTATTCAAAAGAGAGAACTAGAAGCGTTGTGTAAACACTCCTTTTATGGTAGTAGGGGTAGTATTTCTGTCTATTCTTTTGTTCTCGAACCTATTAATTTTACATAGTAAGTTCCGGTATGTAAAATGAGATTTCTTAGGTCAGTCTAGAATCAATTAGTTTGACGTAGACCACGGTCAAGAAGGTCAAAAAGGGTTGACTGTTTGTAGAACAATCTAAAAACAACCGACTATGGTAAGGTGGTGCAAACTAAGTACCACCGAGTCTACCATTTCACAGACTAACGGGCGTTACGCCCTCTGGGTCCAAGCTAGGGACCCAGTCCTTCTAGGGGACCTCTTCCTTTGCCGTTAGGTGAGGTCATGAGAACGGACCTTTTAAGGTACCTGTCTCTTCGGACCACCGGATGTCAAGTAGCCCACCGTTTCTCAGCCTGTACTGACTCGCTGAAGTGAAAGTGAAAGAAAGAAAGTGACAAGGTGGGTATGAAAGGTCTGGGACTAGGACAAAGATAAATACTTAAACAAAAATTTACAATTGTCATCCTTAATCTATTGATAAACCCTAGTAAGTCAGTAAATGTATAAATTTTCAGATACTATATAGTTTGCGACAAAGAACGTCATCTCTCAATCGCCCTTATTGTTCCGACTTAATGTGGGGAATAGAAACCGTAGGAGTAAAAACTTCCTTTTTACGTGTACAGTGTAAAGAGAGTGTAGGTAGGGAAGTAGTAGAGGGAAGGCGTGACAAAGGATCCGAGGTTCGACCAGAGACCGGATGTCGGGTGGGACGAGGACAGAGAATTGTGTCAAGTGTCGTACGGAGAGAAGACGGTGTTGGGGGTGAACAATATGTATCGACGTTCTCTCATTCTAAAATTCTACCCGACGTCCCTGGGAAACCCGGATAAAGGAGGGAGACGGGGGTAGAGAAGGGTAAAGGGGACGTGACTCAATACGAGACTACTGTTCGGTGAGTCTAGAGGTCGGGTGACCTGAAACGAGTAAGGGTCGAAACGGGTGTGTCTTGAAAGACGAGTCATACGGGGAAGGAATAAGAACGGAACGGGTAAAGGTAAGTCGGAAATAAATTTTGTTGTTTTTGTTTTTGAGTCTACGAAGGAAAAGAATCTTACGAAAAGACTATAGAAGGAAAGGAGAGTCTTCGGTGCAGAGGAGTGCACCTCACTTAGGGGACCAGTGTGACGTAACAGTTGAAAGATATGGACAGAGAAGCAGATTTGGGGTCTCTGGTCTCCCCTAATATCACTGTAGAATCGTAGATCGAGTGTCGGTTGAACCCTGTACCATCTCCGAAAATTAACTTAATTGACTTAACCCTTTTGTTTCTCACAAGAATTAGTATATGATTGAGGGGTGGATTCTTTTTGGCTAACAGAAGAGTATAGAAGATCAGACCATCTCCCTTCCCACCTCCTTCCTAGTACCCTAAGGTGTACAAAAGACAAAATGACACAATTAGAATTTTGGTAAGTAATACAGTACAAATAATGTATAAACAATGTTCAACTTACTTATAAAGAACGTTCCTAATTTTTTGTTCAAACCTCGTCGCTGTTGCCCGAGACGGGATGTCTCGTATATCATCACAATCTGTATGAGAGATGGACGTTCCTCTGTTCGTCCAAGATACCTATCCTAGACTCGTGAACACACCTTCTGACCACTAATGGGTACTCAAGTCCGAACCCCTTCTTAGTTGTCATCTCCCCCCGTTGGTCTCGTTTCTCCTGTCTACTCGATAGACTTTCTCTTCTTTGTCTCGGTTCTCGTTTTCGAGTCCTGGACTCAGGACCCGAGGGACTCTAGACTTGCTTACTCCTTCTTGTCGGTGGATATTACACTTCACGTCGTCCTTCCAGTTCCTGTTTCTGCTGTGAGTGAAACCTACTATTCTGTCTGAGGGACTCCCGTTAGACCAACCTGACATTGATGACCCTCTGACCCCGGTAAAGACGTCGAGGACAATGACGAGTTGTTCACAAAAAGGGAATAACACAAAAGTAGTTGACTAACTGTTATTCCGAATTTGTCCGAGTCACTCCAGAAATTCGGTCTAGGTAAGGAGAAAGGGAGAGAGAGAAAGTTAGTCTTGTCCTCCTCCTCCTCAAGGGTTTGACTCGAGGCTTCAGTCGATCGAGGGATACGGAATGATTTATGGAGGCGTAGTCATAAGGTTGGGGTCTCAGGGAGGTTTATGGGTACATTTGTAAGTAAATGTAAATCTAACACGAATAAACCTAAGTCTGAGAAAGGGACTTTTGAGATTGTTAGGTTAATAGTTCTTTTGGAAAAACCCACCTTAGGAAGAGGGGGTCCTTTGAGGAGACAACTCGTCCTTCGTCGAGATCCACGGGGGCAGACCTACCTAAACAGTCGTAGGGTCATGCGAACTCCTGTTTTCAGTTTTACGTGCGAGAGAAGTCCTCCCCTTATTCTTCCAATTCCTTCATGTCCCAGGAAAGTGAAATTTCCCATCACCCTCTTGAACCGTCCTTTTGAAATCCCTCGTTTTCGGAACCTTTTTAGTGAACCCTACCATCTTTCTGGAGACGAGATCTTAATGTCTCCTAAAGAAAGTTAAGGGTCAGGACACCGAAGAAACGGAAACCCGAAGTTAAATAGATATGTAGAGATGTGTTGTCCCAGTCTCTCAAAGTAATTGACACAATAACACATGGAATTTTCCTACGGAACTATAAATTACCTCGTTCCATATGATTATAGGGATCATGTTTCGTCTGTAAGTTATTTATTATACGGGAAGAAACACTTCTTACCCCTACCACTGACGCCCCTTTGTGTCTCTAATTAAAGAGGGACCCTACACTCTTAGATACCCAGTTCCGTATCTTCTGACCCGTCACTCCCTCAAGTATGCGTTCAAGGTACAGAACTCTCAGTGAACGAGGTCACTTTTGTCACCAAGAAAATAGTATAGAACCTGCTCCTCTGAGTCCCGACTTAAATTCCTGTTCACTTTCACTCTGTCCTTCCTTCCCCGTATTTTTCTTACTATGTCGGTAATTCTCGTCCTATGGTGTTTTTCACCAATCTTGGTTGATCCAGGTTCTACCGTCTTCTAAGCTCAAGGTCATCTGGGACTTGGAATAGTGTACGAGTGATATTATGGAGTCAATTTACTGTGTGGTGTCCGTGGTACTGTTTAATCTCCGATTGGTATTTTCGAGTTTTTCACTTACCACGGGGTTAGGAACCTTTAGGGGTGGGGAAGAGGTTTATCTTACGACGAGGGTGAGTAATCGGATACTTTGATGGGTGGGGTATTTTTGATTGGTCGGGGTGTCGAGTCCTCCGATAGTGAAAGAGTCTGTTGGGGTCCCTGACCCCGACGGAGAAGGTGGAAGATTCTACCGGGTGTGAGACAGATACCTCATGCATAAAGAGATTTATTTATTTTAACGAAAGTGAAATACTACAGAATGAGAACTTAGGAAAGAACGAGTTTCGGTTCTAGGGAGCGAACCGTCGGACAGGGTCCCTTAGCGGGGTCTAGACCCTGTCTCGGTACGAAAGGATGTGGTATAAGAAAGGTGTTGTTTTCTTTTCCTTCATGAAGAAGTGGGTCGTCCAATAATTGTACCCCTTGTCCAGTACGGATCCCTACGTGGTTTAAGTAAGGGAAATTCCATAGTCACTCGAAAGGAGACGGATGAATAATCTTTACGTTCCGTTCAGTCTTCTTCTTTTTCTTCCTTTATTTCTTGTCTCATTAATATTTTGTTGACTTTGTGTGTGAGGTACAAGACGTATGTGTGCTCAGTCTCATGGGAGTGGGTTCATCTAAAGTCACGATCTTAGGTTCTAGTGTCGAAACCGTATGTTGTTTTGATGATCGGTTATAGACGCCTTCAGGGTGTACCAGACGACGACGATTCAGCGAAGTCAGCACAGGCTGAGACACGCTGGGATATCTGCCGTCGGGTGGTCCGAGGGGGTAGGGACCCTAAGAGATCCGTTCTTGTGACCTCACCCAACGGCAAAGGAAGAGGTTACGTGCTTTCACTTTTCACTTTCCCTTCAGCGAGTCAGCACAGACTGCGAAGTACTGGGGTACCTGACGTCGGATGGTCCAAGGAGGCAGGTACCCTAAACGGTCCGTTCTCATGACCTCAGCCCGCGGTAGCGGAAGATTGTCTACAATTTTTGGGTCTACGGAAGTCACCGAAAGTCCGTCATAGAGATATCGTAAACCACCAGGTTATATGGAAGTGTCGTGAGAAGAAACAGTTGGTCGGGAATACCAGTGGAGACTACCTCTCTTCTGAACTATAGTATATAAAACCTCTACCCTACCTACTTCTTTAGTCCTGTATCTCTTCTTGGACTGGTTCTTCGTACTTTCGAATAGGACAATGACAAGAGGAAACTACCCCGAAATTTGACCACGTTAGAATAATAGAGATAAAGGAGTAATCATTTACCTTCTACAGGTATCTAGAGTGATGTTTACGGACCCCTTTCTCCCTATTCCCGGACGTGACCATATCGGGGGTTTCGTATAAGAATAGGTCAAAAGAAAATTCTAGGGCACAACTTTCCTTCTAACCCTTTTACCGTCAAAGAGGAGAAGTGTCGACTCCTTAGGTTTTAAGTCTCTTAAATTCACCGAAGAGTCCTCGTTCAGTCCTCATCTTGACCGGGGTCAGGGCTACGGGTAAGGTGAGGTTGGGTGACGGTTAAAAACGATATTTTTAACTAACATTTAATAAGTGTTTTATACCACAAAGAAAAATATATATTAAAATAACAAAGGGTGAAATTGGTTTCATGACGTATAAGTAGTATCTTCTAAATCTTTCTTTCTTGTTTATTCATTTTCCTTCTTTTAGTACTAGTGGGTATTGAGGTAGCTTTACGTTACGACAAATTTCTTTGTCATTTTTCTGTTGTCTGATTTAGTGGATTATATGTTAAGACCCCAATGACGTTTCTACTGCCTCTAGTCTTCAATGTAGTCTGTACCCCGTCGTTGGTCTGTACCGCGAAACCTCGTCTCATCGACATTATTCCTCAGTATGATATCGTCAATTTCTTTTTTCATCTTTGTCTGAAGATTAAGAAAAAAAATTAAACCGACACGGTCCAGAATCAACACCACACGTCCTAGATCAAGGGACTTGTCCCTAACTTGGACCCGGGGCCGGAACCTTCACACCTCAGAATCGGTGATCTGGTGGTCCCTTGAGGAGTATGACAATTAAAATTCCATTATCATACGTAACCTTTACTAACTCGTCTCTCCCTTTGTCGACTACAAGACTCTTTGGTCTCCTCGTGACCTCGTCATCCGAGTCCTCCATCACGGGGTCCCCTCCTTACCTTAAATACCCGAAAAACAGAACTAGGGGACCTCTTATTTACTCGTGTCTTGTCTTCCGTCCTCTACACCATTTCTCGGATACCTTCAAGAACCGACTAAGGAAGAAAGAAAGTAAAATAAAGTCGCATTATCCTGTGTTCCAGACTTTCCTTCCTCCTTCTCCCCTAGACCTCCGAATCACCTCTTTCCACCTTTGTCGACAGAGTGTTGTCCTTTCCCCTTTGTCGCGTCTCACGAGACAACTCCAGGAGTTAAGACCGAAACACTAAAACAGGTCGACGTTTCCGTGTCCCGACATCCTCTGTCTACTAATGTAAAGTAGTCCAAACCCCACTTAGCTCCGTCTTACTTCTCCTCCTCTACCCGTTCCCTCCACCTATACGTTTTCTTAACACTACCATTCCTTTCTCTGTTGAAGACCCTTCAGTCTCTCTTTGGATTACATCCACCTAGATACTGATTGTCTACTTCCCTCCAACCTCGACCACATCCTTTCCTTTCTTTCTCGATTTTTCTCTCTTTCAGTAGCAGTTTCTCCATCTACAAATGTTAACACTGACAACTTCCACGACGTCAATGATTATTCCTGTTCCAGACCCCAAAGTGGAACTACCACTCACTGATTTAATCCCATCCCGTCTTAGTAGTCGTTACCCTCGAGTCCCTTACCCCTCCGGTTTTATGACCTTTGTAGTGTATCCAGATATTATTTTAACAGTTCTTAACTCTATTACGGACTGTCACATTACCCTTTATGTCGATTTCAGCGTCTCTTTTGTACTTACCACTGAGTTTCTAATTACCTAAGGGTGATGTGGTCTGTCATTGTGACCTTTGTAGTGACCCATAACCTAGAACTTTGAGACGGCTAGTTTTTTCGTAGATATCATTCCATAATCCAATCAGCGAGTCAGTACAGACTGAGAAACACTGGGGTACCTGACTTTGGTGAGTCGAGGAGACGGGTGCCCTAAGAGGTCCGTCCTTATGACCTCACCCAACGGTAAGGGAAGAGGTGTCATTCCATAACGCATTGTACTCTATTAAATTCCTATCTCTAAAGAGAAGTTATGTATTCTTTAGTTTCTTTGTCCGTTTCCTATATTTTTAGAAGTTTACGTATGTAAGGGTCGGAGAAGATGGACCCCCTAAGATAGTAAATTTCCATATGTCTGTAAAACTTGCTATGTAGCATATAGAAAGAGATCTCTCACGGCTCAAAACGGGGACACCTGTAAATTTAATGGTCACTTAGTGGAACTTGATCTCCTTCGAAGTAACATCCGAAACAATCTCGTCCAGATAAAGTCGTGGAATCGGGATTTTACACTAGAAATGACATGGTACGTCAGAAAGACCCTAAAGATTACCATTCGGGTTCCCCAAATGGGTCGAGGGGAGTTAGAGTCGTCAAAAATTGAGGGTTACGTTGAAGAGAGGTCTTCCGTTTTAAAGACGATTCGTGAATATCACTTCACTTTCAGTGAGTCGACACAAGCTGAGACGTTGGGGGACCTGATATGTCAGGTACTTTAAGAGATCCGGTCTCATGACCTCACCCATCGGATAGGGAAGAGACCCCCTAGAAGAGTTGGGTCCCTAGCTTGGGTTCAGAGGGAGTGACGTCCGTTTAAGAAATGGTTGACTCGATCATTCAATGAGAATTAAAAGGGGACCCGAGGATTTTAGAGTAGGATATAAACGAATTAAGTCCCCTGTCAAGTCCTTACCTCCCTTCGAACATACGTCGAAACTACCGGTAGTGAAGGACCATATAGGACGGAGTCAATCAATGAGACTGTCGGAACTCTCATTCTCACCGAAAGGGGAACTGGAGGAGGTCGTGTGTTTCGTGTCTGACTCTTCACGGGAGTCCTCTTTTCTAAGTCCTTCGCTCGGAGTGTGTTATGACGGGGAGATAAAGTTTACAGTTCAGGGAAAGTTGAAGACGGACGATAGGTAACGAAAGATCACGGAAGTTTGTTCATAAAGTATCTCACAGGTGTCAAATATGGTCGACCTTCCCAATCAGATTATTTTCTGTTAATAATGATCTTGACTTCGAGAGTCTTACTCGGATGATTTGTGTGTAGTGGAGAATGAAGAGATGAGTTTTAGTACGTTTCTGAGGGTTAGGTGAGTCACATTGTCAGTTTTCGGAATATTACCTAGATGTACTAGACCGGGGACCATCGTTCTTTCTACGAAGACCTCTAAAGGAAGAATTCGACTCTTCTACTCCTGTTTTACCCTCTCCACTTAATCCTTTATGGTACACGTTTACACATTATCGTACTCTGAACCCTTAAGTCCCTTGTGTCGTCTTCCGTACTACTTCTGTCCACTCTCTTCTCAGATCTTGTCGTAAAGAGTAGGGAATCAGACGTAGACGGACTTGGTTCGGTGAGCGATTTTACGTCTAGAGAACCTGTCAGACTATGTGTCGTCGAAACTCTTAAGGTTCGTGTCTCTCCATTTGATCGAGTGTTTCCCGAGGCACGTGTCATTTCTCAAGTCTAAAAGTAGAGACTCTCTACTCTTTAGTAATTCATGAAGAGTCATTTCCGTGGTTTCTTCTTTGTTCACACAGAGATATTGGTCTACGTAAAGTTTTAGTAGAAGAGGAATAGAAAATCGAATCCGTTCCTCGAAAGGTTATAAGGTCTTTTCATGTTGGAAGGAAACGTAGTGTCATCTCTAATTTTTGTCCTGTACCGTGTGTCATCCAAGAGGTACTTACGATTTATTTATTTTGTATTATGTCAAATATATCAACAGTGGAGGTGAGATATATTAAGGTGAGAGTTAGTGAGAGAGAGAATTTCCAGAATAAATATACAAGAATTTCAGGGAAAGGTTCGAGATTAGGGTAAGTCTTTCGGAAACCTAGGTCGTACGGAAGCAAGTGGTTTAAATATCCTTCCTGTCAGAACTCGGTAGACCGCGGATAAATTAAAAATTGGTGGAGAGGGAACTTTATAAAGAAAGAAGTAAGAATAAAACAGGATTTTTGAACCGATACTCGATTTGACGCGGTAGACACTGAAGGTCATTTATGTTGACAACGATTACTTTAATGGGTCAAAGTAGTAAAACTAAATTTGCGGAACGGACGAAAAGGAGACTGGAAAACAACGAACGGTAGTTTGAGTTCGAAAACACTTAAATCTATGTATGTAGGTACATCCAGTCAGAACTCCTTATTTAGAAGAGACACTTCGTACTCTTGGACCCGGTTCGGGCGAGTCGTCCAACTGTGCCCTCCACCCCCGGTCCCGACGTGTCTCTTTATACCTACCGTGAACACGGGTAGGCGAGTTACACGCGTCCCGGGGCCCCGTCTGGGGACGGTACACTGGTTCACCGACGAGCCAGACCGAGAGGCCGGAGGGTAAACAATCCTACGACTACTATAATTACTCAACCCCACAACCTCGGGTAAGGAACCGGAAACCACAACCAAGGGGGGACGGGTCCTAGCGAACTGGACTAACTTCTTTTCAAGTCTCTGAAGTTTGAAACAAGTTCACCCTTCTTCGAAACCTTCTTTGGTCCAGGGAATGATGATTCGTGTCGAAAAGGCAAATCCATCGTCCGACCGGAAACAGTTGTCGGGGTAACTCCCTTACGTTCTCTTACTTTCTTCATAAGTGGGTAGTTCGATAAGACAGTAGTACAACAGTGATAGTCATGACAACGAATAATATAATCTATTAATTTCTCAACCTCCCATAATAGTCATTGTGTCTTCGACTGTGACTCTGAAGCGACACATAGTCTGTGGTGGGAGTCGTGGTATGGATTCGTCAAGTAAGTGAGGAGTGTTGTTACGATACAGACTCCGAATTTGTCCAATTCATTAAACGAGGACGAGTAGTGGAACTTCGCATTAGTGAAACGTAAATGACCACGAGAGACCCACGGTCTATGACACCATCTTTGACCCTATACTTTGACTGTTTTTTACATCAGGGAGGTGCGATACCTTCCCTCGTTCTCTATTTTTACGTTTATGTGGTAGACTCACTCCGATGTTGCCTCATCCTTCTCTGAGACCCCAGTGTTTCTCTTCTCTAAGGTACACCGTTTCTAAGTATCGTCTCCTCTTCAATTTACCTCAAACTTCCTCTTTACCCTCAAACCGGGGTTTTACACTTTCCTTTACCTTTCCTCGGTCCCGTCTTTCTTGACGTACAACCTTCCTCCTCTTTACACTTTTCGTCCGTTTCCTCCTCCTTTGTGGTGACCCTACCTTCCAGGACGGGTCCGTCTCCTCCGACCTAGTCCTCGCCCCCGTAGTTGGAGTCCTTTGTGGTTACGAAAAGCAGTGACCCAGAGGTGTTATTTAACCTCCCGAGTCCCCAGGAGGTTCCGTCGGGTGGGTAGTCTAGACCAATTATAGACCGAATTCATCCGTCGTCGTCCTGAGTCGAAAGTAATCGGACTTTTTGAACAGACATGGAGATTTACCAGTTCAGAAGTCATGGTTCTCTTTTATGTATTACCCGGGTTCTTCTAAATCGTCATCGGGGTTTTAACGGGATGACCTGGGGGATAAGAATGGAGATAGAGACGGAAGGAAGATTAAACTCTTACGATCATAATGACTGGTCCTTCCTCCAGACAATTGTTTTCGACAAAAGTCAAGATGGTTAACGTTTTCATACAGGTTAGAGACGTCCACAAAACGGTCACGTCATCCTGAACTCGCTTCTCTTTTAAAGGTGTTAGGTTTTACATGAGATAACTAAGACGGAAGTCAAAGATGTAGTGAAGAAAGAATCCTGTACCGAAAATTTCCGACTACGATTTTTCTTTTACGATATCTACTCCTGACTGTGGTCCTTGTTGTAGCAGTTCTCTTACAGAGTCTAGTCGGTTAGAGGAGATTTCCAAGACTCCCCTCTCTGCCCACCCCAATCTTTTGGAACAGAACCTTGGTTTTAATCGTTTGTAAAAGACATTTCCTGAGTCGTCATTTACACAACCCGAGACACCCGGTAAACCAGAGACAGCGTTAATAAATTGAGTCAATAACGTCGTACTGTCGTTGGTATCTTCTACGTACTTAGTTACTACTTACCTACACTGACACGAGGTCATTTTGAAATGAACATTTTTACCCTACGCCCGATCTGAACCGGACGACCGACACCAAACGATTGGTGACATAGTCTCTAGGGGTGATACTGGCCAGTCACCTCTCGATATTTCCCTTTCACTCACTGTTAAACTTTTCCCGAAACTCCTACGATTTTGACCCTGGTCGGGTTAATAACACGACACGGGTTTGTATAATTTTGGAAGTCTCTCACGAGGACCCTCATTGGGAAAAGGGACTGGAAGTTTTTTTATAAGAGTCGTAGTAGAACCGACGTAAGGAGTAGAAGTGGACAAAATAGGTTAGAGAGTGATTCGTGACGATAAAAGAGGTGAATTCAGAGACTTTGGTTTCGAAGGCTCCAATTCTTAGTGTACGTCTCAATCAATGTATCGTCATTCACTGGTTCGGTCCTGAACTTTGGTTCAGACCGTCTATGATTCTTGTCTACTTACAGAAGTGACGTAGAAAGGAAACGTTCTCGGGGACCCTTTACACAAACCACATTTCGTTCGGTCCCACGATCTAGAAACCATCGTTATGAGCCGGAGAGACCTTTGTGAAGGGGTCACTGGGAACGGAAGACATGAGTGTTAACCAGGGGGATGTTCGGAACTCCTTCAAGGGATCTTTTACTTTGTGTAAAAATTTATATTCACATTACTGGACATCTATTGACCCTTACGTCCGACTCTGTGTTTGACATCACACGTTTACCTACTCAGTCTTACACTTTAAAATCCACTTGTCAAATTCAAAGTTTGTTGAAATAGGTTTTCATTTTTAAGTGTAATTTTTTTGGGTCGTACCAGACTTTGTCTTTATATACTTATTGTTGTCGTCCTTCACCCCCTGATAATAAATATTACACAACACAATCAGCGAGTCAGCACAGACTGAGAAACGCTGGGGTACCTGATGTTAGGTGGTCCAAGGAGACAGGTACTCTAAAGGGTCCGTTCCTATGACCTCACCCAACGGTAAAGGAAGAGGTCCCCTAGAAGGGTTGGGTCCCTAACTTGGGCCCAGAGGACGTGACGTCCGTCTAAGAAATGGCTACCTCGATGTTCCCTTGAAATAAGAAACTGACCCTGAAGGGACCACCGAGTCTGACATTTCGCAGACGGATGTTACGCCCTCTGGCCCAAGTTTAGGACCTAGTCTTTCTAGAGGACCTCTTCTTTTACCGTGGGGTGAGGTCATAAGAACAGACCTTTTAGGGTACCTGCCTCCTCGGACCATTCGATGTCGGGTACCCCAGTGTTTCTCAGTCTATACTGACTCGTTGAAGTGAAAGTGAAAGTTGAAATAAGAAATTAGTAAGTATGGGATAGATTTTTACAACTTCCACTGAATGTATATGTGAATTTGTTAATTTTATTCCTATTTTCCTAATCTCAATTCATTATTTTCTTTTCTCTACAAACTTGACATTTTGGTTTCTAAAATTTTAGCACATTCTATTAGTGTTAGTGAATTCAGATGTCTTTAAAAAAAAGATCACGTTTTGAGATTTTGGTACCAAGAGTTTTACGTCCCAGGGATCCTTACTGGACCATTCGGACACATTTTGTCGAAGGACCCTATGGGGACGTTAAGACTGAGTCTACCAAAACAGGTCCCGGTTTCTTAGGTGGAAAGAGGGCAGTCTAGACAATCATAAACAAATTCTATAAATCCACGAGGTTACAACCCATGTACGTATAAATACTAACAATGTCGAAGAACTCCTTAGTAATATATTACTAGAAGAAACGGAGAACGGTGGTAAAGATGGATTTATAGATAAAGGAGATTATGTTAATATCGAGGAGTATGAGAGAAAGCCAAAGTGAATGGACCTTATAAAAAGGGGTAGAGAAGTGAAACTCGGATAGACACGGAAATTTCGATTCATTTGTAGTGTATCCGTCGTATTTCCAACTCGGACACAAAAAAGAGAAGGGTACGTTGATGAGACACGGAAAATTAACCTCTGAAATTAAATAAATGTAAATCTCATTGATAACTATTCCTGAATAATCATGGTAGCATAATTTAAAAAGACCTATAAAACACCAAAGAATCACAAGAACAGGTGGAAAACGATGAAAAGAAATACTTGACCACTAAAAGGTGTAACCATACAAACTAAGAAAAGGGAAATCGAACACTTTGAGATGCCACCTAAAACAAAACACCGATGTATTTCGTAGAATATGTATATTGTCGGTTGTAATTCGAGTTCTTTAGTCTTTCTTCTTAGATTCCGGTTTAGATCGTCTTCCTTCCTTTATTATTTTCAGTTCCTTCTTTATTTTCTTTGTCTCTCTTATTTTTCTTATCTTTTATAATTGTTGTGATTTTCGATTAAAATCTTTTCTATTTGTTTTGACCGTTTTATAATTGGTTCGATTGATACTTTTTTCTCTTTTGTGAGTTTGTTTTAGTCTAAACTTTCTCCTCTACTATGTTAATTACGGTGTCTTTATTTTCCCAGTATTCTCTTATGAAACTTGTCAATATACCGTTGTTTAACTTAATGGATCTTTTTTTACCTATTTAAGGATCTTTGTATTTTGGATGGTTCTGACTAAGTACTTTTTTTAGTTTGTAGTCTTGTATAGTTGTTCATTCCTGTTACCTAGGTATTAGTTTTTGGAGGGTTGTTTCTTTTGTCGTTCTAGTCTACTTAAATGGCCACTTAAGATGGTTCACTTTCAGCGAGTCAGCACAGGTTGAGAAACACTGAGGTATCTGATATGTCAGGAACCTTAAGAGGTCCGGTCTTATGACTTCACCCATCGGCAAGGGAAGAGGTCCCCTAGAAGGGTTGACTCCCCAGTTTGGGTCCAGAGGGTGTAACGTCCACCTAAGAATTGGTCGACTCGGTGTTTCCTTCGGGTTTGTAGGTTCATTAATTATGGTTAATAGGAGTTTGAGGAGGGTTTTTAACTTCTCTTCCTTTGTGAAGATTTAAGTAAAATTTTACGGTTGTAATAGGATTATAGTTTCGGTCTATTCCTGTTACGTTTTCCTCTTTTGATCTCCGGTCATAACGACTACGTATCTCTACGTTTTTAAGAGTTGTTTTATGATCGTTTAACTTAAGTTGTAATGTAATTTTCGTATGTGGCACTAGTTTACCTCACATAAGGTCCTTACGTATACGTTTAGTTATTTACACTTTGGGGTTTAATTATGTCATTTAGGGATGTATACTTACTCAAGGTAAGGTTCTTACACAAGTATTAGATCAAACAAGTAATTCGGGTTGTTTCAATCGAATCTATGAGCGGATTGTGTTAGTCGATATACCATGACACGACATTATCCAAATATTATGAAAAGTGTGTTTATTATGTATTTTTGTTTGTGTATTTTATTTGTAAAACTTAGAATGTCATGTCATGGAACTTTTTATATCATAATGGTCGATGTAGTGGTGACGAAAATGTGAACAAAGGACTGTAGGACCCGAAGTTTATTTCTATGACATGATGACATGAGATATGTCATGTCATATCGTTTCACGCGTTCTTATGTTGGTGAATATCCTATACGTACGTATATTGTTACATACGATCTATACACTGATTGAATGTACTAACCCGTCCGTTTATGTACAATCGTAGAAACTTTCAGACTTTTGACTTCCAAACATACGTTCCTTGAATGACATATTATTTTCTTTTTTTTCATATACTAGTAGGGTTATCTACGTCTTTTCGGTAGACTGGTTCGTGGTGTACGAAAATGTTATTTTTTGAGAGTGGTTTAACCTATGTCTTCCTCACATGGAGTTGTATTATTTTCGGTATATTCTGTTCGGGTGTCGATTGAGAAGGAATTGTTATTTTCCAACTCTGGAAAATGAGATTCTAGTCTTTATTCAGTTCCCACAGGTGAGAGAGATGAGTTGAGTTATATCATGACCTTCAGGATCGGTCTCGTTAGTCGTTCTTTTTCTGTGTTTTCCGTTGGTTTGACTTTTTCTTCTTATATTTTGACAGAAACAAAGGTCTACTTACAATATGTATTTTTTAAGAATTCTGAGTTGACACTCTTTATTAGTTGTTTAATTCGGTGTCCTATGTCTTAGTTATGTGTCTTCCGTCAACGTAAAGATATGTAATTGATATTTTTCTTTATTTCTTTTGTTAGAATAAATATAATCGTAGTTTTTATTATTCTATAAATCCTTTTTAAATTGATTCTTCTATTTTTAGACATGTAACTTCGATGTTCCAAAACTACTTTCTTTGACTCCTTCTGTGTTTATCTTTCTACACGGTACAATTATGTGGTCTTCTTGACTATAATAATTTTACAGGTATTATAGGTTTTGGAGATGTCTAAGTCACGTTAGGGGTAAGTTTTAAGGTCACCACAAAAAGTATCTTTATCTTTTTTCTGGATTTAAACATATCTTGGTGTTTCTGGGACTTAACAGTGTCGTGAGGACTCTTTCTTGTTACGACCTTTGTAGGGTGAAGGACTAAAGTTTGATATAATGTTTCTATGTCATTAGTTTTGTCATACCATAATTGTATTTTTCTCTGGACATCTCGTTACCTTGTCTTATCTCTCAGTCTTTATTTAGGAGTGTATATATCAGTTGATTATAAACTGTCACCTCGGTATTAAGGAGTTACTCCTTTCACAGAAGGGATTTACTGTGACCCTTTTGACCTATGGGTGTACGTGTTCTTTTTCGTAGAATGTGATGATAGTTTTAAATGAACTTTACCCAATTTCTAAATTTGGATTCTGAGTGTACATATTCGTACCCATAGAACGTGGTGAGTGTTTTAAATGAACTTTACTCAATTTATGAATTTGTATTCTGAACTTTGGTACTTTACGGAGTTTCTTTTGTATCCACCTACGAGGAACTGTACCTAACCGTTACCTATACTGTGGTTTTCGTGTTCGTTGTTTTTTGTTTTTAATTAGTACCTTGATGTAGTTTAATTTTCATTACGATCATTTCATTCCGAGTTTTAAGAGGTTCGGTCCGAAGTCGTTATGAACTTGGTACTTGAGGGACTACAAGTTCGACCTAAATCTTTTCCGTCTCCTTGGTCTCTAGTTTAACGGTTGTAGGTGACCTAGTACCTTTTTCGTTCTCTCAAGGTCTTTTTGTAGATATAGACGAAATAACTGATACGGTTTCGGAAACTGACACTCCTAGTGTTATTTGACACCTTTTAAGACTTTCTTTGTCCTTAGGGTCTGGTGGACTGGACGGAGAACTCTTTAGACATACGTCCAGTCCTTCGTTGTCAATCTTGACCTTCACCTTGTTGTCTGACCACGGTTTATCCTTTTCCTCATGCAGTTCCGACATATAACAGTGGGACGAATAAATTGAATATACGTCTCATGTAGTACTCTTTGTGACCCGACCTTCCTAGTGTGCGACCTTAGTTCTAACGGTCCTCTTTATAGTTATTGGAGTCTATACGTCTACTGTGGTGGGAATACCGTCTTTCACTTCTCCTCGATTTTTCGGAGAACTACTTTCACTTTCTCCTCTCACTTTCTCAACCGAATTTCGAGTTGTAAGTCTTTTCCTTCTAGTACCGTAGGCCAGGGTAGTGAAGTACCCTTTATCTACCCCTTTGTCACCTTTGTTACAGTCTGAAATAAAACCCCCCGAGGTTTTAGTGACGTCCACCACTGACGTCGGTACTTTAATTTTCTGTGAATGAGGAACCTTCTTTTCAATACTGGTTGGATCTATCGTATAAGTCTTCGTCTNTCTGTAATGAAACGGCTGATTCCAGGCAGATCAGTTCCGATACCAAAAAGGACACCAGTACATACCTACACTCTCAACCTGACACTTCTTCCGACTCACGGCTTCTTAACTACGAAAACTTGACACCACAACCTCTTCTGAGAACTCTCAGGGAACGTGATGTTCCTCTAGGTTGGTCAGATAAGACTTCCTCTAGTTGGGACCCTAAAGAAACCTTCCTTACTACGATTTCGACTTGGAGGTCATGAATCCGGTGGAGTACTCTTCTCAACTGAGTAACCTTTTCTGAGACTACGACCCTCCCTCACCCCCGTCCTCCTCTTCCCCTGCTGGTTCCTACTCTACCGACCTACCGTAGTGCCTGAGCTACCTGCACTCACACTCACTTGAGGCCCTCTACCACTACTTGTCCCTCCGGACCTCACGACGCTAAGTACCCCAGTGTTTCTCAGCCTGTGCTGACTCGCTGACTTGACTTGACTTACCTTGTAGTTTAATTTTTCAAAGACGTGTTGTTTCCTTTGTGAATTGTTCTTCTTTTCAGTTACATACCCTACCCTCCTTTATAAATGTTTATTATACGGAGATCAATTCCTAATTATAGGTTTTATATATTTCTTGAGTGTGTTAGGTTGTCGTTAATTTTTTTTAAAAAATTTACCTGTATCCTTGACTTATCTACAAAAGTTTCTGTATGTTTACAGATTATTAAGAGTCGTAGTGATAAGTTGTCCCTATACGTCTAGTTTTGGTGTTACTCCATAGTAAAGTGTGGACAATCTTACTGATAGTAGTTTTTCTGTGTTACTGTTTCTACACCGCTTTGACTGTTTAACTGTCTCTACACCTCTTTTCCCTTGGAAACACGTGACAACCATCCAACAATTAAGTGTGTCGGTGATACTTTTTGTCATACTACCAAGGAGTTTTTTAATTTTTGTCTTGATGGTATACTAGATCGTTAGAGTGAAGACCCTTATATACGTTTCGTTTAATTTTCTCTATAGACGTAAAAGTACAAATAATGTCGTGATAAGTGTTGTCGGTTCTATACCTTTGTTTGGTTCACAGGTCGTTATCTATTTACCCATTCCTTATATACCTTACATATATGTTACCCTATAAAAAGTCGGTACTCTTTCCTCTTTTAGGACGGTAGGATCCTACCAAAATAGTCCTCGACTGTTCACCTCACTTACCCCTCTACAATCAGTTTCCCATATTTGAACTTCAATATTTTACTTCTTCAAGATTCCTTGATTATATGTCACACTCCTGAAGAGGTTTTATACTCCTATGAGAATTGAAAAGACATGTCGTCTTTAATTGTGTCGTAACAGTTAGTTGATCTGAACTTATTTTACGTAAAAAAATTTTTCTCGATGTCTAGTGCACAGGACGAGGAGGAAAAGAGAACGAGAAGACGGTATCGGAGTTTATTTAGAGTAAGGAGGTTTATGATGAAATGAACAGAAAGACTTACAGACGACGAGACCCATAGAAGACACGTGGGGTCCGAGGGGGAAGAGATGGAGAGACACGGGGTTTTAGTCTCGTGCACCCGGTGTGGTTTTCGAAGGAACGGAAAGTTCGAGTCCAGTGAAAGACGACCTAGTGTCTCATGGTGTCCGATATGAGTGAGTGTACGATTTCGAAGGTCGAGGACTGACCGTCGGGGACGGTCCCGGTAGGTGAGGTCAAAGGTCATTGGTGAGAGCGGACACGAGGACGTTCGGATCCACCCGAAGGGGTAGTTAAAATTGGAACCAATTTTCCACATCCGACGGAAAAAAAAAAAAACCGGGAAAGTAAAACGAGTATGGGAGCATTGAATACGCGGAGGAGTTAAAGGGTCACGACCCACGTCCCCGTTCCTACCACAGCACCGGTTAGTTCTTTTCTTTTTCCCCTGAAGGGACCGCTAGGTTACCAATTCTGAAGTATGAGGGTTACGGCCTCCGGGTCAAAGTTAGGGACCCGTCCCTTGATCTAGGGTGTTTGTCGTTGATTCCGGGTCACGTCGGTTTTATTTATTCATTTATTTTATAAAAAATTTTTTTCTTTACTTTTTCGACAATCTGCGGTCTGGTGGAAGTGTCATAAACTTCCGTTGGAGTACACAATCCCGTCCATTGTTATAGTAATGACATTCTTTCCCTTTTTAACCTTTTTTTTTTTAGTAATTGTCTTGAAGTGTTGTGTCAAATCGTTGAAAGGGGGAAGACACACGGGTCCCATATTCACTCTATTAATTGTTAGTTTCATACGATTTGAACCAAAAATTTTCACGTGATTTTTCTTATTTATGGATTTCACTACTACTTAAGACACTCATTTTAGTCAAAAAAGATAGACATCTTGATTTATATTAGTAGGTAGGGATGTAAATTTTTCGAATGGTCCACGAAAATGTGTATAAAAGAGTAAACACGAGGAGTGTAGTTGGTATCTTTCACCAATCATAACAAGGGAGGTGAGTACTTTCCATCTCTTTCTCCGAGACTTTCAAATTCCCTAAACGAGTGTCTGAGTGTATCCACCACGTCCGTCCGTGAGTCCCGAGATGAACATCGTACTCAGATCGAGTCCCTTCCTTATATAACGGAACGGTTCGACCGGTCATTCAAAGTGTAATATGGTTTGGGTAACCAACCGACACCAACGGATCTCAGGACACAACATTTCCTAAGACTCCGACTCACACCTGAGTCTCTTTTCTCATAACACGAATTAATCGTAGGTTGTTCTGTGTCGTAACTCTTCGTCATCGTAGTGAGGGAAAACAAAAGGTTGGTACGTGTCCCAAACTCTCGTACCCGAAACCTCCAAGTGACTGGACATTATTCCGGACGAGGTGAGTTATAAGACCCGGAACCAAAGGAATAGATGTTAGTTTCTGGTTTTATGGTTGACGGAGTTCCTCAACAAAGAAAAGAAAGGGATGGATTTAAATAAAAGTACTCTTTTCTTCGACAATATGAGTAGACTCTCTTGTTTAGTTAGTCTCTTTTGATAATTGTTCTGAGTAAGATTTGAATTGTTGACTTATTTCATCGTCTGACGTCCTCCCCTTTCCAACTCGAATCCGTGACCTTGGGACCTCAGACCGGGTCAGAACGAAAATATTAAACAAGATGTTGAAGTCTCTTCAGGTTCTTCTCAACAGTAAGGATTTCATTCGGGTTACCTTACATGACAAGTATCTCAGAAATAATCTGTGTCCGACGTACTAAGCTACCGTGAATTTTTAGTCAGCTCTTATCAGGTTATATTAAGTAGTCGGTAGGAATCTACTCACAGAAGAAACGTCTAGAACTCCTCAAGACATACTCGACACAGTACCATTTGTTCAATTAAAAGGATTTATTTCAAAAGAATTAGAGATGTTAGTCTAACAACTTTGTTTTCTAAAAACTTTTTCATTGAAGACATAACCCCTTTCCTAATACCCTTACTAAGAACAGGTAAAGAGGTGCAGAATATCCCAATATAGTAGAAAGATTATTACTGTTATTTTCATCCTTATTTCCCAAATTGTAGACAAACTTTACAAGTAGAGGAATCTTAGTTGAATAAAAAGAGAAGAATAAAAAGGTAACGGAAACTGAAGGAGAGAATGAAACCTTCAAAGTCATTACGTTGAATGGCTAAGTAAAACCACTCGCCGAGACGGCTCGTCTTTCGCCACGTGCGCATAACACGTGCATAAAGCAAGGGTTGTTACTGACTTTTCACCTTTACTTTCGAAATCAGTGAATTAACATAGACTGAGAAACGTTGGGGCACCTGACGTCGAACTGTCCGAAGAGACAGGTACCTTAAGAAGTCCGTTCTTACGATCTCACCCCTCGGTAAGGGAAGAGGTCCCCTAGAAGAGCTGTCCTTAACTTAGGCTCAGAGGACGTACAGTCCGTCTAAGGAATCGTCGACTCGGTGGTCTCTTCGGGACTGTTACTGACTCCACATGGACTTTCTTTACTTTCGAGGAGTGTGGATTTTCGGGTAGTAAAAAAGATTGTCACCGTAGATACCGAGAGTAAACAGAAAAGACACTATTTACAAGGACCCTCCCTGTCGTCGAATTCGGGGGTTTGGGACCCCGTAGACTCAGTTAAGATCTAAAGGGTCTTCGATGTTCTCATAAAACACTCACGATTCTGGGTCTCCTCCCATTCTTCCACGAACCTTATCCTTCCGACGACTTAACAGTTTCCTAAGGTCTCCAGACCAGGGTTGACTTCGAGTTTATGTCTTGCTACATGGAGAGTTTAAGGAGATAGAGTTTCGTGTTCCAAAATTTAACCTCTACGTAATTGGTAGTTTCGGTAGTATAAGTGTCCTGAAGTGATGAATGTTACTATGTTAAATTTGTCCTGAGGTGGGGGTGGGGGGTGGGGGGGTACAGAAGGTGGACGGAAAACAGACATCTTTTTGAACTCAGTTTTTATTTAAATTAGTCTCTTCACTCTTCTACGTCTTTCTTTCCTTTTGTCAGTGTGTCTTGTTTTGTTATTATCAAGACGACCATTTGTTTCAGCTCCTGAAATCAAGGAGGAGTTCCGACATCTACTATAGGACTCAGTCCAGGAACCTCGACAAAATATCTATGACTTTGGGGGTGGTCTACCTTCTTCAATTGACAGATAATGGGGTTTGATACATTTGGGGTCTGGTCAATCTTGGTCCAACTACTACAATTGAGGACTAATGGAGTGGTTAGTCTTCGTACAGGTGTTTGACTAGTGTACATAGTGTTCGAGGGAGGGAGTGGGACAGAAATATTTGAAAAGGGACTTTCAGAAGTCCCACAAACCCTGGAGATTCGTGACTGACGAGACCTGAGGAACGAGCCGTCGACGTCACTTTTGGTAGTAGACCGTAGTCATCTAACCGAAATGACGCGTGTCCGTTCGTCCGGGCTCAAACCAAGGTATTTTCGTTACAGTCAACTTGAGTCCAGACACAAAAAGCGAGTACTATCTACCGTACACAAGAGGACAAGTGAGAGATTTAGACCTTTTTACACAAAGTACACAGGTCTAGAGTACATGAAGATTAAAAGAGAAAACTAGTCAGTTTTACAGTAACACTCTGGGTTGTTGTTTACTTACTTACTTATATGCATATATGTAGATATTATAAAATATATATATATATATGTTTGTGTGTGTGTATTTTGCGTATAAAGTGTTGGGTGTTTAGAACAAATTCACCGAGAAAGTCCTTCTAAATATTGTGAAACGAAATGTTTCTTTCAGATTTTTTCTTTCTTTTACTTTACTTTATTACTGACAAGGGATCACGTTAATGATACAGTTTATAAGGGGATCCCTTTCCTTAAATGAGAATAACACTTTATTTAATTATATCTTTGGTCTGAGGACGCCATTGAAAAGAAATAGGGGTCCGTCATAAAAGGGTGATGGCAAAAGTCTTAAGTGAAAACCGCTAAGTGTATACCCTCCAACCTTTATCGATCTTTAACATACAATCTTAAAGTTTATATAAGGGTAAAGGTTTTTACAATCGTCGAGGGGTTTAATAGTCCCACGCGTGTTAGTAAATCTCTAGCGGACGGGGTCTTTAGGTGACGAAGAGAAGAGGTAGGTGTCCTTCTTATTCTCGAAACAGGATGGTAGGTGAGTCGACGGTACTTAAGGACAGGGACATCGATGGTCCACGGGTCTTTTAAGTCTTCCTGTTCCGGGAAATCCGACATTCTTTTCACGTCTTTGTCGGTTCGTATCGGAAAAGGGGTATAGGTATTCAGTCGGAAGTGACCTGTGGAAGTGATGGGTCCGACGGTCGTGTTCGAGAGACACTAAGGATTAATCCACAAGTGACGAGTTACTTATGAGGTAATCGGAGTGTGAGAGAATTGTAGTTTGGTAACCTGTTTTAAGTGAAGTAGAGTCGGTACAATACTTACTTGAATGTTAGTTACCAACTTTAGGTACGACCGACTTTAAGTGAGATTCGATTAGAATTTAGTTGTAGTGTTCCGGTCACATACGTTTTAACTGATCCCTCCCAGAATTGGTTTGATGTCTCGTTTCGTCTCAGAACTCCTCCTCCAACCAATAAGTCACCCCTCTTTCCCTGTCCCTGTCCTTAGACCTGATGTGTCACGTTTGTTCACAATCCGGACCTTTTTTTCGATTTCGGACAAGAAACAACTGGAAATACTAAATTCGTAGACACGGACCGGAGAGACACAGTACCCTCGGAATTACTACTTGATCAGGTTTGGAGGATTTCGTCTAGGGAGGTTCCGTCCATAAAACAGGGAATTTACATTTTTACTGTTCTTCTGTATCGTAGTTGAATGTAAAGGACTCAAGAATGATACACGGTCCAAAACTCGATTCTCGAAACATACAAATCGAACGAATCTGACGTGTCGGACTTTCCACCCATATTAATAATAGAAGTAAATAACCCTTTCTTTTGACTCCGGATTCTTGTATCGATAGTGACGTTTCTTGTCTCTCGGTCGTTCGGGACGTCTAGTCTCCGGGATACAGGATATGGTACTCGTGATAGATGATCTTCCTAAAAGTTTACGGTTGTCGAAGTTATTATTAATCATAGCAATACCTAGTAAATTATTCGTGGTTAATACAAGTAAACCCTACCCACACATACTTTCGTATCACATAAAAGTGAGATAATAAAAACCTCAGTTCGACTGAGCATACACTTTGTAACCATATCCCATCATTTGACCAACGTAACCTCTTCCTTGACCGTTGGGTGAGGTCACAAGAACGGACCTCTTAGGGTTCCTACCCCCTTGGACCACCCGACGGCGGGTACCCCAGCGTGTCTCAGCCTGTGCTGACTTCGCTGAATCGTCGTCGTCGTCATTTGACCAATTCTCGGTTCGACACCGTAGTCTACGAGAGCCTAGTTCAAATACGAACGATGAACGACACACTGAAACGTGTTCAATGAACTGGAGAGAATCGGAGTAGACATTTTACTTTTATTATTACCATGGATGAATTATCCCACCAACACTCCTATTTCCTCTAGTAGATTCCTTTCACGAATCTTACCACGGACCACGTATCACTTTCAATTTATTTGGAATTAAAAATTAACAGTCATCCATCCGTTGGTCAGTCAGGATTTCCTTTAGTTGGGACTTATAAGTGACCTTCCTGACTACGATTTCGACTTCGAGGTTGTGAAACCAGTGGACTACACTTCTCGACTGAGTAACCTTTCTGGGACTACGACCTTTTCTAACTTCCGTCCTCCTCTTCCCCTACTGTCTCCTAATAGTTACCTGTACTAAAACTCGTTTGAGGTCCTCTAATACTTCGTGTCCCCTCAGACTACACGACGTCAGGTACCCCAGTATTTGTCATCCTGTGTTTACTCTCTGATTTGGTATTTCCATTGGTCATACTGAGGAGGTGATTTTTATATTCACCGATGTAACACCAAAATATTGTTATTAGAATTCTACTATCTGAAGAGAAAAAATACCACAACTGACTCAATCAATCGGCCAATCAAAGTGACCCTTAAAGTTTCTTACGCAGATACCTGGGTGACATTCACAGAAGACACTTAACGAACCTGATTCCCTCTGTTCCGTGACTTCCCACCCCCTCCCTGGTGTCTTTGTTCTCCCTTTCATTTGTCGCGACATTTGAAGACTCTTCAATATCAAAGGAGATTTCTCTTATAATTCCCTAATATAAGAAAAGATAATTAAGAATGTGGGAGTAACATGTCTTAAATCTTTTGTCTTTTTACATGTCCTTGTAAAATTTCTGTTTTTCTTCTTGTAAGTGAGGGTAATAGTATTGTGACGACGATAAGACTCTGCCTCCGTGACTCGGCATTCGTGACCGTACCGGTCCGGTTAACTCTTCTCGTTCACCGGCGAGACTAACCGATCACGGAGGGGATTGTCAACGATAGACAAAACTTATAACGAGGATACGAACACACACATAAAGTAGGGACACGTAAATAAAAATTAATGTACTCTTTGTATGACTTATAACCAAAAAAGTATGAAAAATTGACAACAATAGTACATGTTACTTGAAAAGGATGGTAGTCTGTAAGAAACTCCCGTAGTACAATTTTAGTAAATGATTATTACGTTCGTTTATCTATATGATATTAAATAAATTGACAAGATAATGACAAGTTATAAGTACATCGAAGGTAAAAGACGATAATATTTGTAGAAACATGTATTTTTAAACTCATCGATACACAACAGTAAACTCGTGTATAAATGAAGGTCTCATTTTATTGTAAAATCAAAATCTTGTTCAACAATGAAGATGTTTAGTGGCCAATAAACCATACAAACACTCTAAGTCAAAAAAGTAACAAAGTCAGTCATTCAACACAGACTGGCAAAACGTTGATCTTACTTTAAATATGGTCGGAATGTATATTATGACGAAAGGGGCCACTTCTTAGATGGACGGTTACGTCCTCTGTGACCTCTGAACTCCAGTTGAGGACCTACTCCTTCTAGGGGACCTCATCTTACACGTTGGGTGAGGTGATAAGACCGGACCTTTTAAGACACCTGTCTCCTCGGACCACCCGATGTCAGGCACCCTAGTGTTCCTCAGCCTTAGATGACTCGTGTGTACGGATATATATGATAATTTACATTTACTTACGTTTTCGTAGGAAATTTTGCAATTAACGATATTTGATACAATAACAACAATAAATACCATCATGATGATCATGGTAGTTAACGACTACAATATTTGAGAGACCTAAAATGGAACTGAAGTTCTAAAAAACTGAAAATTGTCTAAATAAGGAGTGGATTTGTTTAAGGAATGGATTTGTTGTACTATTACGTTAAAATAAATGGAGGTGGATTTCTATACAGTATGGGAAGAGGACGGTAATACACTACTAACACGGTAACGTTTTGTGGTTTATAACCGTATTGTTCGTGGACTTGTGTAAAGTAATTTGTGGACAGGTCCATTCTCGTTTTCCCTTTCAGTTTACCTGTAGACAACAAACGAAGAAGCAACAGACCGTGTGGAAGGACGACGACGACGACGACGACGACGATTCAGCGAAGTCAGCACAGGCTGAGACACGCTGGGGTATCTGCCGTCGGGTGATCCGAGGGGGCAGGGACCCTAAGAGGTCCGTTCTTTTGACTTCACCCAACAGTAAAGGAAGAGGTTACGTCCTTTCACTTCTCACTTTCACTTCAGCGAGTCAGTACGGGCTGGGAATCGTTGGGGTACCTGACGTCGGGTGGTCCGAGGAGGCAAGTACCCTAAAAGGTCCGTTCTCATGACCTCACTCCACGGTAACGGAAGAGGTTATGGGGAAGGATGATCTGTAGTTACGGAACTTAAAGACCTTGTACAACGATGGTACTACCACTTCGGATCTTGGAAGATCTTTGGTACTACACCTTGGACTCCTATCTCACTTGTTACCTGTTCCTGTTCGACTCTTTCTTTCTATAACCCAGTTTGAATATCAAAATCTTACCACCTCCGATTCCTATCGGACTTTTTTGGGGACGATATGTATGTGTCTTTACGATCTATACAATCTGTACTTAATAAAAGAATTACGTTTAGACTCGAGTATGTTTCCTCTTTTTTTGACTCTCACATACGTGTGTGTGTGTCTGTGTGTGTCAGTAAGGGAGGGAGAGGAGAGGTAAAGAGAGAGAGAGAGAGAGAGAGAGAGAATATATATATATTCAGTTCAGTCTTCAATAGAACGGTCGAAGGGACCACCGGGTCACTAATTCTTAGGTGGAACGTTACGTCTCCTGTGGTTAAGTTAGGGACCAGGTCCTTCTAGGACGTACGACACCTCGTTGATTCGGGTACCCGGACACGAGACCTGTGGTTCTCGGCGGTGATACCTTCAGACGTGTGGATCTCGGACACGAGGTACTGTACTCTTCGGTCGGTGAGTTACTCTTCGCATACGCGACATGGATCTAATCGGAACCGAACGGTGTTGATCTCTTTCTGACGTGTATCGTTACTTCTAGGTCACGTCTTTATTAAATTATTTATTTTTAAAAAAATTCTTCAATCGTGCCAATTAGAGTTAGGTGTCTATATTTCAGTCGACTTCCACCATCTGACCGTCTTTTACTCATTTCTAGAGTTTTCTACTGGAGTCTAGGGGTGGTCTTTCTGAAGGTACCATCAGTTCACTCACTGCCGGCAGAGATAGAGATTTACCGTTTCCTCTCGTGGTTCATTATTCCTCACTGGTTGTGTCGTCTCCTCGATCTCTACCCCAAACGTCTTCTCCTCCGTCGGTCACTTTCTCCCTCCCTTAGGAAGGGTCCGGAACAATTCTTCTGTAGACAAACCATGGACGGTTATATTAGAAAACATGAAAGTTCGTTCACCTAAATACGACTGAGGGTATAAATACGACATTAGAAACGGTATACAATTACTCTAACTGACATGTACTCTATTAGTTAATAAAAGTCATCGAACATAGAATTTACAATAAGACCAATAGAACTAATACTCGAATTTATGGTCGGACCACTACCTAAGCGGAAAATTGAAAAGAGAGAATTTTTCTCGTTTTAGCCCTTTAGCTTCATGTGGGGTGTATCTAGAAAGTTATGGATCACTTTCAATCATTACCGTGTCAACATCGACTCGACCGTAAATTTGTACATTAGACGACTGGAACTTAAGGTTTCGTTAAAGAATAGGGAATTTTTAAACCTTGTATATTTTTAATATAATCGTAGTTAATAAAATTAGTAAAAACAATTTTAAATAGAAAGAGTTAAAGTCACGTAACCGTAATATTGGGTGATAGAGAAGAACAGAGTCAAGGGAATAATTATAAGTAACCTTCATAGACGATGAAGTTATTTGGGTCTGATTGAAAAATAATGTGTAAGTATTCGTAATGAAAGATTTCCAAAACTCGATGAAGGTGGAAGTAACTTTTATTATTAAACATGGAGTATGATTACGTTCACTGTGGAGGCTCTACCAGATTTCATTACTTAGTCCTACCTGAAGTTGAGTCATTCGTGGAGAGGAACGGGTGAGACGTAGGCTTGTAATGTGGTAAGAACACAATTAGTTGTCAGAAAAACGGTTACCCTCAGGTTCCTGTTTCTGGTCTTGACTGGTGAAGTCGGGTTTCGTCCCGAGGAATTGTACCTCCAAGACCGTCTCAAAGACCGTAAAACACTTAGAGGACATTATATTTACGTGCGTCCTAAACCCCACGTCCACACACCCATGTAAAAAGACCACTTCTTTCAGATATTAAAAATAAGCTAAGAGTTTCCTTAGAAACTACTATACTACCCTTACCACCACCGTTACTACCATTATTACTATTAAAACTTGGGGATCGGATACTTTACAAACAGACCTAAATGTAACTTTTAACAACCTAAGCAAACCACTCATGTACCTCACAGTACGACATGTATTCTTCAGGAATTCCCATTTATTTAAGAAGTCTCAGGCACGAGTGGAGAACACGACTCCTCGACCTCGTCCCCATGACTTAATTCTTATATACCTAACACTGGATGACTCCTTCCCTCGTATGTAGCAAGTGTTCACCCTCCGTCTGTCGAGGGAGTCGTAGGTCGAGGGTGAAACCCCTTCACTTTGGTGCGTACCCCAGTAAAATTCCCGTGTTACAGTTATGTAGGTGTGTTTCCTTCAGCTTAGTGTTCTAGGATCTGTGGTCTCTCGTGTTACTCAGTCCCCTTTCCGTCCGGAGGTGGCACGGTCCAGGACTCCCTCTTCTGTTGCCCATGGTAACCCCGTCTCCAGTGATTGAAAACACCCAAAATGACATCCACCAATAAAAATTACCCCGGGATCCTTTTCGTTTCGTCCTTGACTACCGTTCCGGAATAGATTTACAGGTCCGAGACCCACACTCCTCCCAACCGTTGAGACTTTTTGTTCGACAAAAAGAGTAGTATAGAAAGAGGACCTGGAGACTCCGACTCAGTGTTCCCGAACGAAGGTCACGGCTGTCTATCTAGAATTCTTCTTGGTGACAATTCCTGTACTAGTTTTCATAAGACGTTATCAAGGTGTGATAGTGTCTTTCTTTGTTACCTGATAACGGGTCTCCACTGAGTATGGTGTACTAACATAGGGTCCGTCGGTTCCAGAAGGCAGGGGTAAGATTGTCCTTCGTTCACCAGTACGTTCAGTCTGATTCTTTGGAACCGTGGTTTCTACCGAGTTCAGTTGAAGGGTATCACTGGGTCCTACGAGACTCCGGTCCTGTTTCGATGGACACCCCTCTAGGAGGTTCTTTTGGATGTCAACGGGATATTTTACACTTTAAATCGCCTTGTAGTTGGGTTTTTGGAGACGTCCTTTACCGAACTCAAACCGGATAGAAAATGAAACGACGAACATAAACTGGACGTTGAAACGGAGGTAGGTAGTGATCGGTGGGAGGGAGATACAATCCAGGGATAGACGTCAGAGTTGGAACGATCGAGTAATGAGACCAACCGGAAGAAAACCTGTAAGTAATTAAATGAGCTGTTTATAAATGTTCGATGATCTTCCGAAACCGATCTTCGACACGTCCATGGTTCTTTTTCAGTGTTAGAAAACGGGGATTATTCGGATACCAAGTTTACGTAAACTTATGAGTCAAAATATTAATGGTCCAGTTCGAGATTTTCTCCGGTACCGAGGACTTTGGCGGCGATATATAGTAGCCGGAATTTAGGTTCCTAGTAGGGATTCCTCCAAGATCACGGAGACTCGATGTGGGAACCAAACTCAGTGTATACATTTGTGTAACTAGTTTTTGGTTGTGAGAGAAGGACGACTCTTGGTCCGTTACAGAGGTGGTTCCTGTTGAGGTACGAAGACTTTATATGGTAAAGGGTTCTTGGGTGTCAGGATTTTCAGTAATGAGGTTTCCTTAAATTTGACCATCCCTTGAGTCTAGAAGCGAAATTAACATGTGAATACTTAGTGAAACCCCATTTCTATTAAAAAATTGTAACTGTAGTCAAGTCAAGTCAGTGAGTCAGCACAGACTGAGAAACGTTGGGGTACTTAGTGTCGTGTGGTCCGGAGGGACAGGTAGTGGTTGAGGGTCTCAAGTGAGTTTGAGTACAGGTAGCTCAGTCACTACAGTAGGTCAGTAGAGTAGGAGACAGTAGGGGAAGAGGAGGACGGGGGTTAGGGAGGGTCGTAGTCTCAGAAAAGGTTACTCAGTTCAGAAGAGTACTCCATCGGTTTCATAACCTCAAAGTCGAAATCGTAGTCAGGAAGGTTACTTGTGGGTCCTGACTAGAGGAGATCCTATCTGACCAACCTAGAGGAACGTCAGGTTCCCTGAGAGTTCTCAGAAGAGGTGGTGGTGTCAAGTTTTCGTAGTTAAGAAGCCACGAGTCCAAAGAAGTGTCAGGATGAGAGTGTAGGTATGTACTGGTGTCCTTTTTGGTATCGGAACTGATCTTCCTGGAAACAACCGTTCCATTACAGAGACGAAAAGTTATACGACAGATCCAACCAGTATTGAAAAGAAGGTTCCTCATTCACAGAAAATTAAAGTACCGACGTTAGTGGTAGACACCACTAAAACCTCGGGGTTTTTTATTTTAGACTGTGACAAAGGTGACAAAGGGGTAGATAAAGGGTACTTCACTACCCTGGTCTACGACACTAGAAGTAAAAGACTTACAACTAGAAATTCGGTTGAAAAAGTGAGAGGAGAAAGTCAAAGTAGTTCTCCGAAAAATCAAGGAGAAGCGAAGGACGGTATTCCCACCACAGTAGACGTATAGACTCCAACGTGACTGTATCACCGGTAGTTGTACGGAGTATGGGATGGATACAGTTAGAAGTACTGTTGAGACTTTATGAGTAACGATTGAAAGAAGTCCCTACTTCTCGACTCCGTACCTCTTTAAGTGTTCCCATCATCATCGTTTCGATTCTGAACAAGGTACACAGAATGTCTATAAAACACTTTTAATATAAAAAGACATTTAAAGGGAATTCTATGGGTCTACTTGAGACATGTAGTCACTTAGGGGACCCTGTAATGTTCGGTAGGACGAGTGGTCATAATAAAGGGAATACTGTCCATTTTTCTCAATTTCTTCAATGACTCATTATAAAAATTCTTAACTGACTAAGTAAGTTGTAATTGACTTATAGACGATATACAGTCTACGATAGGACGTCATGACTCGTCTTTGTAGTGTAACCGGGAAGTCATGATATATACACACAAAAATCTCTGTAGTTCTGTGATTTTGAGGATATCAGTGACTACGGGATCGGTGTAGACAGAAGGTGTAGGACGCAGAGAAAGACACGGGAAAGGTAAAATAAAGAAGTCTGTGTGTTTGAGGGTATGAGAAACGGAGAGGATATAGTCTTAAATGAAATTCTTTCTGGAGTTAGTTAGTTAGTAAGTGGGAAGTCATCCTTAAAATAACAGACTCTTCCGGAGAGGGTCCCGAAATTTTTGATTGAAGGTTACCCTTTTTATTCAACCAAGGAATAGAAAATTTAGCCTCTACAACCGTTCGTGTCGATTTTAATATTGAATTTTTGTCGATTTCACGGAAGGGTCTTAGTATAGACCTCCCTCTACCTCCTTTCGTATAAACTCTTTCCGGTTAATATTGGGTTTGGAGTGTCACACGGGAGAGGACATAGAACAGAAGAAATAGATTCCCTTCTTCGACGGGAGAAGCAAAAAAAGACTCCAGAGAGCGTACTAGAAATGTTCCATTAATAAAAATCTTCAAGTGGACGTCAGTTAAGGATCGCATCACTAAGAGAGGCTCCGCTCTCTTTAGGGATTTCTCCGTCTAGTTTGGGGGTCCACCTTGTCTTCTGGTATTCATTAAACTCTTTTATGTAAGTCAAAATGCAAAAATATCAAATTTGTACTCTTCTGTTGGTAGTAAAAGTATCGTGTCTTTGATTTCAGGTTTTCTTTTCTGATAGAAGGGACTACTTCTGTCTGTCTTCTGTGACTAAAAGTTACCTCTACCATCGCCGCTCCGTCTCCCTTATTCCTTATAGAGTATTGGGACCGTCACCCTTTTTTTTTTTTCCTGTAAAGTCCATGTAGTTTTATTTTGTGTTCGGACTTTTATGACCTTTTCTGACGGGACAAGACAAGAGTCAAATGTACAACTTACTCACTTATTTTCGCAGGCAGTAGGAGAATCGTTAAAGTACGTACAAAAGGATGATGGTCTAGGGAAGAGAATACGGAAGAGGTAGAGGTTTCCTGGTTCGGTACCACCGATATTAGTGCCGAACGGGGACATGTTAGCAAAATCTAGTGGGTCATATAAAGGCGAAGACCCCGTCGGTCGTGTGGTGTGTTTCCCCTTTCCGCCCGATAGCACGGACTAGGGTTCTGCGTGGTGGTGTCGTTCGTCGTCTTCCCTGGTGTGGCACGTCCTCTGGACTCCCTGACTGAGCTTAGAAATGTTGGGTCCACGGGACTTAGGCTCGGTCGTCGTGGTGGTATATGTTTGAGTCAAGAGAGGAACCTTCCTGCCACAGGTCAGACATTTTAAAACATCACTTGAACCCACAGAAGAGATACTGTAGATACGATTTAGAGGAGTGTGCCCCGAGGTCTCTTTGTGGAGGCGGTCGTTGGAGTGGTATTCGAGGGGTCGTCGGTGCTACCATGGGTACCTGATCCACTAGACAGTGCTCTTCGGTGAGAAGGAGGAAAGGGTCACCAAAGGTTCATTGTGGTCCTCTCTGTCAAGACAAGTTTTCCCACACTGGTCGGTATCCCCAAGTGGTCCTTTGTGTCGAACCCCTAACAAGAAAAAACAAAGTAAAAGGACCTTCAGACTCGACTTCCTTACCTACCCGAGAAAGTTGTCAGTCCAACCGACCACTGGGGAATTCAGGGATCCGCCCCTAGTTAGGGTATATCTCATCTCTACTACGAGGTGTCGTCCAACTTGGAGAGGACGCTGTCGTAGACCTCTAAGTTTTAGGTCTGGAAGAATCTACTTTCCTTTCCTTTATTTGAAAGGGAAGAGGAACCAGGTGTTTTTCGAGTGAGGAGTTTGAACTTCCACGTATCCTTAGTAGACCCCTAGAATTTTACGTCTAAGACTGTGTCCTCCGGTCCCACCCCGGACTTTGAGATTGTTCGAAAGTCCACTCCGATCACGACGACTCACGACAAATGAGACTCATCGTTCCGTTATTTGTCTTGTTGGGTGGATGAGTCGATCCAGTAGGGACTCCTCACCCCCACCCCCACCCCGTCCATGGACCTCCTTTCATCTTTGCATATCAACTATCAATTAACGAATACATACCAAACAGAGAATGGAAACACAGGATAGAAACATTAAAAAAATTTCCCGTTTATATATTAGATTATTCCTGATGACATATCATATCCCTTGTGACGAGTCATAAGATTTTACTGGATATATCCTCTTCTTAGGTTTTCCTCATTTATATAAATACATATACCGACTAAGTGAAACGACATGAGGACTTTGATTGTATTATAACATTTAATTGATATTAGGTTATTTTTGTATTTTAAATTTTTTAAAATTTCCTTCTTTTCTTTTCCTGTCCTGATCGAGACTCAAAAAAGAACGATATTTCAACCATAGACGAGTGTGGAACGGACTTCCATACGAGGCCTTAAGACTTTAAAGTGTTGGACTATGAGCTCGTACACCTTTGATCCTCTGAGCAAGGCTTGTCTTCCGACTGGTGTCAGTACCAGTCTAGAGCTACTCTATAAACGAACTGTTTGGTTCCTTATCCCTACCAGTGTACGCTCCCATCGGACTCCGGTGTCCTATTGGTACCGTGTAGAGGGTCCTATGTGTCTCGAAACCCATACCCCGTCCCCGTCGATTGTGTGTATTAAATTGATTATTTATAAAATTTTGTATTAAATATAGTCTTGTTTGTATCTACAAAATACACCGTCTTAAGTTTGAAATTATGTCAAAAGTCTAATTTGTCTGCGGACTTTCTTTTAAAGAGTAACGGGGGTCTGGGGTCAGAGGACACACTATCTTCCCGTAGAGCCAAAATTTTTTTAGGGTCTCTTCCCTACTGGACACACTTGGTATCACCCCGAATCTGATTACCCGGGTGTTGGTAGAGACCCCTACATCTGTCCCTCTGTGGACATCGTTACCGTCGTTAAGGGTTTTTATGTTAGGGGTGAGTCAGTGGGTACCTCTCAGATTGACAGTACAGGGTGGAGACAGTCAGGAGTCGAGACATTAGAATATAAAAGTTGACTTGATTTGTAACGGTTGTTGAACAGGGTGTTTATAGTAATGTTTTTGTGTAGATGTAACCAAGATGTGAGTGGGGAAGGTCTGAAAGAGGAGAAGAGTGTAAATAAAGGTAAATAGATCTCTCTTTGAACCTCTTCCGTTACCGTTGGGTGAGGTCATGAGAACGGACCTCTTTGGGTCCCTGCCGCCTCGGACCACCCGAAGGTAGATACCCCAGTGTGTCTCAGCTTGTGCTGACTTCGCTGAATCGTCGTCGTCGTCGTCGGCGTCTCTCTTTGACTCGCGAAAGGACCTAAAAAGAGAGGAAACGGATGCTCTAGGTCAGAGATTGAGGACAGTAGAGACTACTACGGGGATAGGGGACTCCGGCGAGAGAGGTAGAGGGGGAACTGAATCGGGAGTAGAGGAGAGTGGACGTGATGACGGAACACCAGAGGCTCGGTCAGAGCGGGAAACCCCGACGAAAGGTGGAGTTATAAGGGACGTGAGTGACCGACGACCTTTACTAGAAGGATTTCGTTCTTGGTTCTGGACAGGAAAGAACAGATTCTCGAAATGGATTAAGGTGAGGACAGGGGTAGGAAGAGACACCTAGTCTACGTTTGAGGGTTTTGTTCGAAAGATTTCCGGGAAATATTGCACCAGGGGTTTGACGTCAAGGTCGGAGGCGGGGAGTCGGGAGACACGTCCAGGAGAAGAACAGTAAGAGACCGGGTGTGGCACAAGGTCCTAGCGACGAGACGTGTGTCTCACAAGGGAGACGGATCTTACTAAGAGCGTGGAAGAGGTCGACTCCTTTAGTCGATAAGAGATTAGGAGCCAAATTTACACCGTATTAAATATTTTGTCAGACGTCTGGAGTACGACTATATTAGGAAAAGGGAGGACCGAGGGTGTCATGTGGACCATGGACGAAGACAATGACTGGAAACGGTGCTGAAGTACTCATATACAGATGACGCGCGAGAAGTGTTTAGTCTCGGCCCATAGAGGCATCGAGGGTTCAGATCGGGTCCTGTTGGGTTCCTTACTCACGTACTTCATTACCTTCCACCTAAAAAATGGGTCGACAGACAAATTAAGGTGTGAAAGACTGGGTCCATCCTCCGATAACTAGGGTGAACTCCCTTCTGTCCTCACTCCCTCGGTAATTGGTAAAGACAGGTCAACTTTTAGGAGGGGAATCGGGTCCCCTTACGGTCCTTGGTTTTGGAATGTACCTTTACAACCAGGACGTAGCAACCAAGAGAGTGGACTCAGGCCAACCACTGTCACGACTAAAGGTCGACACCCAACCTTTCTCTCCCTTGTCTATGCAAAGACCCGTTTTTAAGTCCTATCTTTTTAACCTACAGAAGTTGGAGGAATTTCAGTTCAAAAACATTAAAGTTTTACGATACTTACTTAAGGGTCCTGGATTTTCATATTTCCTTGAACTTCAAGTTCATTTACACTAATCTTAACAGACACGACCATGTGTAATCCAGAGATTGTGAATGCAGTTGTACTAGGTCGCGACAGAACTACATATAGTACAGAAGGATTGGTTTAACATTCGAAGGCTCTCGTATGCGACATAACAATTGGATGTGACCCAATTGAGAGACCCGGATTACGACAGGAAAATTATGTCCTCTTAAGGTTATTTATGAATTACTAGTTCCCAACGGACATATATACATACATATATATATGATTTATTAAAAAAAAGAACATAAAACGGATGTCGAAAGTGAAATTTTTACCTTTCTCTACCTTGGTTAGTCCAAAACGTCTGTTTTGTCCGCATATCCGGACACGACTATGGATTTACCCAAAACGAACACCAGGACGGTCTCCGTCCCCCTATCTAATCAATTGAGGAGGTCCCCAGAAGTTCGGGACACCAAAACGAGACGTAAAAAGAAACCTCTTTCAGATGTATCAGTTGATAGATTGGCTACGACTCTGTAGTGAAACCTAACTTAGACCGTAGATCTTTGGTGTGACCACTTAGAATTCATACAATTATACCTATTAAATTTGGAATATTTATCGAAGGGTATTACACAAAGAACGGACTCCCCCAGAAAACCAACGTCATGTCATGTTAGTCCGAACTCAAACGTTGAATTTTTCTTTTGGTCTCAAACTCTTCATATTTAAAAATACATCGAAAAAGAAAGTTTCGAGTACAAATAATTTTCCCGACCACCATTCGGGTCCCTTTTACCTCGACACTTTCCCTGTGGCCCTCCAACGCAGTCGAGAGACACCCAAGAAGGAATAATTTAACCACACCAAAGTTTTAGTTTTCGATTAATAAGGTTATAAGAGTGGACTCAACCCGTCGGACGGACCCGACACTACTAAGGACGACTTAGAAGTGGTTGCCCGTCCATTTTACACCCACTACTGTGGATCTCTCACTTATTTCGTCCTTTTTTATATGCCTTGAAATGAGGAGATAAGGATTAAATCTTTGTCGACTTTTGTATTTAACCCGAAGTTGATCAAATTATTAATAAGGGTGTGACGAATAGAAAAATTGAGTTACAGAAGTAATAGAAGAATTTGTTCACAGCTCTAATATTTTTCTCCAAGAATCGTGAAGGAACCACCAGGTCACCGATTCTGAGACACGAGGGTTACGTCCCCCGGACCCAAACTAGGGATCAGTCCCTTGATCTAAGGTGTATGGTGTTGATTCTAGGTTACGTCGGTTTATTCATCTTCTTTATAAAAATTTTGTAATATTTTCTTTAGGTAAAAAAAGGACGGTAGAGGGCCGAGTCGAGTCTAAAGAAGATACACCTGACCAAGAGTCCGGTAAGGGTCACCGACTCGGGTCGTGGAGACGACACTACCTTTTTCGGTGTGAAATTTGGAGATGAAACGAAATATTTTCTCTAAGAATATGTTTCACGAGAAATACACACGAATCTGTAAACAAATCACCATGTCTTGAAAGGTCTCTTCAAAGTAGGGGTTCTCAGGAAGATTTTCCACAAACACCCATCAGTTGTGGGTACCTTTCGGGAGAACTTACTTAAGTCCTCCCGTAGGTGGGACCGTAAGGGACCAATGGTTTAGGTCTTCAAGAATCGACTCTTACAATTCGTTTAATATAAAAATTGAACGTCAAGTAAAACATCAATAGTTTCTTTAGTTTGTCGTACTCTTCAAGGACTTAAAGAAAAACTTTATACTGACTCAACCGATTTGTCGTTAAAACTTTTACGTCCAAACTCTTAGTCTGGTACACTTGTCTAGTTTTGAAGTGGTAAACCCCCTCTCCCCGAAGTCAAAGGAACAGATATTTTACTCTAGTATTCTCCTCGTCGCAGTATCTCATAAGTTGTCTTAATTTACCCTTTTACATTAGTTTTATGGACATATCCCCTTCGAGAGTAATGTATAAACGATAGTAATAAAATTTACACGTTATAAACACCAAAGTCCTTGGAATGGTTATTTGGTTTATCTCACACTAGGATTGAAGATCACTTAAATGTTTAATAACTTGTTCCGAGTTATGTCTCCTCAGCTTGTTCTTCTTGTGACTACGTCGATATTCTTTAAGTTTATGAAACTATTATTTAACGAAGAAATTCAGGGTACGAAAATTTTTTTTTGTTATTAATACGGTACCAAAATAGATATATGTACCAGTGACACTCTCCGTCCCCAGAGGCACCCTTCCGAAGATAGTGGGAGGTACTCCGACCCGTTAGTCCGAGGGTAGTGACCGTATTGTGGTGCCACTTGTCTATGGTCCGACTTTTCATCTCCTGGACTCAGACCACAATTTATCGTGTTCAGACCTATCTCAGTGAAGTGAAGGGACCCAGAACTCAAGGAGTCGAAATTTTACTTTTCTGTGTTGATCTACCAAGAGAAGAGGGGTAGTGATGGGTTCAAAATATGAGGTAGGTGGTTGTTGTTTTATAAACGGTAGGACTTGTGGGCTTTCAAGATAAATGAAATGTTTATTGTATTCATGGTATATACTTACTATTTACAAGTTCCCTACAATAAGTAGGTCTCACCGAACCAGAATCTTAGTTCTGAGGATCTCACATGTATTACTTGAGAACTAACCTACTGAGTGTACTATGAACGCCTACACCGTTACGGTCTACAACCAATAATTTCTGTTTTCTGTATTTTGACGTGGTGTTTCACACTTGAAACGACACTCCCCACTTTCTCAAGATGTATTCGAATTCACCCGACGGGAATACACAATCGTGAAAATTTTAAGTCTCCATATACACTTTACTTTTACAAAGTGACAACATTCTTAGTGTTATAATAGATCGTATATTAAAACCCAGACCATGATTGTTTAAGATCTTGGAATCGGTTCGGTCCGTTTGGTGAGACTTAGAGGAAAAGGAGGTACATTTGACTCCACTCCTAGGTTTCTGTGTTATCTGCACTTTTGTGTTCCCTTTTATTTGTCAAGCACGACACGACAAGAGTCAGTGAGTTCAGTACACGCTGAGAAACGCTGGGGTGCCTGACATCGGGCGGTCCGAGGGGACGGGGACCCTAAAAGGTCCGTTCTTATGACCTCACCCAACGGTAAAGGAAGAGGTCCCCTAGAAAGGTTGGGTCCCTAACTTGGACACACAGGACACAGACGACGTGCCCGTCCGTCTAAGAAATGGTGACTCGGTGGATCCTTCGGGGGTTTGGTCCTATGTGTACGATATTTGACAATAGGTTTCTGTACCTTACTAGTCAATTAAGTTCACCCTACCTAAGTCGTGTGGTCAAGAAACTCCACTTCTCTGGATAGTTTGCCTACCTAACGGTCTTAGAAGGTGGGTCTACGACCGACGAGACAGTTAAGTCGGATTCAGAACTTCCGAAGAGAGTACGATGGATGTGAGGAACAGTTTTTCTGAATCCAAAATTAATGGGTTGTTTAGAACTGGACGACGTTTCATTTTTGATGTTCCTCACTCATACACACTAGGTAATTTTTTTTTTTTTTTTGAGTACGCGATTGTAGGACTTCTTTATCTTTACATCGGTCCGTAAGGGTTGGTCGTCGGTAGGTACTTATCATTATGTTCACTCACACACCGACCATGTAAGATCTCCGTTTCCTAGAGTAAGTAAGATAACGTTTCAAATGACATTGGGGTTGACTCCGGTGAAAGACTGGTCGGACAACGATGTTGTACTTATGAAGTGTAAGAACCAAAGATTGACTTCCACTCTTTGTTACAAAACTCTCGTAAAATGTGGACGTTAATTTTTTTTCCGTTGTTCTTTTATACGACTCCCTAAGAAGAGATCAGGTCTTTTGGATTTATTTTCAGAGTTTGGTTCGTGGTGACTTCGTCAACGTCGTTAATCTTTTCAGTTATCGTAAACGGAGTATTATTAGATCTGAGGTGTTCTCACGGGAGAATCCTTGTGTCAGGGAAAGGAAAGAAGAATGTAAGTATAGGCTAAACCCCCTAGTAACAATTTGTAAATTGACCTAACTAAGTTGACTGAGCGATATAAAACTGTCGAGTTTCATAGTTCAATAAATTAATTGAGTAAAAGTTAATTGTGTCAACGACGATTGGACCACATTTAATTCAGAGGAGTCTGAGATCTTTTTCTCTCTTTCCTCCGGTTACCCTGTCTCTAAAGATAACGTATAGAGTAAGATAACCTTCAAAGGTCAAGTCCAGTCTGGGTATTTTACAGAAAAAACACCAATTCACAATTGGCCGTCGGTCCACGATTCTCTCACGACTTAGTCGGGTCTTCTCCCCCACCCACCTTCCCTCTTCTTTCAAACCAAATATCCGACTTCACTCGTTTCCTTTGTCTTGACCGTTCTCAATATGTAACGAGGTCCGCCCGTGTCCACCTACCTTGACGTCCGGTCCAGTCTTTTTCTCTTTCTAAATACAGGACACGTTTGTTTTCCGGTCTTCTTTTTAGTGGTTAGGCCAACCCGTCGAGACTTCACTTCCTTTGTAGACAAGTATGTCACTTCCTTACCAGTCCATTCTGTCCGACCTTTGTCAGTAGTCTTCCGGTAGACGACTGGACCCTGTCGTACGGGAGCTCCGTGCCTTGTTTAGGACAGGAGGTCCTCCGGTGTGTCACCCCGGTCCTGGTCGGTCCGGTCCTTTGTTACGGTCCTGCTCCGTAATTTCAATGTACTCGAAGTACCTTCTTCGACGGGCCGCTCAAATGAAGGTTTTACACTTCAGCTCACCTTTGTATCTCAAAAGAAGAAACCCTTGAACCGTTTGGGCGAAGTGACCCGGAGAGGTACTTCGTTCTTACGTCTCTCCATCAAGTAGTCTACGGACACCGGTCATGGGCAGTGAAGAGGCCTCCGACGACGAGGCGGGGAGGACCGAAGACCAACCCCCTCGACAGTCGAGTTCCGTCGACGACAGAACCCCCACCGTGGTGTCTTGGGGTTCTTGAACACCGGGTTCACTCTGTCACCTACCCTCCACCGGAAACTGGTACCTTCCGTTGGGCGACCCCTTATCCTCTCCGTTCGGTCTCCTCGTGTCTTTCCGTCCCCCTTTACTCTCGTCCTTGACCGTTACTGGAACGTAATTACCCGTCGTGTGGGGTGACCTTATTTCCGGCCGTACTCACCCCGAAACGAGATTTCTTCGGCCGTCATCGATCCAGGAAGGTTATGATTACTCGTAGTAATATCGGGAACCTGTTTACTCGGTTTGAAGTCTGTTTTCGACCCTCTCTCTTCTCTAAATACAGTATTATGTTTTATGGTTTACATACTGGTTTACAGTACCTTCTTGGTCGACTATTAACCACCCTGTCGTTTCCGGTAGTCTTCTTTTTTGAATGACAGACTTCATGATTCCAATTGTTCTCACTCATAGTACCGCAATAATCAATCACTGGTTTCATAGTTATGTTTCGACTTTAATCTAGGAACTGGTAGGAGGGAAGAGAGAGGGAATGGGGTATAAAGATATAGATACTGGAGTAGTACAATATTAAATGTCTGTGTGTGTGTGTGAAATATAAGTATGTGTACCCTTCTCACTTTCATCATTGTAATCAACTGAGGAATAACATACGGTTCGAGAAAAGGTATAAGGAAATATCCACAATTAAATAAGTTAGAACCGTTGTATTGATAACTCCACCTTTGAGAGAGACAGGGGTAAAGTGTCTATTCCTTTACTTCACGTCTCTCGTATTCGGTCTATTGTGTCGACTATTCATACACTTGACTCTAAACTTGGTCCGTAAGACCCAGGAGTCGTTCGTAGAAGTAAAAACAAAGACTTTAGAGTCTAGTCCCTAAAACCCCTATTCACCAATCGAAAGGTACGACTCAAGGAGTGTTGGTTGGGAGAGGTATGAGGTCAGGAGTTCGGGTGACGACAGACTGCATGGTAAGGGAGTAGAGATAGGTAAGTCTAAGAGGAGAAAGAAGCATACGGTCAAGCTCTGAGTCCTCCAGTCGACGTACGGTTTGGTAAAGGAGAAGAAGATCCAGGTGTCGTTCTGATATTAAGGGTTAGTAAACGTAAATTCCCGTCGATACTCTGTCAGAGGTCGATCACCTTCCAGTTGTCCTCACTTTACACGGTGGAGGTCAGGAGTGAATACTTTGTGACTTGTACCTTAGGAGAAAGGTCAAACTCCGTCTATTCGTACCCCGGGACCGTCCGGTGTCTAACTTCGTCACTTCGGTAGACTATCTACCAGGACTAGGGACTAGTGACTTTCTAGTGGGTGACTAGTCCTTGAGGATACACCCAGGAGTACATTCCTCCTTTATCTGAAGTTTGGTAGTATAAACATGGACCTTCAGACAAATAACGCTGTCGGTAGTTGTGGGATTGATTGTACTTGAAACTGCGTAGGTGGAGATGTGGTCCAAAACACAAATATTCGACCAAAGACTGGAATTTCTTACGTGTCTTTTCTCCCTTTTCTCTCTCCATTTATTGTATTTATCGTATGTTTTTACAACGTTGTCGTCTTACAGATGGTAAAGTGCTCTTGTGACGATCTTCGTACTTCAGTCCTTTTCGGTAATCTTTATCACTGTCATCTCTTTCCCCACCTCGATCGTAGAGAGGGTCAATAGGGTAAGGTCACTCCTACGACCCGGAGTGAAATACGGTGTACCACTTTTGACAGGATCTTTGTAGTCAGTACCACGGATGACGTGAGTGGTCGAGACAAGTTCCCCGTACGGGAGAAACACGGGGTGTGTCTCCCTTCTACGGGGTTCGAGACGGAGCTCATGTGGACAAGGGGCTTGATCTGGTTTCCACCGGGGTAGAGGTCCGACTGAAGTAAGGTGATCCTACCAGACTACGGTGTGACACGGGGGACACTAATTGATCCGGCAAGTCTAAGAAAGTGAGACCTTCTACTTACTCCCTCGAAACTGCCTTAATCGGATAACCTCGTCCTACTTTTTCTTCTTCCGTCCGTCTCTCCTGGCCGCTGTGTCCGACTCGGAGTCACCCTTACGTCTAAGGTGGTGACTGTCCGTGTGACCAGTCGACGGCCTACCACGTTCGTCGTCTACCTGGGACCGACTGACTTCGTTCTTTCTCTAGACACTTTTCCTATTGTCTCTCGAGTGTCTTCGGGAGACCGAATCGGACCCGACGATAATGTACGGTATCTGGCCTACCGAAGTAGTTCTCCGTAAGTAAGGAGTATGCCTTTCAGCTTGTGGTTCCACGGACGTTTACACCGAGGACCACCTTTGGGTTAGGGCCGAACGTTTGTCGGTGGGAGAACGACGCGGGAATGCACCGGCCCATCCCCCCTCGATAGAACAGAGAAGGAGAATGTTCCCGTGATTCCGGGAGTCTCCCCGACTGAGAGTACTGGCGTAGATTTGGGTTAATGGAGGGTTTCCAGGGTGGAGGTTTATGACAGTGACCCCACTTACCGAAGTTGTATACTTAGACACCTAGCCTTGTATTTGTAAGTGAGGTGTTATCGGAGTTTTCGTCTCGATCCAAATCGCCCCACCCCCCCCCGTCAGGACGACAGTCTTTGGTGTCTTAACGAGACATCCAGACAGGGTATTGGAGACGACAGTTGGTGAACTTCCCCTGAGTAGAGTAATCGTGGTCACACGGTCTGTGACGGGACAAGTAGAAGTTCCTGTGAACAGTGGAGGGTGGAAGACGGTCCTTGTAAAGACTGGGGTACACTAGGGGGATGTACTTACCCACTAAACAGAGAGATACGGAGAGTACCGGGGTAGTCACGGAAGTCGTATCACCAATTCACTTACGTAGTCATAGACTACTTATTTTTCTTGAAGGTAAATTACACTGTCGACGGATTTCATTATTTCGACGACATTCTCATCGATGTTACATAACCCATAAATGATTCACGGTCATTTAAGAATTCACGAAATAACGTCGGAGAGTAAATTAGAAATGTCAGTGGAATATTCCTTCCGCAATAATAATAGAGGTGAAATGTCTCCGTCTTTACGCTTGAATCCCTCCATTCATCGAACGGGTCAAAATGAGTCGTTCATTTAACCTCCTTGTCCTGAGTTCAACAACTAATACAAGGGTTTCGAGTGTGAGTAATGTGAAGACCTTGTAGACTTTATCTGGGGTGGACGTTATACGAGTACAATTTACGGTGACTCTATTCTTTTTTTTTTTTTTTTAAGGGTCTCAGGTAAAAAAAAGGGTTGAGTGAAAAGGGAGGAGGGACTTTTCAATTATTACCTTTCTGTGTACTGTATAGGTGGTGTCTAATGACACAGTCAGGTAAGTCGATTAAAGTTTTTTCTACTACGATTAATAATCTCTATTACTTTTGAACGAGAAGTTGGTGTTAGGTTCCCCTTAGCAGGTTAACTAATTGTCCCTAAAGTTGTGTGCGTAAGTTAAAGAGGACGAGCAAAACATTACCTACCCTTTTTAACCAAACATCTATCTCTAAAAACTCTCGATTCACAGATTCTGTGACTTCCCTCGGTGGAGTAATTCAGGATCCGGACCAATCCGTCCGAGAGCTTTGGTCTCCGTTTCGGTTTCCGTCCATTTGAGTGATGTCCGTTATAAATTACTTTCAGACGTGAAATAGTCTCGTAAGAAGGACTCAGGATCTAAATAAAAAACGTACTAAAAAAAGAGATAAAAAATTGGTAAGTACACAGAAATTTTTTACGGCGTAACTTCGTCAATTTTTATTTAGGTCCTAAACGTCTTGTCTTTCTTCAATTAGTACCGTCGTTTGATTTGGGGTCCCTGTTAAAATCAGAGGTTCAATTTTATAGCACAGAGACTGAGGTTCATTTAACTGAAAAGTGTCTTATGAGATCGTATTACGTATTGTCAGTCCGTGAGGTTCTCTTCGAGGACCCATAACCAGATCTCGGGTGTTGGTCGTCGTCTAGTATCACATACAACTTATTTTAATGGGTAAGACTTCCAGGAGTCGATAGAACTTATAAAATAATCTTTGGAAAAAACACCACCTCTGGTTGACCCTGGAGAAAGAGGATCCTCGCTCGACAGTTGTCACCCTCTTAACTTTTGGTCTCGTTCAGTTCGAATTAATCTAGAGGGGGGGTGATGAAGGTTGGAGTGTAAAGACCATATAAGAAACGACTGGTACTTTGAACTATTTATTATTATGTGACCTTAAACAGAGGGGTCTGGAAAGTTTTTTCTTTTCGTGTTAGCACCTGTCCATCTCTTTCTTTTTACATCGTTGTCGAAAGTTTCTGAGATCTGTTTTATAATCGACTTACGATGGTTGGTACATTAGTGTTATGACACTAGTCTTTTGAGTGTCTCCACGGAGTCCCACCATGACCCACTCCTCGTGCCACGTTAAATCCGGGTGCTCCTTTATCAAAGACTCAGAGACGAAACTCCGATCGTGGGTGACCCGTTGTGTCCTTTTGACTGGTATATAAGGTCTAAAGTACTCTTTTTGAAGTTTACAGTTTAGAAAAGAAGGGAGTAAAGAAGTGTAGTTGTACCAGAGTAATTTCTTGTTCAGGGTTTAGACCCAAGTCTTTTATACTGACGACTTTTCCTACCACCTGTATTGAGTGGTACGCGTTCCTCAATCGTGATCTCAATACGTCATTTTCTAATTTTTGTTTCCGTCATTGGCACCTAGCGTCTCAACCCTTTAGTAGTAAGTAATGCGGTTCGAGTGAAAATGTCTAACGATGAAAGAGAAAAGGTCGTACTGTAAAAAGATTTAGGAATTCATGTCATTGAAGGGAAAAAACACTAAACGGCTTCACGTCCTCAAGTATATTGTAAAGTCACCGGCGGATACAATTCTACTGAAAGATAATTATCATAATAAACACTATATCGGAGGAAAACTCCTGTGGGGTAGATGAGAACGTTATTCAAAATGTCATAACATAAAGTGTTTGTTAAATTATCCTCAGACCAAAGAAAACTTTTTACACACGTATAGGTTAAAAGGGAATCAAAGTGTTATGTGTTGTGTAGACAATAAAGTTACTATTGTCTACAATATGACTTTAACATTATTGAACACTCAATTGACATAAGTTTTGAAATATCAATGTGTGCAAGGTTATTGAATTAGGAGATGGTAATAGAGAAGTTTAACTAAATCGGGACGTCTTCAACCTCTTTTAGTTTATAAGTAACACAAACGAAACACGTATATATGTTTTTAGTGTAGTACTAAATAGAGAGGACCATAATTAGGACAGAAGAAACCTTTCTACTCCCATTTTTAGTATTGTCCTAGTTGTTAGGGCGAAGAGAAATGAGTACTTCTATTTAAAGTATCGGTTAAGCCCTAATTATACGTACGTAGACACACGTTCGAAAAAATACCTAACCATCCGTGGGATATTTAGGTAAGACATAAAGATCGGTAAATGGCAAATTTATTTACTGGAAAGGAGAATAGAGTTCCCGTGTTCGGATGGGAGTAAACCGGTAAAATAGAAAATAATCCCTTCGTAGAGAGAGAAAGTTTTCGTTTGATGGAAGAAAGAGATCTCGAAGGGAAACCAGAAAAAGGGGACGTTTAGGTTGACTTTACACACCCAATGTTCCTTTGCGCGTTCATCCATCACCCGGTCATATCACCCCCGAGACTTCCTCGTACCATTTCACTCCTCTCGGAGGTAGAAGATCATGAAAGACATGACTATGTCTCGTCTTCTGAGTACGTTGTTGACACTCATTTTGATACGGACCCCCAAAAAACTTACTCTGGTATGCGATTCCCTCAGACCTTTCCTGTTCCACCCTTCCCGATCCCCGGGTCGTCCCGTAACATCCCCTCATGTCGGATCTCGACCCGGAATCCTCTACCACCGTAAAACCGTCGACATTACGGCCCTCCCTCGTGGGGGTTATTTCGGTTCCGAGTCGTTTTGACACGTTCTCCCTAAACTCGTCCTCCCATCGGTCCGGAGAACAAACCGACGAGATGGGGTCGTTCTCCCGGTTCGAGAATAGGTAAAGGTCACAGGAGGAAAGTGAGTAAAGAAGGGAGTAAGTAGTTCGTGTGTCGGGACTTACAGTGGTCGACCTGTCCGCACCCACCCTCTCTTTGAGGACTCCACTCCTCAGACTCACGGACACTCAGTCGCCCAGGGGTAAAAATAAAACCAGAGGTCCGAGATGACTGAAGTCTTTTAGTCAAGGTAATACGAGTCGAGTAAGACTCCGGTTGAGCGGTACAGATGGTGATAGGAGAACCCTAAGGGGGGTTTGTGGTTTAGGTACTCACAATTTTGTTGTACTCACAGTAATGTCTGTAAATGTTCACCTCTCTCTCGACGAACTGTACCCCTGTCTTTTAATTGATGGTTCATTTACGAAGTCGGAGTAAGACACACACCTCTTCGTTCTCACGTGGTCCGAAACGTGTGTCTGACGGGCCCAAGTTCAGGACCGAGTCAGTGAAAGTCCGTAAAAGTTAAAGAGACACGGGGTCGGAGGAAGTACCTGTTTTACCCACACTATTATGATGAGTGGAGCAACCCAATAACTTCCCTAATATCCTCTACTTTGTACATTACAAGAGTTTTGTCTTGTCTGGTAGACAATAACTACGACATAAAACAACAATAATACTAACCCAGGTACGGGGAAGTAATCACAAGTGTGATTTCTCGATCCCAGGAACGTCGGGTAAGTGGGTCGATTCTCTCTTCCCAGGGGTAGTGGGACCGGAAATGGGACTATAGGGACGAGTCTAGAGGAAACTACATTCACTACACAATCCACTGTTTAACATGAAACATCTGAATTAAGGAAAAGGACAGAGAACTGATCACGAGTAAAGAGGTCTGTCACATCGGAAAAGATGTTTACGTCTGCACCCGGGTCACCCATGTGGTACTTCCGGACCACCGATCTCCAACCGGTAAGACAAAAGTATTCGTCCGAAGAGAGTCGGATCTGACACAGTGACAGGTACTACCTACCCATTTGTGACGGAGTGAACAATCCTTCAGAAACACCCCATCCTCTCTAAAGTACGATAAGAATTCCTGTTGTCTTTTATTCTACTCGATGTACTCTTTGTTTTATCATGTAGAAAAATTTTTCAGTATCTGTTCCCCTTTGTTTATAATCCATTATAAACGTTTCTTTAAGGGGACCCCTGTTCTGAGTTTTGAGATTTAAGTCACCATAACCTTTCAGACGGAACAAGCTCATAGGTACCTTTTTCGTAATTCGTATGTGGTGTAGACACGTGTGGGTGGTACCACATGACGAATTAGAAATACGGAGACACTTCTCCGAACAACAATAACTTTTCTTTTGGGTCCCGATTCATGTTTATGTGTCTTTTGTGGTTGTTCACTGGTTCGTTACCTCACCCTCAGTGGGTTCTGTTCAGAGTAAGGTATTTTACTTTTGTTTCTATTACATTAACTGGGGACACCATCGATCACACTAATGACCTTCACTCAGTAAGGCTCTAAAGACTAAACCCATTGTCGTTTCAGATGCTAAGAAAAGTGGCCCTGTCCCTGGGATGCTCCTCTTTATCCAAAACTTCGGCTCTAACTCCTTGGATACTCTGTTCGTTCACCTTCATAGTCAACGGACCGACACCTGAATCCTTCACCCTTGAAGTGAAACAACTCGTGTTTGACGTGATGGAGGACCTTATTACTTAAGGTGCTCAATGGAGGTGACCGTAAACCTCCCTCCTCCCGTTTCCGGACCAGTGTCTCCTCTAATATTTGCACTGACACTTCCGGTGGTACCGGGGTGACTCTGTTTTCCCTCAGTTCTCTGTTCACAGAGAAAAGGAAGGTTAAGAACCTTCCGAGATTACGTCACTAGGGGTCGGAAAAAATGTGTTTTCTTACTAAAGTACCTTCTGTTAAAAAAGTACCTGACCCTACTCCCTTTACCAAAGTCCTACTAAGTTCAGTTCGCGTAATTTAAATGATACGTGAAATAAAGATAAAAATAATGTAGTAGAGGTGTGAGAGACAGACTTTATCTGAAAGGGGTGAGTTTATAGACAGAGTGTGTTTTGTTAGTTGTCACCTTTCTTTTATTAAAGAGAGGCACAAGAAAAGGGAGAAAAACATTCCTTTCTTTTGGAAGTTTCCGACGAGGGTGGGTACTGGCGAGAAGTCAGGGTAGTCGACCTTGGACTAGTACACTGGTCGGTACCCACCAAAATAGGGTGACTTTTTTTTCTTTCATTTATCGGTACTAACCGACACTGGTTGGTTTTAGGTTGGGACTCCGATCTCCTCCTTTGATAGAAGGACTCGAACGACGATGGGTCCTTATTCCCTTGGGTTAGGGACGAACCCTAACAACGTCCTTCCTCCTGGGGAAGGTCCTGGGTTTTGACCCGAGAACAGATTGTGAACCTTTACTTAACAAGCTCCTCAGAGTACACGACTGTTTCGTTCTCTGAAATAACCCTTTCCCGTGGTCCATCTCTCGTCATCCCATTCCTTGGGTCCTCTTGACGAGACGGTGCACCGAGTATTACAGCTCAAAATACCACTACCCTGATCAAAGATCCACCAGAAACTGGTTAGTAAGATTAAGTCTCATAAAGGACCACCGCGTACGTAGGGAGTCGGTTCTACCTACGATCGCTCTCCCTAAGACCCTTCACCTGCCTGTGCGTCACAGAGGAAATCTGGAAAGGGCTTGAGAAGGGCAACCACCACCGAATAATCAAAGCATAAGGAATAGTCCTAGAGGACAGTATTTTGTTGAGTACGTTTACCAATGATACCACGGACCGGTCCCACCCGCCAAAGTCACACGAAGGGGATTGTCCTGCTCAAGTCAATACGGTGTCACCGAATTTTCGTCACAAATAAAGAGGAAGAACAATGTACGGGTGACATCCTGTGTTCTCCAGAGACGAAAACCAATGGGGGGACCCTCAGTTCGACTACCTTCGAGGTACACTAAAAGTCTAATGTGACCGGTACTTCCTTGTAGGAATTTCAAGGTATTAATTTATAATACCCGATCTGTATTCTCGGTCTTCATCAGTGTACCAGAGTGACCTGGTGTCCACCCGGGCCTTAAAGTCAGAAGATGTACTGGACTTATTCTCTTCTCAGTCTATGACCTTTTGTCGTACTTACAGATGGTTTAGACGTTTGGGACGGTTTAGGTACCTCATAGAACCACACTCTTTGGATGATAGAGGACCCTATTGGTTAAAGTAAAAACGAGTAGGAACTGACTGTTTGTCGTGTGGAAATATTATTTAATTTTTTGGGGAGATGTCGTACGTAGGGAACAAGATGTATGAATATTTTGATACAAAAAGTAAAAAGGGTACTGTCTAGAAGTTGACAAACTTCTATTAATAGCACGGGAGGGTCAGGAGTAAAAACGTTTAACTTAGTTTTAAAGTTAATCCTTAAGTTTTCAAGTTCATAGACTTTTATCTCACTGTAACTTAACTTTCAAAGACATAAAACCTTTTTATGTCTTTAAACCTAATTGAAGTCTCTTTCTCTTGGTTCGATTACACAACCTAGTCTCCTTTTCTATTACCTACCTTTTCGTTCGAGGATAGACTTTGACAACTGTCTCTTGGTTTATTATCTTCTATAGAAAAGAAGGAACCCGAGTCCAATTGACACTTTAAGAGTAAGGAACCAACGACGAAGTGAAGGCCGGACTATCTTAGTCTTATAAAGACGTCAATGGAAGGAACTGACGACCTCCATCATGGTTCCGTTTGTATGATTCCTTTTTTTTCTTTTTTTTTAGGGAGGTTAAAATGAGTAACTGAGTAGAACACAAATTCATTCACAATAAACTTCGATTTAATGTCTTAGAATTAAGTCTCTCTCTGAGAGTCCTAGATTCTGATTACTTAGAAAGAGTCTTACAAAGAATTACACCTGTGAAGTGATTTTTCGGTCCTCTTTGTCTGTATCTCTTATCCGAATAACTGCACCCCTCTCTCCTCCTTTCTCACTCTACATACCTTTCTCATTGTGCCTTTGAATGTAATGGTATACATTTCATCTGTCTGTTGTCCTTAAACGACACACCGAGTCCTTTGAGTTTTTCCCCGAGACATAGTTGGATCTCCCCACCCCATCTCTCCCTCTACCCTCCCTCCAAGTTTTCCCTCCCCTACACACATATGGATACCGACTAAGTGTAACTCCAAACTGTCCTTTGTTGTTTGAAGACATTTCGTTAATAGGAAGTTATTTTTTTATTTAATTTTTCTTTTCCGTCCTCTCTGTCGTTTATGTTGAATGGATGAATAAACCTCCACGAACATTTAACACCCAATTAACGTATTGTTCCGCCGGTCAATTGTGGACGGACACTTAAATGTATAAAGGTCGGTATATAGTAGAAGGTGGACTATGTCTGAAATAACTTCGGTCTTACAAAGTGGTCCTGACCTTCCAGTCAGGGTAAACAGTTTCGTCCCTGTCAGGAAAACAGAATTCTGTCGGAATAGACCCAACACCTCAGCGAGTTCCTGTAGTAGACGGAAGGTTAGTCGTCTCGGAACTCTTTCATCTCGAAACACTTGTTACCCAGAAGAATGAGTGAATAAAGATTGTAGATGAAAACAGGAATAATCCTCCGGTCTTAGATGTCCGACTATTCTGTTTCTGTGGGGAGTAAACGTTCCTTCCTGGATTCTCATGTCCAGAGACTATGTGAACGATTGACATGTTTTTGATTAGCGTTACCCAAAAACAGTACGAGTAATGTACTTTCTCGGAACATTCCAATCACTTATGACCGATTACAGGTTACACACGCACACACAACACTCCAGTCACTTATGACCGATTACAGGTCATACAAACACACACACTCACGTACGTGTGAGTCAACGAGTCAGTACAGGTTGAGAAACACTGGGGTACCTAACATCGGGTGATCCGAGGAGACAGGTACCTTAAAGGGTCCGTTTTTGTATCCTCACCTAACGGTAAGGTAAGAGGTTCCCTAGAAGGATTGGGTCTCTGACTTGGGTGTAGAGGACGTTACCGTCCACCTAAGAAATGGTGACACGGTGGACCCTTCGGGATCCTCTATTATTTCTCGTTTAAGTAAAAGTGTTTATAAATAACTCGTGAATTAATATATCATCCATGACCGTCCATGATCCTTGATACTACTCTCTCGTTTATTCGGACAGAGGTCGAAAGGGTCTCGAGTGTAGGACCTCCCCCTAGACCCGTAACTGGTATGTCAGTGTAGGTGTAGTTAGTCTTGTGAGTCCCTCATGAATGGTTCACGGACCGAGACAAGGTGTATGAAATGTAAGTAAGTAATTGTACTAGGAATGGTGTGAGGATACTTCGTTAACGATACGAGTAGTGAGTAAAATGTCTACTTGTTTGACTCAATGTTTCTGCACTTCTTTGAACAGAACCCAGTGTGTCGGTTATTCACCGTCTCGACTCTTGCTTTGAAGCCGTCCGTCAGACCGAAAATTACGGTGGTTAGGGAAGTTGTCTGGATCATCACAAACCTTTCTGAAAGTCCTTGTAGGAAGGGTACAAGTAGAGAGACCACACAGGGGGTGATGGACAAGATGGTTAGTGATGTGACGGAAATTACCGACGTAACGTAGTTTCTCCACGTGTAATAATAGTTAAAGACTTAAGTTCCACGTAGGGTGTCGACTGTTGGGTTCATCTTTTTCGTTCTCTTAAGGTCTTTTTGTAGGTGAAGACGAAGTAACTGATACGATTTCGGAAACTGACACACCTAGTGTTATTTGACACCTTTTAAGAATTTCTCTACCCTTATGGTCTGGTGGAATGGACGGAGGACTCTTTGGACATACGCCCAGCTATTCTTTATCTTGGTCTGCACCTTGTTGTCTGAATAAGTTTTAACCTTTTCCTCGTGTAGTTCCGACATATAATAGTGGGACGAATAAATTGAACGTACGTCACATGTAGTGTACTTTAGGACCCGACCTACTCCGTATTCGACCTAACGGTCCTCTTTATAGTTATTGGAGTCTGTAAGAGTGTGGTGGTGACAATACTGTCTTTCACTTCTCCTTGATTTCTCGGAGAACTACTTCCATTTTCTCCTCTCACTTTTTCGACCGAATTTTGAGTTGTGAGTTTGATGATTCTAGTACCGTAGACCAGGGTAATGAAGTACCGTTTATCTACCCCTTTGTTACCTTTGTCATTCTCTGAAATAAAAGAACCCGAGGTTTTAGTGACGTCTATCACTGACGTCGGTGTTTTAATTTTCTGTGAACGAGGAACCTTCTTTTCGATACTTTTTGGATCTGTCACAAGCTTTTTCGTCTCTGTAATAAAACGGTCGTTTCCAGGTATATCAGTTTCGATACCAAAAAGGTCATCAGTACATACCTACACTCTCAACCTGGTGTTTATATCGACTCGTGACTTCTTAACTACGAAAACTTGACACGACAACCTCTTTTGACAACTCTCCGGGAACCTGACGTTCCTCTATTTAATCAGTTAGGATTTCCTTTAGTCAGGAGTTATAAGTAACCTTCCTGATTACGATTTCGACTTCGAGGTTATGAAACCGGTGGACTATAGGTCTCGATTGAGTGACCTTTTCTGGGACTACGACCCTTTCTAACTCCCGTCCTCCTCTTCGCCTAGTGTCTCCTACTCTACCAACCTACCATAGTGACTACGTTACCTTTACTCGAGTTCGAGACCATCGATCACTTCCTGTCCCTTCGGACCGTACGACGTCGGGTACCCCAACGTTTCTCAGTTTGTGCTGACTCCCTGACTTGTTGCTGTTGTTATCCATCTTGACAGCACACCAAAAAAGATTCACCATCCATTGTATTGTAGCGTCGTATACGTGTTTGTACCCAATCTGAGGTACCTTCTACCATGAACCACGACTAGACGGGTGGTGTCACCCTCTTGTATCCCGGTTTGGTCTCGTCCCGAGGTAACAACCTTCTTTCTTTAATAAGAGTACAAATCACTCCTTTCGTCTTCGTACCTTTCGTTGTCCATATCTCAGTGTGAGAATCTCGACCCTCCACTCAGTCCACACGGATACTTCGTGGTGAAGTATCTTCTTCGTGGTGAATGTCCTCGCCTTTGACTCCAGACTCTCGTCTTCCAGACCAAGTTCCAGTTTGGGTTTTCAGTAAAGAACTGTATCTGTTCGGTCCGGTCCAGAGGACTGGAGGTCGGTCGTGTCCCGAGGACGAGGGGAGGTGAGAGGGTCGATTTTAAGAGGGTGTTCTTTGGGTTTTGACAGTCGTCTGTCTTTTCTTCCAGGACAAATATAAGGACAACAAATTCATCTGAGGGAACAAGATTATTTTATTGAGAACGGAAGTTGTTTCCGTAAGCATTGTTGTTGTTTTTTTTAGGTAATAAAAGAGGTACTTTTCCAAACTAAAGGGACGGAATGAGTCCAAATGGGTCGTAAAAGAAACCAATGTGAAGTCTAAAATATAGAGAGTTATACGGGAAGGAGTTCGGGATTTTGACTAGTAAGGACTGGTTGTTAGGTGGTAATTCGACACCCAGACGTTTACCGTAGAAAGGGGCGGGGGGGGGGGGGGGGTACCTTGAATCGTCACCAACTTCGTGTACGTTATACGTCTCTCTCTGTGTATTTTAGAAACTTGAGCCTTTTGACACCAACATTTTTTCCGGAAGAGAGGTCAGCTCCAACCTGTCTCGTCCTTTCGTAAATCCGATGAAGACAACACGGAAAGTAATCCTANTAGATCTACACATATTCTCTGTTGGTACCTTGAATCGTCACCAACTTCGTGTACGTTATACGTCTCTCTCTGTGTATTTTAGAAACTTGAGTCTTTTGACACCAACATTTTTTCCGGAAGAGAGGTCAGTTCCAACCTGTCTCGTCCTTTCGTAAATCCGATGAAGACAACACGGAAAGTAATCCTACGACGGACGGTCGTAAGAGGGATTTTTATCAACCGTGCGGTCACCTCAGGAGAGAGACCGTTTGTCTGGCAAGACGTGGTTCTAGGAAAACTCGACCAAGAATTCAATGTCCTTAAAATTGATTTAATCTTTCAAACGGTGAAACAAGGAGTATCTTATTTTGGAAAAGTTCGGTCTCGAGGACTTTGTGTCCAAGTCGAGTCAAGACTTTTTGTCTTTTTACGGCGGAGGGACCGACCCGTATTTTTGTACAACTTCGACCTCCCCCCAACTCTTGTTTACCTTGGAGGACGAATAATTACGAACCCATCAGTTAAAGAAGTGGGCCGATAAAGGAAGTGGCGCTCGGAAGGACGATCACAAAATAGTCACGACCTGGTGTCTTACTTTTTGCGGTAGGGTATATTTTTCCATTTCCACGGAATTTTTGAGCAAGCCCACAAAGTTTTGTGTCAAGGTGAAAGATGTCACAAAGGTAAAAGGGTGTCTATTCCGAGATTCCTAAGATCTTATCTGTCATCCTTACGGTTCATTTATTTGTTAAAGTTTAGACGAGTCAGTCTAGACTTTTTCAAAGGTGTCGTAGTCACAGTTGAACGAGTAGAAAGAAAACTTCTAAGAGGAGAATTGGAAATTGTGTCTGGAACCAAAGGTTCTTAGATTGTAGTCGACAACCCGTCAAAATTTCTGTTTAAGACAAACGTTGAAAACCGTAGGAAAACTAAATAAAATGTAGGAACCCCATGAAAATGAACATAATAGAGTGGAATCAGAGGATATGTTTAGTCTGGTTGACCGCACAAGTTCTTGGGAACCCGTACCCCGATAGAAACTCAAGGGTCGATACCATGGGTGTCAATTAAAAGGGTTCCGTTGACACCAGTAGTACTTTGACAGAACCAGTTTTTCATATTAAAGTGAAATGGTTATTTTTTTAACTCGATATTTATACACGAAAACACATAAGGACAGAAAGAGACTTTTACGTGATGGTATAATATTCTGTGATTGTTTTTATTAATTAAACTTTCTTCTCCAAAAAGTTCAGACTTATGTCCTAAATTATAAAACGAAACGGACTCTCCTAATGGATCGTATGAGGGTCTTTCTCAGCCAGGATCAGACCTTTAAGGTCAAAGTCTTCTTAGGACTTCTCCCCGTACGTTCCGAGAGGTGTTTATTCACGGTTTGAAGAAGAGATCACATTAGATGCGGACAGGGAGGGGAGTCTGACTTGGTGACTAACGGATCACCGAGGTTCGGTGGAGGATCCGAGAAGACACTTACTGGACAATATAGTGTCCATTTAGTAAGTAAGAGGAAGTCAAAAGAGTAGACATCTTATTCTTTTCACTTCTGTAGACACAGTTACAAGAACGACACTTTAGTTTACTTTTACGTGTCACTCTAGTATGAACCAATTAATTCCCACTGTGTTTAGAATACTTGCGTAAGTAAGGAGATTTTATATTCCTTCAAAATTCAGTACCAATGTCTAGTCTGTCTGAGGTGATCCACCTAACAGAATGTTTGTCTTTTGCAGTAGAAAGTAATCTCGAAAAATTTATGATGAATTACAAGTGTCTGTATGTCTTGTTTGAATGTCGACGGTCCCCCTTCCCTGTCAATCCCTCAGACCCCACCTGTACACGTGTGACGATATAAAATTTACCTATTGGTTCTTCCTGGATGACATATCGTCTCCCTTGAGACGAGTTACAATACACCGTCGGACCTACCCTCCCCTCAAACCTCCTCTTACCTGTGTACATATACATACCGACTCAGGGACGTGACAAGTGGACTTTGATAGTGTTGTAACAATTAGTCGATGTGAGGTTATGTTTTATTTTTCAATTCCATTTATTTATGATAGCTCAGAGAAACTCGGTAAATAGTCAGAGTAGTTGTGTAGTTTTTAGATTCAGAGTGTTTCGTTAGCAGATGACTTACGTATCTCGAACTGAAACCGGTTTTTACCTTCCCCATCTAACTCCTCGTCTCGTTCCTATACAGGTCAACCTTCTTACCTCAACCCATTTTGACCCCCTGTTCGGTCAAATCCCACCATTTTAGTTCAGATTAATATTTGTACAGGCCACACTCTATGAAATAGACTATAAACGTACTCTTTCACCCGTCCCGCCAATATGGATACTCAATCCCGAGTTCCCTCTGAACACCGTACGTCTATACTTAAACCCTTACTGTAAGAAGAGTTGGAAAGTTCCTGGTTAAGTTTACGGTGGAGAAGTTACCTGGGAAGAGATTAGGAGGAGTCGACGTGTTTTCAAGAGATAAGCACATAAAATGTTACGAAAGACATATGAAAGAATTCATGGATAGAGACGGAGGGAAAATAGAGTAACATAAGTTATGACTAAACACATGATCTAACATCTGGGAAACTTCTGTTCTTGATACAGTGAAAGTGGAAACACAGGAGAGTTACAGATCGGAAAGGAAGAGTTACTGATACGGAAAGACATAAACACACACAATCAGTAAGTCATCACAGGTTGAGACACTGGGGCACCCAACATCGGGTTGTCCGAGGAAACAGGTACCGTAAAAGGTCCGTTCTTATGCCCTCACCCAACGGTAAAACAAGAGGTCCCCTAGAAGGGTCGGGTTCCTAGTTTGGACCCAGAGAACGTAACGTCCGTCTAAGAAATAGTAGACTCCATGGTTCCGGAAAGACATAAACCTTGTGTTACACTGTAACCGAATTGAGTGATTAATTAGAGGAGATTGATATTACTTGAGTCACTTTAAGGTACTTTTTTTTTTCAGGTCTATAAACTATTTACTTCCTTACTAGTCACTTGGGGACCCTAGTGTGACTTTCTCAGTCTATCTTACCCAGGACACGTCTTGACTCACGTCAGACCTCATAAGGGTTGGACGGTTTAGGTCAACGGGTTACGGGTGACTTGAGAGGTCCTGACAGGTAGTACCACGGGGTAAGTCCAAGTAGAAGAGGTTAAGACACGAGATATCGGAAAGTAAAGGAACTAACGGGTTATTTTCCAAGGTAGGGTCGGTCGACAGTGGAACCTTCAGTCTGACGTGCAACTGTCGTATGGTTAATTTGGTCGATTAAGTACGATCACCCGAGTACTTCGGATGACGGGTGTACAGAAAGGGAAGGGTGGGACGTCTCTACGTAAAATTACTCCCAGAACTTGAGACGGAATTTCCACTGAAGTCCTGTTCAGGAATGACATGGGAGTCGTTCACTCGGGAAGAAAGATGTAACTCAGACCTATCTTCACGACTCTTTATTAATTCTCCGTCGTTGAACAACCCTTCCACTTGTAAGTCGAGACGGGATCTCCGACGAGAAGATCTGTCCCACGGGACAAGATCAAGACTCTCGTCGCTCAGGTGACTGGAGATCGTGGGACACAGATTCAGAGATACATACTTTTAATTCGGATAACTCGACCTGAAGTATCTAGGGAAGACCAAGGTATGAAGTTAGTTTTGGTTTTAAATTACGAGTTTTAAAGTTTTGAGAGGTAAGTAAACAGTTCGATAGGAGGAAAAATGTAAGGTATACTTAGGGAAGATAGTATACCGATGTTTGGTGAGAGTAGAACAGATGTCAACACTACTATTTTTACCACGAACGGAGGGTCTCAACGACCCTCCTAAAATAATCTTTCAGGTAACATTTCAGACTAAACATGATTTAAATCAATAGTAATAAAACAATAATTTCTCAGAAGAAAGAAACGTCCTTCCTTCTTTTTCTAACAATGGTCGAGGTCCAATCTTTATAGAAAAATTTTCTGATCTATTGGAGACCAGACTTCGTTCTCAGGATTGTTTGGAAGTATCATCTTTCTCCCTCTTTACATATTTCTGTCCTCCTAAGTCCTTTAAGAGATGAAAGGAGGACTACGGTCCAGTAATATTCTAGAGGTTTCCCGTTTAACCATACTGTCTAGTGTATAAGGATTCACACCTTTTAATCTCCTTAAGAAATCAGGTGGGTGAGGTGACAAAAGGTATGTTTCGATAAGGGTTCTCACATAGGGTCCTGTCCCTCAATTCCTATGGTGTTTTATCTACCTCCGTACTCGAAGAGTATAAACACCTAATGAGTATGTACCCTAATCTTTTGTGTTAAGATTTTCGTTTATTTGTATAAGATTGTTATCTAGGACTTGTAACAGAACCTCGTAAAAATTGTAATTTATGTATTATGTTAAAGAAAAAAACAACAAAACAAAATACATAAATAAAATAAAATAAAAAACTGAGAAATCTAACTAATTAAAGGAAAAAAAAAAAATTAAAATTTTAGAAATTAAGAATGTACGCAAGGGTTTGTACTTGGGGGGGAGGGTGGACGGAGGGGTGTTGTAGAGAGACCCAGTAGGGGTACGTGGTCGGGGTTCGTTCGACGTGGGNACGTCGAGTTAAGGTCTTTTTATTTGCTGGGTTAGTTTTTTACCCGGTTTCTTGATTTATCTGTAAAGAGGTTTCTTCTGTATGCCTACCGATTGGGAGAGGGAGACTCAGGTTTTCAGGCAATATGTGTAGACACAGAAAAAAGGACAGAACGTATGTCCCATCAGTAACGGTAGAAGGATTTAAGGTGCTAGGTTTTTAGACGTTCGTTATTTACGACCTCTCCCACACCTCTTTTCCCTTGGGAGGATGTGACAACCACCCTTACGTTTGATCATGTCGGTGATACCTCTTGTCACACCTCTAAGGAATTTTTTAACGTTTATCTTGATGGAATACTGGGTCGTTAGGGTGAAGACCCGTATGTGTGGCTCCTTTGGTCTTAACTTTCTCTGTGTACATGGGGTTACAAGTAGCGTCGTGACAAATATTATCGGTCCTGTACCTTTGTTGGATCTACAGGTAGTCGTCTACTTACCTATTCTTTCGACACCATGTATATGTGTTACCTCATAATGAGTCGGCAATTTTTCTTAAGTAAACTTAGTCAAGACTACTCTACCTACTTTGACCTCGGTTAATATGTCTCACTTCATTCGGTCTTTCTTTTTGTGGTTATGTCATATGATTGTGTATATATACCTTAAATCCTTCTACCGTTACTGCTGGGACATACGTTCTGTCCTTTTTTCTGTGTCTACACATATTGCCTGAAAACCTGTATTATGTTAAAGAACTTGTCGATACATTGTTTAGATTGAATGTAACTTTTGAACTCCTGAAGGGACCAACAGGTCAACAACTCTTAGACGGACGGTTACGTCCCCTGTACCCAAGCTAGGGACCAGACCCTTCTAGAGTGTACGACGTTCCGTTGTTTCGGACATACGGCGTCGATGATTCGGACAAATGTGTCGTAGATGACTTCGGACGTACGGTGTTGATCTCTTTCGGGCGTCGTACGTCGTAGAGGTTTCTGGGTTGTGACGGTCTTTATTTATAAAAAAATTTATTTTGACTTTTCTTTTTTTTTTTTTTGTAAAAAATTTAAAGGTATAATTTTATGTGGTTTTGCAGTCATTAAGTTCGTCTAATTGAGTCCTTTTTGAGACTCAACCCTTGATAAGAAATTTCTTTACATCGAAGTCGTCGGAACCTATCTCTTTTATCGTTTGGACTGTTCATACCGTTCAGTTACTAAAATGCTTGATAAGATTTTCATATTATTTGTAATATTATTAATACTAAACATATAAAGGTGTAGAGAAGGATCAATGAAGTTATTCTCTTATTTTTGACTCTACGAGATATATAATCTGAATTCTTTATGGGTCAGAATCTACACACCGATCACTCTCCGACTCCTTCATCAGGAAAGGAGATTTGTTTCCTTTGCTTCGAAACCGTCGTTGTTTCATCTTGATTTCTCGTACTCACCCCTATGGATGTTCACAAGACAAAACTATTAGAAACTCTAGTTCAGGGACCACCGAGTCTGTCATTTCTTAGACGGACGTTACGTCCTCTGGACCCAAAGTAAGGACCCAGTCTTTCGAGGGGACCTCTTCCCTTACAGATGGGTGAGGTCATAAGAAAGGACCTCTTAAGGTACCTGACTCCTTGCAACGTTCGATGTCAGACACCCCAACGTTTCTCAGCCTGTGTTAATTCCCTGATTGTGTTAGGAGTCAAGTCGAGAACAAGGTGAACCAACCACGCGATGACTGTCAGTTTGTTGCACTTTTTGAGAAGTCTCGGAACAACACACTGTATGACTTCGGACTTACTGAGATGTACGGTCACTCTGGACCCCTTTCACTCCCTGGAGAGACGAAGGACTTTTGAAAAACGGAGATGATTTTTCGTTCGATATCTATTCTTTGTAATTGAAAGTCGTGAAAGGATTTCTTGGTGACTAGTGGTTAATGTACTTAGACTTATTTGACAGTGGTTCATTTGTACACTTCGTCCTATTTTTTATTATCTTGGGAGAAGAAGTGAAATGGATCTCCCCAATTTAAAATTTTGTTTTTGTTGGGTAACGTTACAAGTCCTGTTGTTGTGATATTAGTTAGTTACTGAGATTCCGAACTTAGTTCTACAAACCTCTACTATTTTTTTACTTTACGTTGTCTGAATGATAGGATTCCGTCGGTGCAGTTAGTCACGTAATGCATTTTTAGTTACGTTCCTTCTTTAGTTACGAAGGTTTACCTTTTTTTGTGTTGAAGGTTATAAGTTAGATATCTGTCGACAACCCAGTGGAAAATTTTTAAGAAGGAACTTTCTCAAAGTTTTTAATAGTACGGTTTCAGTTTTAAGTTCGAATTTACGGTTATATATGAAAGTATCATCTTAAATAATCACATCATCGTAAGTAATGTATAAAACAGTAGAATAATCAGGAACTTTAAAATCAACGAGTGTATACGAGAGCTGAACAAAATTCCTGATATTTTATTTATCGTCAACCTAAATCAATTTGTAGTTGATGAAATTTATTGTCCAAAAACATTAGTACTCTCTCATGAACCATGGTCCGATCGGAATGATAACATTTGTTGAGAGTTTGATCTGTTTTATGTATTCATTCAATAAAAGTCAGTAACCTTTTGTCTTCCGTATACTGAACAGTAGGGACTCTTTTCTTTATATATACACTACTAACGGTGGTGGTGGGGTGTAAAGACGAACTTCAATTAAAGACCTTTTACTTCTTCTCTCCACCAAGGGTTCGTCTTGAGCCTCTGGAACTACTCGATTTCTCCACATATATCCTTAAGTTTCGACTACTTTATCCAACTAAACATCTTGTCCCATGGCGTCTTCTTAATCGACCCTTCCCGTGGATTGTGTACGGTTTGGATCAGACACGGGAACACCTCACGGGTTCTTGGACTTGGGTTCGTCGAATCTGGACCCTTCACGTGTTTTACGTCCCGGACGAAACCTGTGACCTCGGACTCGTCACATCTGGCCTTTTCGTGTACGACGACACTCGTCCCCGTTTGGGTCACACCAGCTATGTGACGTTCGTGAGGGGTGTGTACGGTCGCTATAGACAAACGTCACAAGGAGGGAGGGGGGTTGTGTTGACTTGTTCACTCGGATTTATTCACTGGTGGAAACGGGAGAACACGGTCCCGTCTTTAATCTGTGGGATCTCTGAACGGTTGTCTCCTTCGGTTTTATTTGTTTCTTCTCCCTTGACGGGACCTTCACTGTTCACGGTGTCTAATTTCGAGATGTCAATTGTTCGTGACCTCCCTCGGATATCTGGAACTCTTGTTCATGTTCGACTTTGTTCCTTGATAGACTTTGACGTAGCTGGGGTGTGACGGGCGTTATCGAGGTCTCTTTAAGGATCCATGTAAAAATGATAAAATTGAAAAATTAACAAAATTTTAAAATTCAAGAGATAATAAGGAAATCAAAAGTAAAAATATTGGATGATAATGGAACGGTTTTTTTCTGGGTTAAAAATTTCGTGTAAAGTACATATACAAAATTTATTAAAAACACTAACTAAAACGAAACACAAAAATCATAATATAAAAACTCTCATGAGATCTAAAATTAGAAACGAAAAATCATAAACAATAGTTAAAACATGGAAATTCTTAAATTAGAAGTTTATCTTCCTTCTATGAAGTTGCATTATTTTCGATATATACTGTTTGTGTGTCGTTTATAATAGGAGTTACCACTTTTTAACTTTCGTAAAGGGGATTTCAGTCCTTGTTCTGTTCCCACGGGTGAAAGTGGCGATGATAAGTTGTATCAAAACCTTCAAAACCGGAGTCGTTAGTCTCGTCTTTTTCTTTATTTTCCTTAGGTCTAACCTTTTCTTCATTTTGAGAGTGACAAACGTCTACTGTACTAGGAGATGTATCTTTTGGGATTTCTAAGGTGGTCTTTTAATGATCTCGATTAGTTACTTATATCATTTCACCGTCCTATATTTTAGTTATGTGTCTTTAGGGAACGTAAGGATATGTGATTATTACTCTTTCATCTTTTTCTTTAATTCCCTTGTTAAAGCAAGTGGTAACGTTGTTTTTCTTATTTTATGAATCCTTATATAGATGGATTTTTTTAATTTCTGGATATATATCTTTTGATATTTTGTGACCACTTTCTTTAGTTTCTGATTATCTACCTCTTTATATGGTACAAGTACTTAGTCTTCTTAGTTATTTCACTTTTACTCATATGATGGGTTGACGACGACGATTCAGTGAAGTCAGTATAGGCTGAGACACACTGGGGTATCTACCGTCGGGTGGTCCGAGGAGGTAGGGAACCTAAGAGGTCCGTTCTTGTGACCTCACCCGACGGTAAAGGAAGAGGTTACGTACTTTCACTTTTGACTTCGTTAGATATCTAAGTCACGTTAGGGATAGTTCGATGGTTACCATAAAAAGTGTCTCGATCTTGTTTATTAAAGTGTTAAACATACCTTTATGTTTTTTGGAGTTTATCGGTTTCGTTAGAACTCTTTCTTCTTACCTTGTCCTCCTGAGTTGGACGGACTGAAGTCCGAGATGATGTTTCGGTGTCAGTAGTTCTGTTATACCATGACCGTGTTTCTGTCTTTATATCTAGTTACCTTTTTTTATCTTTCGGGTCTCTATTTAGGTACGTGGATACCTGTGGAATAGAAACTGTTTCCTCCGTTCTTATATGTGACCTCTTTTCTGTTAGAGAGATTGTTCACCACGACCCCTTTGACCAGTTGGTGAACATTTTCTTACTTTGATCTTGTGAAAGATTGTGGTATGTGTTTTTATTTGAGTTTTACCTAATTTCTAGATTTGTCTTCTGGTCTTTGATATTTTGAAGATCTCCTTTTGTATCCGTTTTATGAGAGACTGTATTTAGTGTCGTCCTAGGAGATACTAGGCGGAGGGTCTTATAACCTTTATTTTCGTTTTTATTTGTTTACCCTGGATTAATTTGAATTTTCGAAAACGTGTTACTTCTTTTGATATTCGTTCCACTTTTTTGTCGTAAGTCTCACCCTCTTTTATCGTCTACTCGTTGACTTTTTCTTAATTAGAGTTTTTATATGTTTGTCGAGTACGTCGAGTTATGGTCTTTTTTATTTACTGGGTTAGTTTTTTATTCGGTTTCTTGATTTATCTGTAAAGAGGTTTCTTCTGTATGTCTACCGATTGTTTGTGTACTTTTCTACGATTTGTAGTGAGTAATAGTCTCTTTACGTTTAGTTTTGGTGTTACTCCATGGTATAGTGCGACCAGTCTTACCAACGATAGGTTTTCAGATGTTTGTTATTTATGACCTCTCTCACACCTCTTTTCCCTTGGGAGAATGGGACAACCATCCTTACGTTTGATCATGTCGGTGATACCTCTTGTCACACCTCTGAGGAATTTTTTGACCTTTATCTTGACGGAATACTGGGTCGTTAGGGTGACGACCCGTATGTGTGACTCCTTTGGTCTTAACTTTCTCTGTACACGTGGGGTTACAAGTAGTGTCGTGATAAATGTTATCGACCCTGTACCTTTGTTGGATCTACAGGTAGCCGTTTACTTACCTATTCTTTCGACACCATGTATATGGGTTACCTTATAATAAGTCGGTAATTTTTCTTGTGTAAACTTAGTCAAGATTACTCCAGCTATTTTGACCTCGGATAATTTGCCTCACTTCATTCGGTCTTTCTTTTTGTGGTTATGTCATATAATTGTATATATATACCTTAAATCTTTCTACCATTACTACTGGGATATACGTTCTGTCGTTTTCTCTGTATCTATATTTCTTGTCTGAAAACCTGAGACACCCTCTTCTGTTCCCACCCTATTAAACTCTCTTATCCTAACTTTGTACATAAAATAGTATACACTTTCTCCAGTGGTCAGGTTCACACTACGTACTTTGTTCCGTGAGTTCCGGTCACGTGACCCTGTTGGGTCTCCCTACCCTACTCCTCCCTCCCCCCAAGCCCTACCCCCTGTGTACATATGGGCACCGGCTAAGTACAGTTACATACCGTTTTTGGTGGTGTTATAACATTTCATTAATCGGAGGTTAATTTTATTTATTTAATTAAAAAAAATTTTTCGATTAGTTCCTTCAGTTTACATTATGACTTTACACTCACTTCACTTAAACGAGTCAGTACAGGTTGAGAAACGCTGAAGTACCTGACATCGGGTGGTCCGAGGAGGTAGGTACCTTAAAAGATCCGTTCTCATGACCTCACCCAAAGGTAAAGGAAGAGGTCCCCTAGAAGGGTTGGGTCCCTAGTTTGGACCCAGAAGGCGTAACACCCGTCTGCGAAATGACAGACTCGGTGGTCTCTTCGGGCTATGACTTTACATCAGTTTATTATTTGTGTTTGTCGTTTTACCTTCTGAATTTCCGTTAGTACAGTTATTGAGTAACTGACTTTCACCTAATTCCGAGATTAAATCTCAATCTCACATAGTCTGATCTATTTTTTTATTCCTAGTTCGATACACAACGAATATAAAAATTTATATTTCTATGTACTTTCGAGTCTCATTTTCTACCTTTTATAATGTGTACGTTTGGGTGAGTACACCGAAACATCCGTTGTTTCACCGGGGATTTTGTTCCTGGTCCCTATTTTTCCCTGTAAGATATTACTACTTCCCAAGTCAAGTCCCTCTTCTGTATTATCAGAATTTATACACATATAGGTTATTGTCTCTAAGTTCCATATACTTCGTTTTTGACTACCATATACTTCCGTATTGACTTGTATGGTGGATTTTAAATATAGAAATGTGTGGAGAGAGTCATTTAGTTGTCTTTATCTGTTTTTAGTCATTCTTTTCTTTATGCTCGTTGTAATAGTTAATTAAATCGGATTGACTATAAATATCTTACGTCGTGGACCTATTGTCGTCTTACGTGCAAGAAATGTTCAGTCACACATTGACTTCATCCGGTATACAACTCAGTATTTTGTCGAAATATTTAAAATTTTTCATTTTAGTATGTGTTATATGTGACACTGGTGTTACCTGAGTTTGATCTTTTATCGTATACTATATGTCTTTCAGGAGTTTATAAACCTTTAATTCGGTGTGTGAGGATTTATTGCAGTCAGTTTCTTTAATAAAATCATCTATATATATATAGATATAGGTCTAAATGGGATCTATATTATATACGTAGAAGGATAGAATGATATTTGAGAACTATTTATAAGTAAATGGTCATGTTTATATAGTAAAGAACTCAAACATTAAGTTGTTTAGTACAGGAAGAAAAACCCATATAACTGACAAACCCCAAAAGATTTTACAGACATTGAGACGTACTTACCTAAATACGGATTACGAAAAAGAAAGTATAATGAATGTTTCCTACCATGATTCTATTAATCAACTTTCCTGAATTTATAAAAATTCCGAGATCTCTATCTGTACCTTCTTAATGTAAACCCGACGGTAGATACCCCAACGTGTCTCAGTCTGTGCTGACTTCGCTGAATCGTCGTCGTCGTCGTCGTCGTCGTCGTCGTCGTCGTCGTCCCAACGACGTCAAATGTATGGATACATTATCAAGGATTTCGATCTTTTCAACCCAACTCCTACATCAGATTAAAGACATGAATACCTTTAAATTAGAACATAATTTACGACTGTTTTAGAATTTAAGTTCCCTTTTAAATTTTATAAATTTTGACTTACTATTAATTTTATATAGTGAACTTTTAAACACTCTATATTTATTTTGTCACGAAACACCATTTAAATTACGACATTTACTAAGATAGTCTTTCCCCTCTTTCATATTTCGGTGTATAGACTTGAAAGAGGAATCCTTTGATTCGTTTCTTTTCGTTAAAATTTGGTTATATTCATTTTGCTACTTCTTTTTATTTCTTCTTATCTTCAGTTACTACCTCTTCCGTTACCGTGAGGTCATGAGAACGGACCTTTTAGGGTACCTGCCTCCTCGGACNTTCCCCTCTTTCATATTTCGGTGTATAGACTTGAAAGAGGAATCCTTTGATTCGTTTCTTTTCGTTAAAATTTGGTTATATTCATTTTGCTACTTCTTTTTATTTCTTCTTATCTTCAGTTACTACCTCTTCCGTTACCGTGGGGTGAGGTCATGAGAACGGACCTTTTAGGGTACCTGCCTCCTCGGACCATCCGACGTCAGGTACCCCAGCGTTTCTCAGTCTGTGCTGACTCGTTGAAGTGAAAGTGAAAAGTGAAAGTACGTAACCTCTTCCTTTACTGTTGGGTGAGGTCACAAGAACGGACCTCTTAAGGTCCCTGCCCCTTCGGACCACCCGACGGCAGTTACCCCAGCGTGTCTCAGCCTGTGCTAACTTCGCTGTGAATCATCTGTTATTTATTTATATTCGTTTATAATCAAAGGACTTTTATATTCTTTACAATATTGGGAAAATTGATCTGACTGGTTTTTATTTTTTTGTTTCATTCAATGGTCATAAATTTTATTTTCTACTGTAGTAGAAACTACGGTATTTTATAATTTCTTCGTTTTATCATTTCCTTACAATCCTTATGAAGTATGGTTATTTCAACTATTTAGTCTACTTTACCCGTTTAAGGAACTTTCTATATTTAGTCATATTGACTGTACTCTTCTACGTCTATTAGACTTATCGGGAATTAAATTCTTTCATTTAATAATCTTTAGAAGGGTGTTATCTTTCTGGTAAAGGTCTATGGGAGATTCAAATTAAAATAGTTTGCAAATTTCTTGTTTATTTTCTCGTGGTTGGTATGTACTAAAGGAAACCTTTGGTGTCTTCTTAAGTCAAAAGGGGTATTTTGGTAAAATACTCTAATCACATTGGGTCCATAGTTTTTTTACTCAAAATATTCATTTCGTGTTTGGTACTTGTATTTTGTTTTTAGAAATTATTTCAAACTTCTTTAAATAGGTCTTTGTGGATTTCCCAATTATGTAGTACTGATACTTCCAAAGGATGTTCCTTACGTTCCAACCAAGTTGTAAACTTTTGGTTTTACTCGTACCATATTAAGATACAAAGTTAAACTAAATTGGTAAGAGTCGTTATAAGACATCACGGATAACACGTCCAGAAAGTGTAGAAAGGAATTCCAAGAAGGATCTATGGAGAACAAAACTACGAGAATATTTTATATTAAGAAAATGTAAAAGAAAGAGGTCAACCAGTGAAGATTGTAAATCTTTATGTTGAATAAAAACATATAACTGAAACTTCAGTGGTCAGAACAATTTAAGTGAATGACCAAAATCGTAAAAAAACCTAAGAAAATTCAAAAGATACTTCTGTTAGTACAGTAGACGATTATTTAAAACGAACAAGAAAAGATTAAAGTGGGGAAAATAAAAAAAAAGGACCGAAAAACGTGACCTTTATTTATTACTTTTTGACAGATGACGACGACGACGACGATTCAGTGAAGTCAGCACAGGCTGAGACACTCTGAGGTCTCTGTCGTCGGGTGGTCCGAGGGGCAGGGACCCTAAGAGGTCCGTTCTTGTGACCTCACCCAACGGTAAAGGAAAAGGTTACGTACTTTCACTTTTCACTTTCACTCCAGTGAGTCAGCACAGACTGAGAAGCGTTGGGGTACCTGACGTCGGATGGTCCGAGGAGGTAGGTACCTAAAAGGTCCGTTCTCATGACCTCACCCCACGATAACGGAAGAGGCCTTTTTGACAGATCTTCCATAGTTTGATTGTTAATATAAACCCGGACTTTAAATTGTATAAAAGGTTGTTGGTTTTACTGTTCCCTTTATACGTCACTATACAATGTAAAGAGAGTGACAGAAATTCGTCATTGTATGGTTAAGGAGTTCCTTTCCTTTTGAAAAGGGGACGTATATTGATCATCAAACTGAATTACAAATATTTATAGAAACTAGGCGTTTATACACTAGGTTTAGAGTGAAAAAAAGAACAACAAGCTATCCGAGGATTCCAAGACAAATATATAAACAAAGAGAAAAAAAGAGAGGTAATAAGTTTGACCCATCAAATATAACTAGATCGTTCGAGTGACCGAAAAAAGAGACTGTTCCGGTGAGACGATAAAGTATCCCTTCCCTATAACATAAAAAATCAAGATCTCTACCCCGTACGGTTTTTCCCCACTATAGGGTTCTGAAGAGGGTGAAACACATTAGACTTCCAAGAGCAAAGGACGAGAAGTCTGGTTTTCTCGTCTCGAGAGAAGTCGAAAACAAAGGTGTGGATCAGACGTAGAGATCCACACACCGACGGAAACTTAGGTTTACACAACTATAGTCTCCTTTTATTTCTCTTTGAGGGAGTGGTGGTCAAACCAACTTGAAGTTCACGACCAGAGAACGTGTTAGACAGACGAGGGTAAATGAAAGGTCTCGGAAGGTTGTCGACGAAATACATAAGACGGGTCCTAAAGAGTAACGAAAATCACCGTCCTGTCCCTTCTCACACAATTCAGGTATACGGTATCCTGGCTGTAAGTGCTTAGAGTAAAAAATTTACAAAAATAAATAGTTCGACAACATTTCGTACAACTGTACGTTTATACGATGTAGGGTTTAAAATGGAATTTCCTTCTACGGTCGTACAAGTGACCTCGAAGGTCCCTTGAAGTAAAAATAACTCGGGAGTCTTATTTCGAAGGGACTGGAAAAGAAAATTACTTTCTCATAAAACTCTAACATTTCACTCGACAATCTTTTGAACGTTAAACGTTAATGACTGGATTCATGTAGACCGAAAAGAACTATGTCATATTGGATTTATACCTTTTTATCCTTATTTCGCCTACGACTTTGACTATTTTCCGACATTTAAAGGCACAAGGGGTTTGTGTAAGGACGAGAGTGACTACTCGATATATAGTTCATTACAGGAATTTTTTATGTAAAACGATAATTTTATGAATGTTTAAATACAATTTATACAATCAAAAAAATACTCTAAAACCGTTATCCAAAGACGATGAATTTCTTTTTTTGTTTTTTTAGAACCTTTGGGTACTGTGATTTTTTCCTGTTAAAACAAGTCCGACTCTCACGGGTAGGGGGTGGAGAGTTCCCGTGTACCAGAGAGTGTGTTTATGTCTATCTGTGTGTTTCGCAGCTTTGAGGGTATTTCTTTTATGTGAAAATAGTCAGTGATTGAGATAGAGATTTTTAGTGGGGGAGACTCAACTTTGGTTCATCGAGATTTACAAAAGAGTTTGATTTTGACTTGGGTAATAAGGAAAGTCGGTCCTGGAACTGAGTTGTGTGTGTATGGGGTCCCCTTGAGTCTCAAGTACCTTACTGTTACAGTATTTGTTTGAGGGAAGTTTGGATCCACTTATCCAGATACTTTCTAATTAGCACGTGAAGGATGTCCTTGAGGATTCCATCCTTCATACCACCCTTCTTTTTACTGTCACTTCGGCGTTTTTGCTGTGCTCCACGCCCACAACATGAGCTGTGTCTACTTCCAGTACCTTAGCCTAAAGGAATGACGCGGAGTCGGGTCCAACAAAGGAGTAGAGACAAATTTGCGACACCGGCACACGAGACCTTTGTGAGAGGACACGTAAATCTGAACTTTATACGGGTCACCGAGAGTCTTCCTGTCCCAGTTTATAGACCCTCCGTTTACGTCCGAGAGAGAGGTACACAGTGTCCCGGTGAAGGGAAAACGACCCTTTATTTGTCCAACTGATAGTGAGATAAGTGGTCACACTTCATACCTGTGTCTCCCTCGTAAATAGAAGGGTTAGCTGGAAATAGGTCCTGTTTCGGGACAAGAACGGAACGAAGTTTCAGTGGATGAATGTGTGTGAAAAGGAGTCTTCAGTCTTAGAAAACGAATTATCCCCTCTTCACTCAACCGAGACCTTCTTTTTGGGTCTTTCGACTGAACGTTCCGTGAGACATTCGGGAAGGGTTTCGGTATGTGTGTGTGACCCGAAGTGAAGAGAGGAAGTGTTCCCGTGTGTTAGTGATTATCGTAATTACCTTCAAAGAGTGTTCGTTATTCACGAATTTTCATCTAGGGAAATATACGATGTGAAGTTCAATTTTAAACCACGACCAGTCCGGTCGTCTATCATTTTTGAGGAGATCTCAACCTCATCTTAGTTTAAGGATGAGAAAAGGTAATTTTGTAGGACAAGTGACCTAATAAAGAGATTATCAGGAGAAGTTCCTTGAAACGTGTTTACGTTCAAAGTGTGGTACTAAATACTTGAGAACCTGTACTTTATTGGACGTAGTCTCCTTTTTTTTAGGTACACCCGGATCTTTACTCCTGACCAAATCTTCGAAGAACCATCTTATAGTGGGGGACCACCGTCTTCATCCCTTACTCGCTCCAGGATCCTCGGACACCTCCGTCTCTCATGGTTGTGGTCCTTTAGATGTTGAAGTCCAAAAGGGTGAGACAGTAGGAATTGATGGGGGTAAAGTCATCATAAGGAAGTACGACACACAGGTCCTTAAAACAACCTCTTCCGTTACCGTGGGGTGAGGTCATGAGAACGGACCTTTTAGGGTATCTGCCTCCTCGGACTACTCGACGTCAGGTACCCCAGTGTTTCTCAGCCTGTGTTGACTGGTTGAAGTGAAAGTGCGTAACCTCTTCCTTTACCGTTGGGGGAGGTCACAAGAACGGACCTCTTAGGGTCCCTACCGCTTCGGGCCACCCGACAGCAGATACCCCAGCATGTCTCAGGCTGTGCTGACTTCGCTGAATCGTTGTCGTCGTCGTCTGTAAAGATAGCCTGTGAACGGGTTGTTCTTAAATCAAGTTGATACTTTGTTCTTGATACGACTCAAAGATCACTGACTTTTTCTGTACCCGGGACGTAAGTATTCGATTCTGAATGTTAAATTATAAGTCGTTCAAGACACAAGTTCCGTATGTTCCCCATGGTATTCCTGTGTCTTCCTTCACATGGGTCTATCTTTGAAGTCCTTTCGGAAAGGGTTACCATACGAACTTGTCACAGATATTCACACCGATGTGATCGATTCACTTTTCATCTCGTCCTCTTACGTACTATGTCACCTCTCAAGACGTATTGAGTACGACTCTTGGTGTGTAAAAAGTGTGTTCGACTTCTTTATGATACTCTAATGTCACGTGTCCCACAAATACCCTCCCACTACTATTCACTCTTATTTTTTCATTTGTTTCCGGTCTCGTACTCCTCTCCCACCACAATTAGGATATCCGTTACTTACCCCTTATGACTTGTAAAGACTCGTACTTTCATGGTACTCCTACACACGTAAAGACTATCCAGGTGAGTCGTCGTCACCTTCGTAGTCCTGGGTAGTCTCTCTGGGTAAGATCGTAGTCTCTCTTGGGAGTCCCAACAGAGATATTATGTCCGTTCACTACCACACCTGGTTTCTCTTTGTCTTACGTGTGTCTCCATTTCTCTGTACATCCTCAAAATTTTGTCCTTGTTAAACAAACTGAAACGTTGACGAACAATCACCACCACATCCGTTGCTCAGTTAATGTTATGTCGATAGTCCCAATCCTAGGTCCAACCTTCCACCTTGGTCAAGGGCTTTTTCTTTTGTGTCCTCCTCTTCGGTAAACCTCCACGGTCTCTCTGTGAAATTTTTTTAGAAAAAATTTTAAAATTGCATTATAAATAACTTCATATTAAATGTACATCATTTGCGTGGGTAAAATACACAAGTCAAGACTCCAAACTGTTTGTATCTGTCAGTACATTGAAGGCGATGGTAGTCCAATATCTTATAAGGGTAACGGAAAGAAACGTCAGTGAGAGAAAGGGAATCGGGTATAGAACTTCGGTGACTAAACTAAAGATAGGAGTGTCAATAAACGTAAAGGTTTTAGAGTGTCTTCACTTTAGTATGTCATACGTCAGAAAACAAACGGAAACGTGGATTTTGTTACGAAAACTCTAAGTAGGTATAACAACGAACATAGGTGTCAAACAGGAAAATATGACGACACATCGAACGGCAACATATATGGTATTCAACAAATAGGTAAGTGGTCAACTACTTGTAAACCCGACAAAGGTCAAACCCCGATTATATTTATTTAGACGACACTTATGAGTTCATGTTCAGATATACTTATAAACGAAAGTAAAGAGTACTCACCTCCGGGTCTTCACCCTGACGAACTAAAATACTCTCCATGTATAGATTTTGACGTTCAACAACGGTTTGGAAAGGTACCATGCACACTGTGACGTGGGAGTGGTCGTTACTTGCTCTCAAGACCAACGTGGCGCAGAAATGGTTTTGAATCATAACAGTTATAAAACACAGCCGGAAGATTATCCATACGTCATTACAGGGTGACATTAAAAACGAAAAAAAAAAAACAAAACCGGTGTCGTACACCGTAGAATCAAGGGGTTGGTCCCTAGTCTGGGCATGGGAGACGTCATCTTTGTGTCTCAGTATTGGTAGGTTGGTGGTCCCTTCAGGGAGTAACGCCAAAATTAAACGTAAAGAGATTACTTATTCCCACAACTTGCTAAAAAGTGTACGAATATTCTAGTATAGAGACCATTCCCAATAAGGTAAATAACCGGGTAAGAAATGACCCGACAAACAAAATTATTACTTCAAATTCTCAACAAATACATAAGATTTAAGTTCAGGAAATACTGTTCAATAAACGTTTATAAAAGAAACTATGACACCGAACAGAGAGAATATAAAGATTACTACGAAAGTTTCTGATCTTCCTGAATCAAAACGGGTGTAGTAGTTATAGGAAAATATAGTCTTTTTCCTAATACTTAGGGATTAAGTTGAAATCACGGTAGTTCTGTCTCTGTGTAAAACGTTTCGAAGACTTCACAAAGGTCCACAAAAGACTAAAGAAAAGTTTCTTTAACTGTCTCTTAAAACATAGAGTCAAAATGGAACCCTTTCGTTGAGGAGGTCGGTAACTTCCAAATGTTCCTGTAACCGGAAGTAAAAAAAAAAGAAGAAAGACATACTCATCGATTTCCGTTCTTTCAAAAGAGACTAAAAAGTCATCGTAGATGTTACTATTGAAGTTCTGGGACTTAAGTTTCTAAAGAGAATAAATATATCCTTTTGTATAGACGTCCCAATTCGATTAAGTACCTACTTTAAGAAAGTCTTTCCAAGTTCCTACCCAAAAAAAGAAAAAAGAAGAAAAAGGAACTCTTTTCGCAAATTTTAAGACCGAATATGAAGCAATCGGCACCGGTCGTCAGGGGGAGAGAGAGTACCGGTCTCGTGGAGAGACACCCTCTTCTCAAGAAGTATAGAACGAGGACAAAGACGTATTTTACAGAAAATTTATGCCACTAAATCTCTGGACGAGGACTCTTTCGACCACGGGAATACCGAAAACTGGTTTGAGGAAAGTCCTAAAGACCTTCTTAGGTCTGTACTGTATTTGTGGATAGACACACTTTTCCTCATTCACTGTACTTACTCTCCTCGAAGATCGAAGTGATATATGGTTTTCGTCTACGCAGTAGTCCATGTGTCTTCGTGGTAGACACGTTTCAGACTTCGAAAATAAGGGTCCGTCAATACAAAACCCTCTTTGTTTTGAAAAATGGTAAAGGTTGCTTTTCCTTAAAATTCCCCGTCAAGATTACCGGTCATATGTACACGTACTAGGGGTTTCGACCCTCACTTTATCTGACGACTATGGGTTTTCTTTACTTCTCCTCATCCGACCTTTAGGTTTCGTGAGTGACCTCGCGGTAAAACATGGGGGAGCACGTCACCGGAACTAGTTACCTCGTGTTATTTTTGTTCGAACGGTTCCGAATACTAGAATGTCCTTTTTCCAAGACCCTAGAAATCGTTACTTCATTCAATTTCTTAGAGTAGATTGGATACCCAGACCTTTTCCCATTTCCCTTACACCTTGACACCACTCTCTTTTATTGATACTAATAGTAACATTCGGACTTCTGATCGAGTCTTCGTTCCTGACCTTGTAGACACCAAAATCCAATGAATTATAAAGTACAGAGAGGGAGGGGGACGGGTTTTGATGGATTATGTTTCTTATAGTCGTCACCGATTACCCAATTCAAAGGACGCATTCATTTTGACTTAACTACTTAAAAACGTAGACGAGGAGCTTCTTATAATTGAAGAGTGTGTGTGCGTGTCTTGTTCTTACCTAAGACGTCCTGTTTTCTCCACCTGACGTGAATCGTAAAAGGTAAGGAGGAGGTCTAGATGGGAGGGAGGAGGAGACGGACGGGACAAGAGACGGGGTTCGACTAGGTGAACCTAGAGTTGTTGCTCTGAGGGGACAGAAGACTGTACACCAACCCACAACTGATTACCCCTCGAAATCGTCCTCTAGTTTCGTTCTCTTCTCTCCCGTAGGTCTCACAGATAAACTAATTGTTCCGGACAAAGAGAGATCTACCGGAAAATGTGTATTGAAATACGAAAATCCAAACTTAAGACCCTCGAAGAGGGAAAGGAGTAGGAAAACCTGAATCCCTACCAACATACGACAGGTAAAAAGAGACTTACTCGGATGAGTAACCTCTTCTGGTACTACGACCCTTTCTAACTCCCGACCTCCTCTTCTCCCTCTGTCTCCTACTTTACCAACCTACCGTAGTGGCCGAGTTACCTGTACTTAAACTCGTTTGAGGCCTTCTACCACTTCCTGTCCCTTCGGACCGTACGACGTCAAGTACCCCAACGTTTCTCAGACTGTACTGACTTGATGATTCGTTGTTAAGGAGAGACTTATCATGGAGACAAAGATAATCCTTGAAATAATTTGGGAGGACCTTAATCGGATTACACTCATGTGGGAAACAAAGGAAAACCTCAGAACAGACTATATCGAATTGACTCCTCTACTTGCAACCTTACCTAGAAAGTCCCACGTACCTTCTAGTGGTCCTGTTTCACGTATACTGTCTCTTTTCGTAGATAAAGTAGTCGTAAAACCCTGGATATCCTGACTGTCACGGTTTATACAAGATCTTTGGTGTTTCAATCGACCCCGTACTAGAACCGTCCTTGTACTACCTTCTACTTTGACCCTTTTCGTATCTAGTGTTTCTCTGAGGTACGGTTGTGTACCCTACGGTAGGATCCTCCCCGTCCTTGTCTTAGGTTTTAACAAATGAATAAAAACACCGATCTTTAACATAATAGAAGAGGAAGACTTTTGGTAACGGAATGACCTTTATTTAGGAGTATTACTCATTTTTTCTTTCAGTGAAAATTTTCCCGTTACTGTAGGGGACATGTAAACCGAGTCTTTGTTGAGAATGGGACAGTCTACGGTTGTACCATGTACCTTAGTGGCGTCAGACGAGGTCAGATGTGGTCTTCTTGTTAAAGGGGAGAAAGTAGAAGGAAAGAGACACCTCGTCGACTCGTCCGGGGACCCTCTTAGGACTGAGAGAACTGAACCGTCCTAGATGTCTGTACACGTCTTATCGTAAGAAACGAAACAAATCTTTGTAGACACCCTTTAGTGCCCGTAGTCACGCCGTAACTACCGTTCTCGAGTCCGAAGACTATGTTTCGGAAAAGAGACACGACTCACCGTCGGGGATGTTAAGAGCCCTAAGGAGACCATCTGGCAACTGATGGAGGTTATGGTCGACCGAAGTTTCGTGAGTCGACCGAAAATGTCTCAAGGACCCGGTTGCCCAGAATTCAAGGGTAACACGAAAGGTACGGTTCGTAAAGACCTGAAAACTTACAGTGGTTATAGGAAGTTTCATGTACCAGATGACTCCCTCCGTTAACAGGTGTTATAAGATAATTGATTTATTATGGGAGAGAACCATTTTCTCACAAAGAAAAAGGTTTAAGGATTTACTGGTAGACGTAAGGCAATGGAACCCGTTTAGACGTCTAAGCCCCGGGAGGTATAGTGAGTGTAATGATCCCTCGTATTAATAAGAGAAACTCTACGACCTGGTGTTCTAGTCACACCGTAGGTGTCAGATCTTCGGTTTCGAGACTAGAGATTACGTAGGAGCCGGTGGAGACGACGTCTCACCCGAAGTAACGTAATTGCCGGGACAAAAAGTCGACAGGTTCCTGAACTAAATTAATGTAACGTTCAGAGACAGAAGTAACCTTCAGGGGTGTGTGTGATAAACGAGGTAATAATACCTAACGCAAAGGAGAGACGACGTTACAGAGTAAGAACAGGAAGGAACCCGAAATCACCGAGTATCTGTAAACGTAATTAAAAGTAAAGAGGACCACGAATTATTTGTAGGAGAATCCGTAAGTAGGATCTTCTTCCTTTAGTAGATCAAGTTGGTTTTTCGACTTAAGGTCTGAGTCTGATCTTGGTTTTGAACAGAGAGTTAACCATACCAGGGGGATGGAGAGTGTAGCAGACTCCCTTCTCAGGTCTCTGGAGCGTCTCTGTTACAGGAACGGATTGTACGAATGTGGGACGACTCCATAAGACCAACGGAAAGGAATCCCGAAGGGTCCACCGAGTCTACCATTGTTTAGACGGAAATTACGTCCTCTGGGTCCAAGCTAGGGACCCAGTCCTTCTAGGGGATCTCTTCACGTACTGGTGGGTGAGGTCATAAGAACGGACCTCTTAGGGTACCTGTCTTCTCGGACCACCTGATGTCAGGTGTCCCAGTGTTTCTCAGCCTGTAGTACCTCGCTGACTGTGAAAGGAGCCACATGGAACATTTTCAGTGTGTGTACGTACGTTTGTGTGCGTGAGACACATATTTCAGGTAACGACGTGGGTCACTGGGTCCTTACCAATTCATTTGATACTAAGAGTAAGATGTCTTCTCACACGTCAATGATTATACTGCATATATTTATAATGTATTTCATGACACTCTTTTATAAGTGCAACATGAGAATCGTCCTTTACTTTACTGTGTATGTTGTAATAGTGGTAATACAAAACTTTGTATGTATAGGAGGACGGATTCTTTTCCTGTCCTCGCTCTATATGATTTTATAAATGTGACTAACCCAACCTTAATCTTAAAGAACCTTTCTTAAGAAAAAGGAAGGAAAGTTTCCCTCTTATAAATAAATAAAAATCCTGACTTTTATTATTGGATTTTTTTTTTCTGTTATTCGTTTAAATAAAAGAGTAGTAACCTCTAGGGTTTATTAAATCGAGCCAACCTATATCTCCTACTTTGTGTCTTTCTCTCCGTTTAACCCTGGTGACCTGTCTGTTGGTCCTTTAAATCCTTTTACTTCTCGTCCCAGAAGTTCGGTTCTTCTAAGGTTCTTGAAATAAATTGGGGGTTCAGACGGAGAAAACGTCTGTGTTGTACTGACACAATTTGATAGTCACCTCCCTCGATCTCCAACGACGGGAATGGTAATACATCTCCTCTTACCCCCCACTTCAACGTCTCTTTTGTCAAAGAATCCTTTCTTACCCTGTCCTTTGGTCGTAGTTATTATCTGTCGGAAAGACATGGAAACTGATGTTCTAATTCTTATGTTTAAATTCATGTTTTTACTTATAATTTTATTCTCTTTAGTGACATTCAATATTCTTCAACTGTTTATGTTTCGTGGTCTTTTAAGTAAATTTTTTTGTTACAAAAGAATGAATTGACAAACAAAAGAACGAATTGAATCCACATAAAAAGATGTGTGAGATATTATAACAAAAAGGATGTCAAAACTGACGTATAAAACAGTAGTCGTGAAGTACCTTGTTAATATTATAAAGGATTGATTTCTAATGTTTCCATTGAGTTATAAAGGAGACTACATCAATTGACTTTTGAATTTTATAAATGAAACTATATTAAAATCTGGATGACTTCTCACCGTTTTTGTCGTGGTTCGTAAGTGGGTCGAAGGGAATTACATTTATAAGGTATATCGATATCCTATTAGTACTTTGTTCTTTGATCGTGATCATATTTGACACCTATAGTGATCAAACAGGTGACTACGGGAAGGAGACAGGGTCCTGAGTTAGGTGTAACGTAAATCATCGACAAGGAAACCAGAGAAGGGTGCACACCGTCAAAGAGTCGAAAAGGAACAGAAAGTACTGGAACTCGAAAGATAAACCATGAGCAGTCAACGGAACGTCTTCCAGGGAGTTACACTTAAACGCCTCAAAAGAGTACTAATTTGACTCGTATAAGAAATGACCTTTCTTAGGGTGTCTCCACTATAGGGACCACATAGTGCAGTCCCCCTGAACTCAACAAGACGGAATGTCCACTATAATTGGAACTAAGAACCCATTCCACCGAGTACGGTCTGAAGAGGTGACCTTTCATTGCTAAAGAAGTAAACATAAATTATTTGTAACCCTTCTTCTATGAAACTCTAATACGTCTTTGGGACCAAGAGAAATTTGAAAGGGGGAGATTAAAATAATAGGTAACCACCTTGAATATCTTTAATAATAACACCGTTATGTCACCAAAACTTGTAATGAAAGATAAAGAGAGTAAGAAATAAATAATTCATATTAAGAAATAAATAATTCACCTTAAGAGGGGATACTTTCTCAAAGAAGGGGTGTAAATAGTCAACGAAAAGTACACTAATACCTGAGTACGAAAAATAGAGTAAGAAATCCTATATTAGGTCACGATAGGATTAGAGGAAAAACAGTTTTAAAAGGTCGAAACTGGTGACCCTCAAGAAACTCTAACTGAAGACACGAGAAGTTGTATGAGGGGGAAAAAAAACCACCCCCCCCACCTGAAGGTATGAAAAACAATATCCGATTAGAACAGACAAGGGGTTCGGACGAGACCTTAGACAATGAAGAGGTTCCTTGAGACTGAAGAAAGATACCTCGTCACAAATTTTTAGTGCTACACCTATCGTCCAAACGAGTGACGGGGACCCTACAGTGACGAGACGAAGGTCCGGGAAAAGTACGTGGTGTTTCAACTTACGTATATGTAATTGGGAACACGGGTGTGTGCAGATATAAACACATAGACACATAATGTGCACATACACATACAATATATGTGTGGTTCTCAATGATTACTAAAAGACTTAGGTTAGGTCTATGGTGTCATAAGTTAGATATGAAAGGAGTGAAAATTGAAGAAGGAGAATGCCATTCTTTCGAGAACAAGAGCTGTTATGAAAATGAATAAGTATGGGATCACATGTGTCTTTCGCGAAAGTCTTAACGATTGGGTTTAGAGGTACCCTTTTAGGGTACACATACTCGTTATGAAACAGAAATCGAAATGTCATAGTTCAGTTTTTATGTCTAAAGGATTTCATGACTTCAGTCAAGGAAAGAAGAGTTTTGGGGAAGTCACATCAATACAGACACCAAGAGTTTTCCTCGATAAAACGGGGTCCCGTGTACGCCGTTACAAACCTCTATAAAATCACTAGTGTTGGTCCCTTCACTATGATTATAGATCACTCATCACTGGTTCCTACCCGAAGAAACTACCGAGTCCTCCATTTCTTAAACAAACGTCACATCCTCTGTGTCCAAGCTACGGACCTAGTCCTTCTAGGGGATCTCCTCCCATACCGTCGGGTGAGGTCATAAGAACGGACCTGTCAAGGTACCTGTCTCTTCGGACCACCCGACGGCAGGTGTCCCAGTGTCTCTCAACCTGTGCTGATATCACTCACTCGTGTGTATTTGTGTGTCTCCGGTCCTTATGAACTTGGTAGATGTTACGGGTCCTCTCGATGTCTATTCTTAATATACCTGGATGCACAGTCACCGTGGGGTGAGGTCATGAGAACAGACCTTTTTGGGCACCTGCCTCCTCGGACCACCCGACGTCAGGTACCCCAACGATCCTCAGCCTGTGTTGACTCGCTGAAGTGAAAGTGAAAAGTAAAATTACGTAACCTCTTCCTTTACCGTTGGGTGAGGTCACAAGAACGGACCTCTTAGGGTCCCTGTCCCCTCGGACAACCCGACGGCAGATACCCCAGCGTGTCTCAGCCTGTGCTGACTTCGCTGAATCGTCGTCGTTGACAGTAATTTGAGTTTTTATATAGAGAAAGAGAATGTCTATAGGAAAATTATCTTAGACCTAAAAAACACACAACGTATAAGATTATAGTCCTTCATCTCTTAAAAATAACTATATTAATATATAGAATAACGTAAGTAAAGGGTCAGATAATTAGAAGTAGACTTAAAAGAGTATCAAGAAATTATTTATTTATGTTTTCTTCTATACGAAGAATATCCGGGTTTAGACCTTAGACATTTAAGAATGAACAAATAACGGTATAAGGTCTACTAGAAATGTTTGACGTCAGTCTGACCGTATAAAGGTCTGTTGAAAGGAAGTCGTCTTAGGGGTTGCACAAGTACCGGTGGGGTCCGAGGGACCTGTGTTTCCCTTCACACTATCTCTTCAACTTACCTTTGTCTGACCAAAATTGGTTACCGACAATTTTACAGAATCAAAATGTTTAAAATGTTTTTGTACACTTGCAGAACAATCCCGAAGAGGATCCCGGAACCTACTCTAGACTCTGCTTCCTAATAGTTTCGAATGTGAAGTAATGAAGGTTTCTTAAGAAAAGGTGGGTTTTCTGTCTACCGATGTACTTTAGGTCTGAGAGTTCCTCGAACACCAGATCCTTTATTCCGTCTAGGACAAGTCTCACAGAGTACTCCGGGGACATACTCCCATCTCGGGAAGAGAACGGACCCAGAGGACGTAAGGTCCGTCTAAGAAATGGTAGACTCAGTGGTCCCTTCAGAGGAACTTTGAGTCGGGGACACTTTAGAAACAAAGACTCACGGGTGAGGAGGGTAGTAGGTGGTTGTCTGTCGGAGGAGTGTGACTGGGGATCCACCGAGACCTCCGGTTCCGTTCCGGCCGAGGATTTAAAAGAAAACAGGAAAGTAAAAATGTGTCCTCACGTCTCATCTCATTCGAACTTTCTTCTGTCTCATGTAGTTTTTATAGTAGTAGGATTTATGACACTAAACTTCAGTAAAAAGTGACGGTTCTTTCCCCTTTTTTTTGTGTCATCAGTACGGAGACTTCCGTCACAAATGAGAAGGTCCCTCTCCGGTATACCCTCTCGAAGACTGTTCTGACAGTTTTCACACAAGTCGTCAAATTGATCATTATTATCACTTTTTGTTGTTTATTTCGAAACTTAATTAGGTCGTAGAAAGTAGAGGTATATAGTTTCCCACAACGGTTACAAGGACGATTACTGTGCAAACACTTTGTGCCTTCACCGCCACCCGTGGCAGTAGGGGGCCACAGTCTACTTTCTTGTCTCTTCGACTCTTTGAGAGGGGATCACTTAGTCGGTCCCTGGGTGCCCCCATCTAGTCGGGCAGAGGTTCCTTAGTCGTTGTGGAGGGACCCGACAGTCTCGAGAAGGAGATTCCCTAAACCCGAACTCTTCCCGGACTTACACTCGAGGTACCTCGTAGACACCTCCCGCAGCTTGGAGACAAAAGGTCTTACACGGTTATTTTACGTAGGTACTTCTATCGAGACATGGAGACGTCCACCCAGTCGTTCTGAGAAAAAAAATGTCCAGTCGACAAGTACCTAGACCTTTCTGTGACCGGGGTGTCTCGGATGACAACCCCTCAGACACTATGTACCTCGGTTATTTCTCTTCTATGTATGTATGGGGAGTTTGGCGTGTGAGGTTGGTGTCCTTCGACGAACGTCAAGGGATTGCACGTTTTCGCACTCGAAGACACGGAAGCAAATACGACGGGGGAGAGGAAACGAGCAGGGGGGGTACTGTGAGGCCTTCATAGTGAATGAGGTAATTTGGTATGTGTGTTTGTATGGAAGGGAAGGGAAGACATAGAAGGTCTGAGATATGTCTAGAGACAGTTCCTGGGACAATTGAGACAACGTTTATGAACGAATGTACAGTTATTCACTTCACTTCAGCGAGTCAGCACAGGCTGAGAAACACTGGGGTACCTGACATCAGATGGTCCGAGGAGTCAGGTGCCTTAAAAGGTCCGTTCTCATGACCTCACCCAACGGTAAAGGAAGAGGTCCCCTAGAAGGGTTGGGTCCCTAACTTGGGCCCAGAGGGCGTAACGTCCGTCTGCGAAATGGTAGACTCGGTGGTCCCTTCATAATGAACAGTCATATGGGATGGTTTAAGAGTCGAGAAACAATCCCCCCTGCACAACATAGAAGCATACAGGTCACAGGTCGTGCCACAGTTCGAGTACGGTCTACCAGTCATTACCAAAGATCTTTCTTTGTTCCTCCTTGTTCTCCTTCCTCACTGTCCCTATCTTTCCCTTGATTATAGAGGACACGTCGACGGTAGACACACGTTTCAGGACACGGTCTGTATGCAAACAAGTCACAAATCACACACGAAGAGTAAACTCCCAAACATAGAAAAAAGTTAACGTCTTGAAAGACTCGATAACAAAAAGAAACTTTTGACGAAAAGAGAACACGGAAGTTAGGGGATAGAGACCTTCGGGTAGACACCCTTTGAGACAGGAGGTGCAGAGACAGGTCGAAGGTGGAGAGACAGATACACGGTGTAAGTCCGCTAGTGGAGTCACAATGGAGGGTTTAGTGACTACGAGAGAACCCGTGTAGGTCAGGTCCCAGCTAGGACAGGGGACTTATATAGACATAAGGTCAACGAACCAAAATGTGAAGGTCAGGGATTAAACAAGTAAAAGTGTATGTGGACAAGAACTACAGATGGATGGACAAAAACAAAGTACTAAAGGACGACAAACCCACAAGAAGGAAGGAAATATAGAAATTCCTAGAGTTTATATGAGTAAAATTTCATTCAAAGTATAACGAGATAAGTCAAAGTTCCGCCTACTTAAGACGACTAAAAGCTCGAACAACCGACAGAAAGAGCTATAAATGAAGTACCCGAAACCCTGCAGACAACCATCCAAGTAAACCTTACAAAGGGAGGGTAGTAGGGAACCAGAGGAGAGTAGGGAGGGACAGACCTTCGACTAGTCAAGGGGAGGGTCCTGAGGATCGGGTCTCAGTCGAGACCATTACCACCGAGTCCAAAGGTAAAGGTTCCACTGATATCCCCTTAGTATCCAGATCGGTGACCCGGTCGTCATCGAGGACTCCAGGACCCCACGCCGAAGGAGTCGAAGAAGGGAGATGGGTCCGTAAGCCGAGACGTTGTGGGACGTAGAGGTTCGTCATTGGTCAAAGAAGATCAGGAAAGACTTCTCAACCGTCCCCCGTGAAGTCAAAGTGGGTCACTCGAGCCCAGATCAAGGGTCAGTACTTAGACTTTGAAGAACAGGACCAGTAGAGTGTCGTCCACATGATGTTCGGAGGAGATGGACAAGGGTTCGGGTTCTCAGGTCCTTCGGATTACACAACAAAGACCGAGTGTCTCTACAAGTGGAATAACTTACACCGATACAAACTCAAGAATTTATAAAGTAGAGTGTAACGTTACACAAACTGTAGTTCCCTTGAAAATTCGTACTTGAGGGTTGTGGCAGAACTGAAGTTCAGGATTAGATCTGTAAAAGTGTCCCAGTCACTCAGGTATTCTTTACTAGGGGTCTACTGGTTCTACATGGGTCAGTGGATATCCGAGTCAAGAGGTCCGGAACTATGACGCGGTCACTCTCGGTCTGGACCTTTGTGTGTCTCGGGATGGGTACTCACTCGTAGTAGACGTTTATCAGGCGTCGAGAGGACGGACACGAGGAGTTCCACCTCGGTCGAGTTCTGGGGTGTCTCTTGAGTCGATATCGTAGGTGTTTCGTCCTTGTGTCGTAAACACGGGTGCACCGGGTTCAGACGGGGTTTCCGAGTGAGGGGAGTGGGAGAACGGATCGGAACAGACCTAAAACAGTCTGAGAGTTTTCTTTTTTTTTTTTTTTTTTCTAAGGGTGAATTATAATAGTGGAAATCTTGGAGAGTCCTGTCTGGGGATCTCGCGACTTGAACTTAGATGATGAGGGTCGGAACCAGGTCTATGGTCCGGAAGAGAGTCTGAGTGTGATATGAGGAGGACCGGACCAGGATCGACTACGGAAGGGAACCATCGAGAGCAAGGGTACTTCTACAGATGTGGGTTAATGTATAACACAACCCCCCCCCCCACTCTCCCCCCACCTTCAAGGGTGTGTAGGTTTGATACGAGGGGTGGTCGACGCACGTAGGCACGAGTCAACGAAGTCAACACAGCCTGAGATACACTGGGGTATCTATAGACAGGTACCCTAAGAGGTCCATTCTTATGATCTCACCCAACGGTGCGGGCGGAGGTTCCCTAGAAGGGGTAACTCCCTAGTTTGTGAGTAGAGGACGCCGAGGACTTGACGTCCACCCAAGAAATGACGACTCAGTGACCACTTCGGAGGGATGGAGGACCCCCCAGGATGTTAAGTTGAGTCAAGACCGTGACAGAGGGAGGGACCTCTACCCTAATCTAAGGTGTCCACTGCCCGAGTCAGGATTGGTTTGACGGGGGTGGGACGAAGTCTGTGGTTAGAGTTCAGGTCCAACAGTGGATATGGAGACTTGTTGAAAGTTAGACCAGTTCCCAAGGTTACTGGGGGAGGAACCCAAACTAATTAAATGTTCTCGTCGAGTAACTTGAGTTTCTCTATGAAATGAATGATCTAATGACCAAATAAGATTTTCCTGTATTGAGTCCTTGTTGACCTTCTACCTTCTCTACGTACCCCGTCCCATAGTCCTCCCAGTGTCTCGAGGGTACGGGGGAGGTCCGTGTGGTGAGATTTGAGGTAGAAACCCCCCAAAATACCTCAGAAGTAGTGTATCGTTGTTAACTAATTTAGTGACCGGAACCGTTAACTTGAGTTAGAGGTCAGGTAAAAGGGAGGGGTCTCCAACCCCCACCCGAGTGCCCCCCCGCCTCACCACCCCCCCTGACTTTCAAGTTCGGGACATTGGTGATCCAACCAAGGGGGTCCTTGGTCGGGGGTAGGAATCTACGAAAGGTTTTCGGTAGAGTAATTGTATTGTTTTCTGTGGAAATACCAGGAGTAGTGTCTGTTAAGATCCCCAAACCTCTCTATACACGGACGTTTCCGATGTCTCTGGTTTATATATATGTAAAAAATGTTTAGTGTCATAATGTGGGTTTGTAGTCCCTGATCTGTTCTCTGTCGTTGGTACGTACGTACGATTCAGTGAAATCAGTACAGGTTGAGGTACACTGGGGTACCTGACATCGGGCGGTCCGAGGAAACAGGTCCCCTTAAGAGGTACGTTCTTATGACCTCACCCAACGGTACGGGAGGAGGTCCCCTAGAAGGGTTAGGTCCCTAACGTGAAGACAGAGACTGTGGGTGGACGTAACGGTCCCCCCCAAGAAATGGTGATCGCGATGGACCCTTCAATCGCAAGTACGTACAAGAGTACATTAAGAATCGTGTCAAAACATTCATCTATGACAATGGTGAAAATGGATAGTATTGATGTTACTCATTATAAATGATAGACGAGTCACAAGGTCCTAGACGTGGATGATGGAGTGGACGTCAAGTGAATTAGGAACGTTGTTAGGATATAACCGATGATGATGGTAGAGGGGTAAGATGTCTACGTCTTCGATTCTGAGTCCGAATCATAATATAGAGACGACGACGACGATTCACCGAAGTCAGCACAGGCTGGGACACGTTGGGGTGTCTGCCGTCGGGTGGTCCGAGGGGGTAGGGACCCTAAGCGGTCCGTTCTTGTGACCTCACCCAACGGTAAAGGAAGAGGTTACGTACTTTCACTTTTCACTTTCACTTCAGCGAGTCAGCACAGACTGAGAATCGCTAGGGTACCTGACGTCGGATGGTCCGAGGAGGCAGGTACCCTAAAAGATCCGTTCTCATGACCTTACCCTAATATAGAGATTCTGGGATCTTTATAATCCATGACCTTGTTTTAAAACTTGGGGTCAAGTAGAGTTGGGTTTCGGGTATGGGAAACGGTTTATGCAGAGACAGACTAGGTAGATTTGTAACTAGATTTGAGAAAATCGTTGAGTGTGATAGTGACCACGGACGGAAGATCTTCACGGAGGAGGTAATACCCGGAGGTTCTTTGACTGGACCCGTCTCAGAGGAGAGTGGGACTAGAGAAAGTGTCTACGCGGAACAAGACGGGTGTTTGGGACTACAAGGGGTTTGAGGGTCGAGTTAAAGGTGTAAAATTGTACAAGGTAAGGTTTCTTTGGACATACGTCCAGTCCTTCGTTGTCAATCTTGACCTGTACCTTGTTGTCTGACCAAGGTTTATCCTTTTCCTCATGAAGTTCCGACGTATAACAGTGGGACGAATAAATTGAATATTGGTCTCATGTAGTACTCTTTACGACCCAACCTCCTTCGTGTTCGACCTCAATTCTGACGACCCTCTTTATAGTCATTGGAGTCTATACGTCTACTGTGGTAGGAATACCGTCTTTCACTTCTTCTTGATTTCTCGGAGAACTACTTTCATTTTCTCCTCTCACTTTTTCAACCGAATGTCGAGTTGTAAGTCTTTTGATTCTAGTCCCGTAGACCAGGGTAGTGAAGTACCCTTTATCTACCCCTTTGTCACCTTGGTCACCGACTGTAATAAAAAAACCCGAGGTTTTAGTGACGTCAACCCGAGGTTTTAGTGACACTAACGTCGGTACTTTAATTTTCTGCGAATGAGGAACCTTCCCTTCAATACTGGTTGGATCTATCGTATAACTTTTCGTCTCTGTAATGAAACAGTTGTTTCTAGGTAGATCAGTTCCGATACCAAAAAGGACACCAGTACATACCTACACTCTCAACCTGATATTTCTTTCGACTCACGACTTCTTAACCACGAAAACTTCACACCATAACCTCTTCTGAGAACTCTCAGGAAACCTGACGTTCCTCTAGGTTGGTCAGGTAGGATTTCTAGTCAGGACCCACAAGTGACCTTCCTGACTACAACTTCCACTTTGAGGTTATGAAACCGGTGGACTACGATTCTCGACTGAATAAACTTTTCTGGGACTACGACCCTTTCTAACTCCGGTCCTTCTCTCCCCTTGTTGTTTCCTACTCTACCAACCTACCGTAGTAGTTGAGTTACCTGTATTCAAACCCATTTAAGGTCCTCAACCACTACCTGTCCCTCCGGACCACACGACGCCTAGTACCCCAGAGTTTCTCAGTCTGTGATGACTCGCTGACTTTACTTGACTAAGACTTGAGTAATGAATATGGGGGTGGAGACAAGGACCGTTGTGGTAGGTGGGTCTTCAGTCTCAACCGGGATGTTCCGGAACAGTGAAGTAGAGTGTCGGGGAGTCACTTACACCGTCTAAGACGGAGGACTCTCGGGACTCCGATAGGATGGACTATAGGGGTGGTGGATGTCTTCTCTCGGGGTTCGGAGGAGGTCCGCGAAGCACAGGTGGAAAGGTACGGGTGGTAAGTGAGGGTGGTACGTGTGGATCTCGGGACCCAGGGATCGATCAGAGGTAGTGTACGGAGAAGGGTGTACCCTTCACCCCGAGAGTACCGGGGTCCAGAAAAGGGACGATCAGGGAGGCGTGTTTCGTGGTAGTAGGGAACAGGGGGGTGAAAATTGGGTTTGTAGGGGACGAGGTACTTCGGTAGGTGTTTTGGAGAGAGAACCCAAGACTCGGAATGTCCCGTGACTACAGAGACGGGAGTCGAAGGGTCCCGGAGTGGTCCTGTCGGACAGACCTGGGAGGACACTAGGAGGACGAGGTTGTCGGGTGAGGTCCGTAGTCCTGGGGAGGTACACCGGTCCCTCGCGTCTTTGAGGAGGAGGGAAAGACGGAGGTCGGACGGGGTGAAGATCGGAAGTAGGTTGTAAATCCATTAATTGACTGTTGACCGTTGTCTATGTTTTTTCGTTAAAGAGTGGGGTTACCCCCGCACATTACAAGGTAAGATAAAAAGATTCCCGTCACTAGTCTTCGGACACACGTGTCTTCTCTGCGAAACTGTCTCAGTGGTTGTAGACTTCAGTCGTTCCTCCGAATTTATTTTCTTAATTCTCTTTGTCTAGAGTCAACCTCGAGATGTGTCTCCCGATACTACGATTTTAAACGTAAATTATTCCTGGCGTGCTGTCTTAGCAAGATAGTATTGATTCTCACGGTGTCTGACTATAGTCTCCACTCAGAAGTCAAGGGATTCCGACACAGGGGTGGGGTGTTTGTGTGTCGGGGGTTCTGTATGGGATATGGAGTGTGTGTTGGGGTGTGTGTGGGGTCTTACTCAGTCAAAGTTTGAAGACTGACTGACCGGGTGTTGTCCAACAATTTGACGTAGAGGACGATTAGGGTCAGATGAGGAATCGTCATGTTTAGGTTTTCAACTTTATGAATTCCATCTTTTCAATTGGTTTTTTCTTTATGTTTATCGATTATTTGTATAAAATTTTAAGTTAACATCCTCATTACTTTCTTTATGTTTAATCCTGTACTATAATAAAAAGTAGATAGTTTAACCGTTTCGATTTTCATTGCTAGTTACTCCTCTCCTACAGTCAGCGGAGGGTCGACTCGGCTCACACCCACTACTTCCTTCGCGGGTGTGGGGTCCCGTCTTCTTTAGAGTCATGGGGAAGTTTCCAGAAGTTCAGTTGAGTAGACAGGAATTTGTGAAGTGACAGTCGTCTCGGAACTGCTCGTACTCCCCCCCGATACACATACCCTTCCCACTTCTCTCCTCACCTCCCTTACTATGGGGGTTGTGTGTATATGTGTATCTATGTGTGTAACAGATTGACACTTGTTCCGGTACGAAGTAGGGTGGGACGGTGTGACTAGACAATTCCTCCCGTACTAGTTAAGACGGAAATATCCGAATGTTAAATTTTCACCTCGGTTTGAGTATGTGTTTAGGTCTCTTTTATCCGTTTGTCTTAATCTATGACAGTCTCTTCTTTTTGACGACCCATGAAAGTTTTTTCTCTTCTAATGAAGGTTGATCCGGTAGTCTCCCTTGTCTTAAAACAGTCGTGATATCCCTCTTTTCATAAGATCCCCGTTTCCTTTCTAATTCCAGTGTCTGTTTCTGCAAAGTTATACGTAATTAAATTAGTGACTCCAGGAAGGGTCGGAAATGTAAAAATACTAGACTATGAAAGGGAGGACAATCAACCCACTCAACGTTTCTGGGGTCTTTTACCTATCTGTGACGATCTGTGACAGGAATATGTGACAAGTCTATTCGAACCAATTAAGAGTTTTGTCGAAATCTTATTCATAGGAATCTAGACGAAATGTTTATTCCTTACACTCCGAGTTTCTTCTGCTGAACTTAATGGGTTCTAGTTCTCGAACGGTCACGACCCTCCAGTCTGTACTTGACTACAGGTGGACTGAAACTTTGAAGGTAGGTAAGAAAGAAGATATAGTATGTCGGAGTGAAGTTCTGGTGAAAGGAAAAAATTTTCATTTCGGGGGTTTAACTAGATATTTAAGTTACGGTAGAACTAGTATAGGGTCATCTGAAAAAAACCGGTTTCACTGTTTGACTAGGATTTTAAGTATATTATTAAGTTCCCTGGGTCTTTTCGGTTTTATTACGAATTTTTTTTTTGGTTTCAACTTCTTGAGTGTGAAGTGTTGAAGTTTTAAAGGATATTTCGGTGTCAGTAGTTTTGACACACTGTATTTCACGATTGTCTTCTTATGTGTATATCTAGTCGTTTCGTCTTAATTCTTAGGTCTTTATTAGGGTGACGATCCGTATATAGGACTCCTTTGGTCCCAACTTTTTCTTTGTACATAGGGTAACAAGTAACGTCGTGATAAATGTTATCGATCTTGTACCTCCGTTGGATCTACGGTTAGTTGTCTACTTACCTATTTCTTCAACACCACGTATGTGTGTTACCTGATGATGAGTCGGTATTTTTCCTTTCGTAAACTCAGTCAATACTACGCCACCTACTTGGATCTTGGATAATATGTCTCACTGCACTGAGTCTTTCTCTTTCTATTTATAGCATAAGTTACATGTATATACCTTAGATATTTTTACCATGACTTCTTAAATAAATGTCCCGTCGTCACTTCTTTCTGTATCTCTTATCCGAATACCTGCACCCCTCTCCCCTCCTCTCCCACTCTACATACCTTTCTCATTGTACCTTTGAATGTAATGGTATGGATTTTATCTATCGGTTTCTCTTAAACGACATACCGAGTCCTTTGAGTTTGTCCCCGAGACGTAATTGGATCTCCCCACCCTACCCCTCCCTCTACCCTCCCTCCAAGTTTTGCCTCCTCTATATATCTATGGATACCGACTAAGTACAACTCCAAACTGTCTTTTGTTGTTTTAAGACATTTCGTTAATAGGAATTTATTTTTAAAAAAAATTTTTAGGAGTGGAAATTTTCTTTCAACTAAGAACTGTTTCCACGGTTCTGTTAAGTTTCCCTCTTTTTTCTGTCTGAAAATCTACGACACGACACGAACCAGCGAGTCAGCACAGGCTGAGACCCTGGGGTACCCGACATCAGACGGTCCGAGGAGACAGGTCCCCTTAAGAGGTCCGTTCTTATGATCTCACTCAACGGTATGGGAGGAGGTCCCCTAGAAAGGTTGGATCCCTGACTTAGGTCCAGAGGACGTAACGTCCACCTAAGAAACGGAAGACTCGGTGGTCTCTTCGGGTATGAGTACGTTTTCTTACTTCAACCTTGGAATAGAAGTCAAGTCAAGTCAACGAGTCAGCACAGGCTGAGAAACGTTGCGGTACTTAGCGTCGTGCGGTCCGGAGGGAGGGACAGGTAGTGGTTGAGGGCCTCAAGTGAGTCTGAGTGTAGGTAGCTCAGGCACTACGGTAGGTCGGTAGAGTAGGAGCCAGCAGGGGAAGAGGAGGACGGGAGTTAGGGAGGGTCGTAGTCTCAGAAAAGGTTACTCAGTTGAGAAGTGTACTCCACCGGTTTCATGACCTCAAAGTCGAAGTCGTAGTAAGGGAGGTTGCTTTAGGGTCCCGACTAGAGGAAGTCTTACCTGACCAACCTAGAGGAACATCAGGTTCCCTGAGAGTCCTCAGAAGAGGTTGTGGTGTCAAGTTTTCGTAGTTAAGAAGCCGCGAGTCGAAAGAAGTGTCAGGTTGAGAGTGTAGGTATATACTGGTGACCTTTTTGGTATCGGAGCTGATCTGCCTGGAAACAACCGTTTCATTACAGAGACGAAAAGTTATACGATAGATCCAACCAGTATTGAAAGGAAGGTTCCTCATTCGCAGAAAATTAAAGTACCGACGTTAGTGGTAGACGTCACTAAAACCTCGGGGGGTTTTATTTCAGACTGTGACAAAAGTGACAAAGGGGTAGATAAAGGGTACTTCACTACCCTGGTCTACGGTACTTGAAACAAAAGACTTACAACTAGAAATTCGGTTGAAAAAGTGAGAGGAGAAAGTCAAAGTAGTTCTCCGAAAAATCAAGGAGAAGTGAAAGGCGGTATTCCTACCACAGTAGACGCATAGACTCCAATAACTATAAAGAGGGTCGTTAGAACTAAGGTCGAACACGAAGGAGGTCGGGTCACAAAGAGTGATACATGAAACGTATCTTGAGCTTATTCGTCCCACTGTTATATGTCAGAGGAAAAGGATAAACCTTGGTCAGACAACAAGGTACAGGTCAAGATTGACAACGAAGGACTGGACGTATGTTTAAAGAGTTCTCGGTCCAGTCCACCAGACCATAAGGGTAGAGAAAGTCTTACAATTAGCAATCCCTTTACGTTTAATCCCTTAGTGCCTATGTTTTACCTATGGTGAGTTATGGGTAAACCTACCGATCTTATTTTTTCTATATATTGTTGTTCACAACTCTTCTACTACTTTTTAACCTTGGGAGTATGTATCGACCACTCTTACATTTCACCATCCCGACGACACCTTTTGTCAGACCGTCAAGGAGTTTTGAAATTTATCTCTCAATGGTACTTTTCACTTTCAATCAGTGTACCAGTACAGGTCGAGAAATACTAGGGTACCTGACATCGGACGGGCCGAAAAGACAGGTACCTTAAGAGGTCCTATGCCAGGTCGTTAAGGTGTATGCACATTTATATGGGTTCTGTTGACTTTTGTCTATAAGTGTCTCTTTGAATGTGTAATTACGAGTATCTTCGTAATTAGTATTGTCGGTCTTAAATCTTTGTTGGATTTACAGGTAGTTGGTTACTACCTGTCTTTTTTACACCACATAGGTGTCACCTTATAATAAGTCGGTGTCTTTCCTTACTACATAGTTATGTACGATGTACTACTTGGAACTTTTGTACTAAAGTCCTTTCTTAACAGTCAGTGTATTTTCGTGGATGGATAGTATACTAAGGTAAAAATACTTTACAGGTCTTATCTGTTCGAATCTCTACGTTTCATCCTCACCCCTCTCTCCCCACTTACGTTTTTGGTCCTTTACAAAGAGTCGCCCATGTCCCGTAGAAAGTCCCTATTACGTTATAAGATTTTACCTAACACTACTGACATGTTGAGACACTTATATGATTTTTTGTGACTAAATATACGAAATTTACCTACTTAATATACTATACACTCAATATGGAGTTATTTCGACAAATTTTTATCCGGGTTTTTAAGATTACATTTTATCGTGTACGAGTGACTGTCAACTTTATATCCCTTTTTACATTGTTTCCCGTCTCTTCAGTGAGTGCTAGTGGTCTCGATTCACGACGAGTGCAAAACCAAAGAAAGGAAGGTTTTAAATAAAAGTTACCAATACAATTATCAACTTTAATGTCCGCCTGTGACAAAGTGGACTTAAGTGAAGAACGGAACCTTATTTGGGATCCGCGAGACCAGGGATGTCTGTATCAGGTTGGAAACAGGGGTGGGACGGGGTGATCAAGGACTCCTGGCACAAGATTAGATCCACCACAGGAGACTGACCTTCGGGGAAGGGGACTAGTGGATCGACGTTTGAGGGGTGAAAAGGGAGTGACGGACGGGATTTCAGAAGAGCCGCTTTCAAAGGGACCTCAGAAGTCGTAAACAAAGATAACCATGAAGAGAGTGACTATAAGAAATAAGGATGGTTACCGAAGACTGGGATTAGACCCGAGGAGTTCGTGTTTAAGTCCTAAATGAGGGTAATCCTCTCGACTTCCCTTCCTCTCTTAAACACCCTCTCATACCCTATCCCTCCGACTTAGAGGAGAGGAGTTCTCGGGGAGGAAGAAGGACTGACTGCAGGGAGGTCCGTGTGCTCCCTACTCCCTGCCCGGACCGTCGGAATCGGGTTCTATGGGGAGGAGTGGGAGACCGAGAAGGACCTAAAAGACGGGGACGGGGTGGATCTGTGACTTGGTCATCGATTGTCCGACCGGAGGGGAGAGGGAGAGAGATTCCGACTACGGGCCACTCGGGACCAAACTCCCCGGATCCTTCTTGGGTCTGGTGTCCGAACCACTGGGGTAGTTGGGTTCAAGGTCCTTTCCCCGGTCTAGTCAGTCTGACTCAGAGAATCCGTGGAAGAACTAGTGTCTTCAGACCCAGGTCACATAATGTCGATCGGTGTTCTTCAGAGGGGAAGAGAGTTTTCTCTACCTTGCATGAGAGTCTAGAGTCCCGAGTCCTTTATCTCGGGTAGAGGAACAATAGTCACACTTTTGAGTCGACTCGATAAACACTAGATTTAGTTTTATCTTGACACAGACCGTTTGAGTAAAAAGAGTCCGGGCCGTCGAGGGGTTCTATGTAACAGATGACTACCCTCCCACTCCCCCCCTGTCTGTTACCGTTGACGGTCCTCGGTAACTAGTGAACAAAATACACGTCTTACTTAGGAATTAGTGACAGCGAAGTCTTTCTTTCCCCTTTAACTCTATCTAAGAGTTCACGGTTTCCGTCCCTCGAACCATTAACATCGAGAAAGTAATTTTGAAACCTCGCATTATTCAATCGGTCACCGACACGTAGAGACAGGTGTCTGGAGTTGAACCGAGTAACGATTCCTTGTTGATCCTCCTCAGGACTCTCAGTGTCCATTGAGAAAGGGACACTCGGTTCCCCAAGTCTTAGAGCATCCAGTGACTCTGACCTGTAGAGTCCGACCGTCAACTTCTGGATGGATTAATGACCTGGGTTGAGTGGGTAGGTTAGGATAGGGAATGACGAGAGACTCGGACCAAAGCGTTAAACACTCACGATTCAGTGAAGTCAGTAACAGACTGAGACACACTGGGATACCTGACGTCGGACGGTCGGAGGAGACAGGTACCTTTGGAGGTCCGTTCTTATGACCTCACACAACGGTACGGGAGGAGGTCGTCTAGAAGGACTGGGTCCCTGACGTGTACACTGAGACTACAGAGGACGTAACCGTCCGTCCAAGAAATGGCGATCGCGGTGGACCTTTCGGGTTTAAACATCTACTCTCGTTTCGGTACGTCACGGAGTAAGTGGATACGATATAAGATAAGAAGACGGGGTAAAGAACGTCATCGAAAAAGATGACCACCCCTGTGTGAATACATAAGTAAGTAAGACGTTTATGCTAGTTGTCGAATAATACCCGAGTTCTCAATCGTTCTTCTCAGAGTTATTCTCCGTTGTAACGGGAAACCAAGACCCCTCGTCTTTTTATAGTGTGAATAATACTTACTTCGGGTTCGAATGTACGTCATGCATGTATCTATACGTCCAAGAAAAAGGAAGGGTACTTCCTTCCAGTCTTACTAATTCTTTTTCTACAGACTTTTCCAAGGAATCTCCTCTTTATTACTTTTCTTTCAGTGAACAGGTGTGACCGAATGTCACTGAAAGAGGGGAAGAGTAGATGAAGTGCACAGTCTTGATTATTTATACAGACGGAGGTTCTTTGAAAGGGGTCAACTAGGGGGTAAGGGGAAACCGGGAGGAGAAACGAGGGGAGTACTAGAAGTACGTCGATTAAGTGTCGTAATTGGAGACACGTGGGTTGATACTGAGACTGGGTACCGAGGTAGAGGGTGTGACCAGATCTCCTACATGAGTCTGTTCTGAGAATAAAAGTCAAGTCAGCGAGTCGGTACAGACTGAGAAACGTTGGGGTACTTGATGTCGTACGGTCCGGAGGGACAGGTAGTGGTTTAGGGCCTCAAATGGGTTTGAGTACAGGTAACTCAACCACTACAATAGGTTGGTAGAGTAGGAGACAGCAGGGGAAGAGGAGGACGAGAGTTAGAAAGGGTCGTAGTCCCAGTTAAAATTTGGAAATCCCGGATCTTCGTATCGGATGTATCATCGACTAGTTATTTATGACTTGTTTACTTAGTTACTCACTCACTGGTAAGTATAGAGTGAAACGACAAGACTTCCATGTCTTTTTCCCTTGGTTGTAAATAATTCTGGGAGGTACTATTAGGTACCGTGTCGGATGGAGTACGGGTATAAATGGTATTGAAACCTCTAAGGTTCCGTCTTTAATAATGGAGACACCTTTACTTCTAATTTGTCATAAGGTACGTCGTCACTTGTCTTCGAGTGGTCTTGGATGATTTAAAAGTTTTTTTACAAGTTCGGTCAAAAATTTGGTAACTGTCGGACTTTAGTCGGTACTACTTCATAATGTGGTACTTTTAACCGTTTGTAATATTTAGTTCCGATAAAGAAAGGGGAAACTCTGGATATCCAAGGTACGGACCGGTCTCCAAAGGTCCTTTCTCATCTCAAAAAGGTAACATTGTATACCGGACGGAGAGTCAACTCTCACCCACCAGTTTCCCTTTATAGGTAGAAACGTAGTATCCTGAAGTAGGTCCTAGAGTGGACTATGGAGAACGGAAAGTAACTTTAGAGAAAGGAACGGAAAATCAATTAATAACACTCTCTTACTTGTTCCTGGGAACTTTTAACGCGAAAACTTTTGTACCCCAGTGGTGGTGAAAGATCCTCTGTTTCCAGTCTACCCTCTCAAAACCTTGAGAAAAGGTATTAACTACGGGGTTTCGGTTTCAGGTTGTCCGGACCGTCAATGGAAGTGTCTCTCGTGACGTCTTCGAAGTGGATCCCTGACGTTAGTATAAAAAAAAGGGGTGGAGAGAACTCTTGCATCCAGGAAATCCCGTCCCTGGTTTTCAAAAACTGGAGACATAAGTAGAGATCTTTGTCGACAATGTTTCAACCGTGAGTCACGGACACATACAACTTGTTGTGGGTGGACTGGGGCTGTGTCGAGTAGCCCCCTGACAGGGTATGAATTAGGTCCATCAGGTTCGTTACGACGTCACCTTAAATTGGATGACTCAGGTGGAACTTCGAGTTTGTTGAGAGAATTAAGGAGCTGGGAAAACGTAAAGGGTATTCTGAGTTTACTTTAAAATTTACGGAACTCTTACGAGATCGACACCCAAGATTTACAATTTACAGAATAATCTGTTTCCTTAAACCCAGACTGAGGTGATCTTACGTCTAGACGAGCCTCGTCGTAATCGTTATGGACCACAAAGTGGTGTAGTGTCATAGTAATCGTTGGTCTGTCTCAATAAGTCGTGTATGGAAAATTACAGTTCAGAGGCAAAAGACTGACGAACTGTTCGGTCCCTCCTATTTATTTTGTCCGAGGATCCCGTAGGCCAAAAAAGAGTGTAATCCAAGGCACTACCCTAGGGACTAAATTCTGGTCCTAGGTTAACTCTTCGCCACGACTACCGTGTTATTTATGATCCCTTTGCAGTCCGGACTTAACCACAAGACACAATCAGGTCCTGGTGCGTGACACAGTAATAAATATAGTTCGTTTGAGAATGAAACCAGGGATCTTTTCCCGTAGTATCCCTCTTAATTATAACTTTTACCTTTCTTTTTCCGTAAGTACTCTCCTCCTCACAAACAGGAACAACCCCTTATTCTCAGTTGTCCATTTTTATAAAAGATACTTGCACAAGTTTTATAAGTATTCCCTGTCTCTTCCAAGACGAAAAGGGCCGACGAAAACAGTACTAGAGATGGATGTCGGAGGACGTTGACTGTAGTCATTTTTTCTTAATTTTCCTAAGGAATAGTTGTCACTAGTTTGTCAGATCTCCAAAAGAAAAAAAAAAAAAAAACTGTGTTATAAGGTTTTACGAAACTCAGAAACTTTGTTTCTAATAAACAATTTAATATGGTTTTATGTCAAATTAAGACAGGAAAGTATTCTGTAAAGTGTCTTAATATAAGTGTTTAATCTTTTTTGTTTAAGTACTATTCGATCAAAAATTTCTTGATATACCGGAGGTATAAAAATAAGTAGGAAACCGACCGAAGGAGCGGAAAATTTTCAACGTATTGTTGGACGCCCCGTGTGACTCTCAGTGTCTACGTCCATGACCCCACGTCTCCCTAGCTCAATTAATGTCCTTCAGAGTGTCGGTCGTCCACGATTTCGACCCGAAGGTAAGGAGTCGCTGACAGAGGTTCGTTCCCCGAGGGAGTAGGAGTGAAGACGTAAGGTCGGGGACTCTGGAGAGTCAGGGTGGACTTCCTTGCGATCTCCCCGGGATCTCGACGGGGAACGGAGAAAGAGGGCGTCCCTAGGACGGTGAAGGGTCTTTCGTACCCCGGGTACAGACAATGGGATCAAGAAGGAGTGTTGAAAGATGTCATTCACCTTAGTCTCCGGGGACTAAACATATACCGTTTGCTTCGAGTGTCCACACACCTCAGTGAAGGGTTTCACTTTCAGCGAGTCAATACAGACTGAGAAGTGCTGGAGTACCTGATATGTCAGGTACCTTAATAGATCCGGTCTTATGACCCCACCCATCGGAAAGGGAAGAGGTCCCCTTGAAAGGTTGGGTCCCTAACTTGGGTCCAGAGGGAATAACGTCCGTCTAAGGAATGGTTGACTCGGTGTTCTCCGGTGTACGTTTACCGTCTCAGTCATGAGTTTGGATGGAACCCTAAGGTTCAAAGGAGGTAAAAACGTGTCATCATTTTTCAGGGACGCGCCCGTCAAACACCCCACCTTGCTGACGAAGGGGTGTGGACATACCAATCTCGTCTGACGACCGAGACCTCAATTTTGGTCCCGTTCAACGAGTCGGAGAGACCCAGACTCAGGGAGTAAGGAGTTCTTTCTGTCTTTGCGGTGGACGGGCCCGACAACGTTTCGGGAACCCACTGTGGGGACTGTGGGGTCGTTCCGGCACGTGTCCGTGCCCCCTACCCCACGAGTGTTCAGGGACAGTCTACGGGCGGAGGACGACCCTGGACCCCATACAAATTTCGTCGTTGACCTGCCCTTCGGAGTCGGACAATCTCCCTTCTCACCCGTGTGTGGTCGGGGAGAGTGGACGTGCCTCAAAGAAGACTCCCTGGAGCAGGTCGAGACTGTTGCCCGGAGGAACGTCTTTATAGGGTCAGTCCCCGGCAGAGAGATTGGTTCCTCTCTTTTGCTCCCTCGGTCGCGGTCCGACTGTGTCCTGTGTCCCCGACCTCTACATCGGTCGGTCTCGAACCCCGGATTAATAGGTCGCCAGTTTCGGGACCACCGTAGACTCTAGGGACGACGACGATAAGTGGAGTCAGCACAGGCTGAGGCACGTTGGGGTATCTGTCGTCGGGTGGTCCGAGGAGGCAGGGACCCTAAGAGGTCCGTTCTTGTGACCTCACCCAACGGTAAAGGAAGAGGTTACGTAGTTTCACTTTTCACTTTCACTTCAGTGAGTCAGCACAGACTGGAAGTCGCTGGGGTACCTGACGTCGGGTGGTCGGAGGAGGTGGGCACCCTAAAAGGTCCGTTCTCGCGACCTCACCCCGCGGTAGGAAGAGATAGTTGGGTCTTTATGGGCGGCGACGGAAGGTTCAGACTCAAGAGAGAGGTCCGTGGGTTTAATTCGTTCCGAGTTTGCTCCACCGATGTCACCTGAGGTTCCCGGTAAAGAATCGGTCGTGGGACATTGAGGGCTCGAGGATCTCTTCGACGCCCAAATCCAGACGTTGTCTCTCCACGGTAGTTCGTCCTTTCTGGATCTCTGTATCTTGTCCTCGGGTCTCGTGTAGGTTAATTTGAGGGATTTAATTGTCCACTACTTTGATCCCGACCCTTTCCCTTCATTTTTATTTCGCGTCGAATTTGTCGCCACGTCGATTTCGGTCTCGGGGGTCGGGTCGAAAAGGTCGTCCCGAGAAGGGAGGAGGTGTAACGGAGAAACCATGAATCTCGGACGGGAACTGTCTTCGGACAAGTAGGTGAACCTTCTGTAACGACCTAAACGGTAGTGTCTCTACGTGAATGTCGAGTGAATATGGGGTGGTACGAGACGAGGTGCGCAGGTTACTGAGAGGGTACTCGATGAGTCATTTCTTGTTTTACGGATCCGGTCGTAAGTCGCCAGAGGAAACCACGTCGAGCTATATCATAAAGATCGGAATAAGTAAGAAGGAGAAGTAAGTAGATAAGGTGTTTATAAATAACTCGTCATTTAGCTTCCTCCGTGGTTTCCTATTTCGTAAGTTCTTGTTTTGAGACAGACGGGAACATTTCGAGGACACACACACACGATTCAGTGAAACCAGCACGGACTGAGATACGCTGGGATAACTGACATCGGACGGTCCGAGGAGACAGGTACCCTAAAGGGCTCGTTCTTAGGACTTCGACCAACGGTACGGGAGTAGGTCCCCTAGTAGGACTGAGTCCCTGACTTGGGTGTAGAGAGTACAAAGGACGTAACCGCCCGTCCAAGAAATGGTAGACCTTTCTTGCTCACGGCAATGATCACGGTCGACCCTTCCGGGAAGTTTCAACCGTTAAATCATATTGTCGGTGTATTTGTTTTTTCATGGTAATATTTCATAATTCTGAGTCTCTGTCTATGAACGTCTGGGTACTTGGGTCTCTTCTTTAAGTTAGACTTCTTCCTCCAATATAGATCCTCTTAGAAGGTCCTTATTTCTACGGATTCAACTTAAAGTTTCACCCGTTACTGGTCAATAGTTCCTTCCTGGGTTCTCCGTGGTGCTCTCCCGTAACGGTTTCGTTTTCTTTCGGTACCCCTTACATTTCGAGTGCAGTGTAAGAAAAAGTGGAGACACGAAAACACTGAGTCTTAGATTCTTCAAACGAAGAAGTATTTGCCAGTGGTCCATTTACCTACTCCGTACACTCCTCAAAGTCCTTCCAGCTTCGACAACACGGTGGTCTCTCACTCTGTCCACCTATACTGATGTCCTCTCCGTTCGTCGTCCCGGTGCCCACTCCGATACCTCCCGATCCACATATAAGTCTTTCCGAATGCGAACTAGTGAGTCCAGTTCTTAAAAAAATTTTAAAAAACTTTATGTCAACTAGATGTTACAACACAATTAAAGACGCCATGTTGTTTCACTATACATGTAAGAAGAAGTATAAGAAAAGGTAATAGTGTCTTATAACTTATACCGAGGGACACTATATGTCACCCTGGAACGACAAATAGGTAGGACACATATTGCCAAACGTAGGCGAGTAGGGTTTCCAGCTCCTAAGAACTTCGGACCGGAAGTCCCAGTCTCAGGAAAGGGAACTTCGACAACGTTTCAAAATACGTACTTAAGTCGAAAATAGTCTAAAGTTTTCCCTAAGTACTGATTTCGTACACTTCCTATTAACCCTGTTCCCAACTTTGTACAACCTTCCAACATTTGGTCCCGGTCCCACTCTCAATGATAAGTACACCTAGAACGACTAAATACTTTTACTCCAGATACAGAAAGTGACGACGTAAGGATCGTGGATAGCGGTAAGAACCGTGTACAATTCACCAGTTATCCCTCTCTTGCTGTTGTAACACCTGCTACCCGAACTCCCGTTCCTGGTCTCCGTACTCTAGACAACCCTCCGACGACCGACGACTCTCCCCGTTCGCTCTCTCCTACCAACAACCATATCTCATTTTTACTACATAAACTTTTATTCTAAACCTTCGTTTTAATTATCCTGGGCTATTAAATTACTTATACCAGCCCGCGCCCCCACCATCCGCCATTTACTCTTCAGTTCCTACTGAGGACGAACAGGTCGAACTTTCGGATTGATTTACCACGACGTAATTCTCTTTAGTTCCTTTGTCCTTCGCCCCACAATCCTCACCGACCGTAAACCAAGACAACCCTACACCGGGCGTCCCCCACGGACCCACAGTAGGTTTCCCTCTATGTTTCATCCGTCACAGGTACTCCGACCAAACCATCACTCTAAACTCGACCCCCGTCTCTTCACCTCTAGTCCTTATATTTTGGTGGTTTCGGGACTCTCACTCAAGTGTGTCCCTGTGACATGTACCTTATCCCTCGTCAGGTTCCTGTCTTGGAAGGTTTTCTTCGTCGTGACCCCTTCACGTCTCTCCTAGTGTCTGGACATTTTCTTTCTTAAAGGTGTCCCCTATGTTGCCTTCGTTCCCGGTCTACGTGAACTGCTACCTCCTTCGTAGGTTGAGTCCGACTACTCTGACTCCCAAGTCATCTGATTCCTATTCTCGATCAGTGACTAAACGGTCATTTCTCTAATAGTTACCGAAATTCCTCTTCCTAAAGTTACCTCGTCCTCTTCTCTTTCAGTTTGTCACACACTAAACTACTTGTTACTTCTTTACCGAGAGTAAGTTTCTCGTGGAGGAAAGTGTCTCAAATATACCGGTCTCCACCTTCCTTAATCTAATATAGTTCTCACCTGGAGTCCTATTTCCTATTTAGAAAAAGTCTACTTTTCTTGAACTGAAGAACGACACAAAGAGAGTGCTGTGACATTTAAGAAACTTTCGCTCCTGTCGGCACAAAAAAAATTAGGAGGGAGGACACTATAGATCATTGTAGACGTCTCTTTTATACTCACGAGTGAGTAAGGAAGAAATAAATAACTCGTAGATGATATACGGTCCGTGACAAGGTCCGGGAGTCCGATTCAGTCTTTGGTTGTTCTGTCTGACGGGGAGTCCCGTGAATTAAGACCCTTTTACCATCTTAAAGGTAAAATGGTACTCTCATCCTTCGTCACGGGAGTAGCTCTTTCGTTCTAAATTCGTTTCTGGACTACCCTTGTTTCCTTAAACAAACGGATCAACCTTTCAACCTCTTCTTGTAAGGTCTCTTTACATCCTACTAGTTACCGGAGTCAAACGGGTCCTGACTCCCCAAAAGGTCCTACATTCAGACAGTCTTACTTTTCGGATTCTCTGGTCGATTTCCCGGTTCCGTCCTCACACCCATTACACAGGTTCCTCCGGTCACACCGACCTCCTCTCCCTTACCCCAACCGCCACCCCCTTCTCCGTCGCGTGTACGAGGTACCGGGGACCTCGGTAAGTACCGGGGCTCGTTACTTCGGGACACACAGTCCCCACATAGGTCTCGGGTCTCTTATGTAGGTGATTGTTTTTGTCCCGCCTATGTTCGACGTGCGTCCTACTTCCCGACACTACTTGGCGTTCGTTTGTGTGAGTGGAAAGAGTCGTTGAAGGTCCGTACAAATGGGAAGGGACCCGTCGTCGGGGTTGGGTAGGGGCACCCGAGGTACAAGGTGGGAGAATCACTCAGACGGTAGGTGGTCGAGGAACGCCCTTTGCGCGACTCGTCCTCCCGGTCGGACTGGGTCTCTGTCACACCCTGTAGTGGATAGTGTGTGTCGTGGGAGGCATGGGGTGAGACGGGCGGAGGTGAGACGGGTCGACACACCGGGAACCCCTCTCTGTCACCAAGAAGAAGAGTTCTAAAAAACTACACCTGGTAAAAATTTCAGAAACAACTTAAACAATGCCATAACGAAGACAAAGTACAAAACCAAAAGACCGGTGCTCCGTACACCCCAGAATCGAGGGATGGTCCCTATCTTATACGTGGAGGACGCAACCTTCCACTTCAGAATTGGTGACCTGGTGGCCTCTTCAGGGTTCTGTTACCAAGAGTGTTCCCATTGGGTAAGTCTACCGTCACTTCCCCTAAAGAAGACTTGAAAAGTTCTAAAGTTCATTCTGTGTCTTTATTCCGGGTGTTTAAGAGAAAACAGAAATTTCTACGAGTGTACACACCTTGGTTAAGGATGTTTCAACCGAAGAAAGTCTTTGTAGAGTATCTCGTGCCCCGACTACTCCTCTTCCTCTCCCCCTAGGGATCACAGTCGTCTAATCCTTTAGTACTCAATTTTGAAGTCGATTTTACCTTCACACACTAGACTCTTTTCGTTTGCGTGATCCGGTAGTAGTAAATAATTGTAACCTAACATCTAACCGGCCACTCTACTCGACAAGTGTTTAGTTTCTAAGTTCATCATGGTCTTTTCCTCTCCTTTCTACTGACCTCTTGCCCTTCTTGGGTCTGTTAAGGTCTATCCTTTGGTCCTCCTCTACACCTGGGTCTCAAGTCTCTTTATAAGACTTTTATCCCTGAAGTGACCGCCAGGTCACCGACTGAGGTGTGAGGGTCACGTCCCCGGGATCCAAGTTCGGGACCAGTCCCTCGACCAAGGGTGTACGACATTGATTTTCTAGGGCACACGGTACTGATTCTGGGTCGAGTCGGTTTATTCATTCAAACCACACAAAAAAAAACTCAGGATTTTTTTTATTGGTGTTTCATCAAACGGTAAGAGATGAAGTAAACGGGGAGATTTAGGTCCTACCGTTCTTAATATAATAGGAGGTTCCTCTTCGTGTTGTGCCGTCCGGGTCTTTCATGATCAGTGAGTCAACACAAGTCGAGAAACGCTGGGGTACCTGACTTCGGGTGGTCCGAGGAGACAAGTACCCCTAAGAGGTCCTTTCTTATGACCTCACCCATCGGTAAGGGAAGAGGGACCCTAGTAGGGTTGGGTCCGTAGCTTGGGTCCACAGGATGTAATGTCCGTTTAAGAAATGACAGACTCGGTGGTCTCTGCGGGGTCTGACCTAGAGTTTCGGGTCGAGACGGTGAGTCGACTCGACACAATAACCCATTGAATGAATTGATGAGACGCAGAGGATAAGGAGTAGGATTTTTCTCTCTATTAATGTCATGGTTAGAATATTCGGACGACACTTTGAGTCTACTCGATTCAGTACTCTGTGAGATTCTTGTACGAACTGTGTGTCATTTGTGAGTCATTTACAATAAATGAAAATCGACAATAAATATTTACTCCTATGTTCCGTAGTCTTCCATCTCTATAAAGTGGTTCCGGTGGTCGTCGTTTCATCGTTTTGGATCTAATCCTCCGAAACGGAAAGGGACCTTTTGAAGACCCTCGGATCAATGCTCTACGTCTAAGGGTCCGGGGTGGGACCTGAAAGACACACCCACCTCGGCTACTCGTCCACCTCGTCCATCGGACACGGTGTCCTCCCGTTCTTAGACGTAAGTGACTCCTGTCCATCTCGGGTCCACTAAGACAATCTCTCCTGACTGTCTCTTTTCAGACCCCTTGGGACCGACCCTGAGCTTTTGAGGACGGTCCAGGGCACAGCGACCTGGCACCCCGGCTCCGCCGGAGGGGTGGAGGAGCTGGGACGACGGGGGCTGAGTGACACGTGAAAACAAAGAGATCAAGGATTTCCCTTTTCACGATATATTGGTAAAAGTCTCAACAGAGGTTCTCGAAAGTTTGGTTCGGGGTGAAGTCTTACCTACAATGGTGGCCCAAGACATTACCTTTACGACTGGATTAGAATTAATACTCTCTCTTACAGAGAGTCTACCTTTACACCACTGGATCTTCTGAGGTAAACGTTCAGGAGGACTGGACATTTTCTTCTACGGACCACCTTATAAAGCCCATTATATAATACGTAGATGAATAGGATACTAGGGGTAGACGCCCGAAATCGTTCCGTCATAAAACTTCTTTCCCTCCTTTTTTTTTTTTACATACTTGTGGTCCGAACTCTTGTGAGCGGACCTAGTGTCTGGTCCCACTCGAAAGATGAGACGTCACAAAACGTAAAGTATACTTCACTTTAGATAAAGTCCACGACGACTTTTACGTCCTTTTCATGGTCCCTGATCTCGGGATCCTTAATTTGACCGGAGTCAAGTCTCTGTGCCTCACCAGAGTATGGTAGAAAAGACGTATAAGTATTAAGTGGTTACACTTCTCCAGAAACAATGGTTTTTTTCCTTCTTTCTTACTTTGTTTCAAGGAACCCTTCATAGTAGAGTATGTTAGGGGAAGTGGGGTTGGGGCCTCCAAGGGTACACAATAGTCGTAGACTGAAACACGATATGGGGACCGTCAGTGAAGAAACAGTTCTGTCCCTACCGTACGCGACGTTCACCGTATATAAAGATTGGTTCCGACGAAGGGGTCTCTGACCCCGTCATAAACGTATAAATCGAGTACCGATCCTATTGTCCCGTCTCGGGGTCCGTTCCTACCTATCGGTGACACTAAGATAAAGTATCGTCTTTCGTATTTGGGGACTCCGGTACGGGAGGACTCTCACTCCTCAGTAGTCATGGGTATACCCGACCCGGTGTTGACAAGACTTTCGGGGGTCGATGTCGTGGATTCATCGTAATTCAGTCGGGTTCTAAAAAAAATTCGTGTGTCAAGTCACTTAAACCCGTTCAGATATACAAGTATATTGTTGTACTCTTGCAAGGGTAGTCGAGTCGTACAAGGGAGCACGGCAAAAAACCAGTTAGAGGGGGAGAGGTGGCCGTGGTGGTAAGACTATAGCTAGGGGTGCCTACGTAATACGGGCAAGATCTTGTCACTGCAGTCACTTTAGTACGGCGGACACGAGAACCATAGAGACGAAGAGAGTAAGTTGTACTACAGACGTCTAAGTGGCACGGAACCATAGACAGTCGGTAACCGAGACCTGGTGAAACATTTACAACCCTCGAGTGATCTGTTAGGGTGACTGGCGTCTCCGTGAACGCAAGGGGCTCGTTTCGGCACTGTAGGGTCCTCGAGGCTCTTTGTCGTCGTTAAGAAGATCAACACCTCAAGTACCCCTACAATCCCTGGAACCGAAAGACAGTAATTGAGGGGAGCGGAGAAGTAGGAAGGGGTGCCGGCGAGGGGTCAAGACTACGTCTCGTCCCCAAAGGGTTCGTCGGAGAACGCTAGGGGTTCATCAAGTCCTAGAACTGCGTACACGACACTCGTTCCTCCCATTCTTACACCTCGGCGACTACCACTTTCCAAAATAATTGACACTACTCTTCGGTCACCACCCCTGGTCCCTCCCGTGACGAAAGGGTCCGGACGTCTCAGACACGATTAAATAGGAAGGAGAGTTTAACGGAGGTTTGAAGGGATTATTCGTGCGACCATCAAGCGACTACTTTATATAAGAAGGTTTCGTTAAAATTTTATTAACATCACACACGATTTGGGAATTGTTTTTTTTTTTTTTTTTCTTTCTCTTTTGGGACGTCGGTTCAGTGGGATCTGACTCGCCGTTGCTGTCTTAAAGTATTAATCCTTTACGTCACAGCAAAGACTTGCAATAACGTGGAAACTTTTTGCCATAGTTTGACTCCGGACGTATAAACTATGGGCTAACTAAAGTCTAACGTTCAGTTGACGTCGTTTTATTACTCGACGGAGACGGGACGCGCTGACTCGAGGTCGAGTCTCCCGGACCCTCCCTTCCGTCCTTCCCCCTGGTTCGGGGTCCCGAGGTTCTGGAGACTTTGTTTCGACCCCCGGTGATCCGACCGTCTGTCCACCCTGGCGTGTGACAGAGGACCCGATTAAAAAAACGGGTTCCCCGACTAAAACTTGAGAAGTTAACACGAAGTTAAAACGAGTGGTCCCGACTATAACCCTTAGTCTCCTAGTTTCGGGATCTACTCTTACCGGACGTCAAAGGGGGGCAGAATAGGTCCCGACCGGGATCGGGTCCCTCGGACCCCCTGACACACGTGTCGCGCTAGAGATTGTTGTTTGTTTATTTTCGATCTTATTTAGGGCCGTTCAAGGTGGTACGGTGCACAGGACAGAGGGGAACAGAAGGGTGCGACGTACCACAGTGGGAGGGGGGTGGTCGATACGGTTATAGTTTTCCCGAAAAATATAAAACAAAGGGTCCAAGACTGTACCAAAGTATTTACAAGAGATCATCCTGTTAGTAGTAATTGTATCCCTGGGATTTTCTTGACTGGTGCTCGGATCTCTTGCCCCCAGTCGTATAAAAAAGACACTTCCCGGTCTCTCATTTATAAAGTTCAAACGTCCAATCTAGTAGAGATAGTGTTGATGAGTTGAGGTAAAAAGAACGGGGTTTTGTTGGTACCTGCCATATATTTGTTTCCCGTACCGACACAAGGTTGTTTTGAAATAAATACCCGTGGTTTTAAACTTAAAGTATAGTAAAAGTGTACAGCGTTTTATAAAAAAAGCGTTGGTAATATTTTAGGTAAGAATCGAGTGTCTTGTATGTCTTTATCGGTCCCCGGACCTAAGTCGGGTACCGGTATCAAACGGTCGGGACCACCTCTCATTCTTTTTCCTTGTATTCGAGATGACTACAGGACCCAGGATTTACAGTCGACGTCCTAGAGTCCGACTGACACAGGCCGGGACGGGAGACTGACACGAACCGGGGGTCTTCCCTATGGTTCCTCTTATTTCTTTCCGTCGGGGCACGGGTCCCGACCCTCCCGTCCCACTCCTCAGGGATACGTGTTCACCCACTAGGTAGAGTTTGGACAATGGGGTCCGATGGAGGAGGGAGACGTTGAAAATAAAGCTTTACGAGTCTTAAATCAAAGACTCGTTAAACCGAACATTAAATAAAATCTTTAACCGATTGCTAAATATAGGTCAATACAAGGGACGTACTTTTCGACTTACGATCGGACGTAGGGAGAGTAGGGGAGACCCGAGAGACACTAGAGAGACTTAAGAGCTGTCCTCAAGTGGTTCGTGTAGAGGTCTTTCAACGTCGTCAGACTCAGTATTACCCAGAGTCGACTCCCCGACCATCTGAAGTTCCACACGTCCAGAGAGGGGAATAGAAGTCGGAGTCTAGAGAGAGTAAAAAATATTGGACGAAACAAATGAACTGGTTTACAACATCTGTTGTAGGTAAGTAATTCTTTAGAAGGGTAGTAAAAATTACCAACGTGTCATATCATAACGTGACACTGTTATAGGGTATTAATAAGTGAATTATAGGAAAATAATTCTACAAATCCAAGAGACGGTCAGAATGATAATATGTGTTCCGAAACGTTGTTTTAGAAACCTGTATAGGTACTACTGAGGGAGTCCTCTTTAAGTCCTGACACATTATAATCGTTTTACATTAAATTTGTTTGTTTTTTGTGGGACAAAGGGTCTAGAAGTCAGTAAGAATGTATGTTCGACTTCGACTACCAAAAGTTGAGACTGTCACGCAGCCTTTATCTCCTCATTGAAAGTGGTAGAATACACTATAGTCTAGAGAGCGAAAGGGATAGGTCCAATGTCTCTAATGAGGAGTTGGTTCTTCTTTCATTAGGCGTAAGACAATATGAGTCACGGGGGAGATAGGTGACGTGTGATTAAGAGTCACAGGGGTGGTATCGGAAGGACCAAGCAGGACGCCGGTCCGTCACAAGAACTTAGTCAGGAACCGATGTACAAAGACCACTACCAATGAATGGACAGTTATCCCGATTCCATGCCACGGGGTAAAAACCCAGTTTGTGATCAGAACTACAACGGACCAAAAATCTACTCTCATTGTAAATTTAGGCCTCTTCCGTGACCGTGGGATAAGGTCATGAGAACGGACCTTTTAGGGTACCTACCTTCTCGGACCTTCGGACGTCAAGTACCCCAGTGACTCCCAACCTGTGCTGACTCGCTGAAACGAAAGTGAAAGTACGTAACCTCTTCCTTTACCGCTGGGTGAGGTCACAAGAACGGACCTCTTAGGGTCCCTACGCCCTCGGGTCACCCGACGGTAGATACCCCAGTGTGTCAGTCTGTGCTGACTTCACTGAATCGTCGTGATCGTTGTCGTTGTAAAAAAAAAAAATGAAAATGTTATAACATAACCAAAACGGTATGTAGTTGTACTTAGGTGGTGCTCACATAAACACAAGGGTTAGGACTTGGGACGGAGGGTGGAGGGAGGAGTATGGTAGAGAGACCCAGTAGGGTCACGTGGTCGGGGTTCGTAGGACATAGGACGTAACTTGCACCTGACCGCTAAGTAAAGAATATAATATGTACAAAGTTACGGTAAGAGGGTTTAGTAGGGTGGGAGAGGGAGAGGATGTCTCAGGTTTTCAGACAAGATATGTAGACACAGAGAAAACGACAGAGCGTATTTCCCAATAACAATGGTAGAAAGATTTAAGGCATATATACACAATCATATGACATAACCACAAAAAGAAAGACCGAATGAAGTGAGACATATTAACCGAGGTCAAAGTAGGTGGAGTAATCTTGACTAAGTTTACATAAGAAAAATTACCGACTCACTATGAGGCAACACATATACATGGTGTCGAAAGAATAGGTAAGCAGACGACTACCTGTAGATCCGACGAAGGTACAGGACCGATAATATTTGTCACGACGCTACTTGTGACCCCATGTGCACAGAGAAAGTTAAGACCAAAGGAGCCACACATACGGGTCGTCACCCTAACGACCCAGTATTCCGTCAAGATAAAGGTCAAAAAATTCCTTAGAGGTGTGACAAGAGGTATCACCGACATGATCAAACATAAGGATGGTTGTCACATTCTCCCAAGGGAAAAGAGGTGTGAGAGAGGTCGTAAATAACAAACATCTAAAAACCTAGTGTCGGTAAGACTGACCGCACTTTACCATGGAGTAACACCAAAACTAAACGTAAAGAGATTATTACTCAAGGTCTTTTTGTAGATAAAGACGAAATAACTGATACGGTTTCGGAAACTGACACACCTAGTGTTATTTGACCTTTTAAGAGTTTCTCTACCCTTATGGTCTGGTGGACTGGACGGAGAACTCTTTAGACACACGTCCAGTCCTTCGTTGTCAATCTTGACCTGTACCTTGTTGTCTGACCAAGGTTTATCCTTTTCCTCCTGCAGTTCCGACATATAACAGTGGGACGAATAAATTGAAGATACGTCTCATGTAGTACTCTTTACGACCTGACCTTCTTTGTGTTCGACCTTAGTTCTAACGACCCTCTTTATAGTTATTGGAGTCTATACGTCTACTGTGGTGGGAATACCGTCTTTCACTTCTCCTCGATTTTTCGGAGGACTACTTTCACTTTCACCTCTCACTTTTTCAACCGAATTTCGAGCGAGTTGTAAGTCTTTTGCTTCTAGTACCGTAGGCCAGGGTAGTGAAGTACCCTTTATCTACCCCTTTGTCACAGTCTGAAATAAAAACCCCCGAGGTTTTAGTGACGTCTACCACTGACGTCGGTACTTTAATTTTCTGTGAATGAGGAACCTTCTTTTCAATACTGATTGGATCTATCATAAAAGTTTTCGTCTCTGTAATGAAACGGCTGATTCCAGGCAGATCAGTTCCGATACCAAAAAGGGCACCAGTGCATACCTACACTCTCAACCTGACACTTCTTCCGACTCACGACTTCTTAACTACGTAAACTTGACACCACAACCTCTTCTGAGAACTCTTAGGGAACCTGACGTTCCTTTAGGTTGGTTAGGTAAGACTTCCTCTAGTCGGGACCCTAAAGAAACCTTCCTTACTACGACTTCGACTTCGAGGTCATGAAACCGGTGGAGTACACTTCTCAACTGAGTGACCTTTTTTGACACTACGACCCTCCCTGACCCCCTTCTCCTCTTCCTCTACTGGTTCCTACTCCACCGAACTACCGTAGTAACTGAGCTACCTACACTCAGACTCACTTGAGGTCCTCTACCACTACCTGTCCCTCCGGACCATACGACACTAAGTACCCCAGCGTTTCTCGACCTGTGCTGATTCGCTGACTTGACTTGACTTGACTATTACTCACTACGACTCGTAGAAAAGTACACAAACAATCGGTTGACATACAGAGGAAACCTCTTTACAGATAAATCAAGAAACCGGGTAAAAAACTAACCCAGCAAATAAAAAGACCTTAACTTGACGTCCTCAACGAACATATAAAAACTCTAATCACGTCGTTGTAAATTTAGGTCTCTTCCGTTACCGTGGGGTGAGGTCATGAGGACGGACCTTTTAGGGTACCTGTCTCCTCGGACCTTCGGACGTCAGGTACCCCAGTGACTCCCAACCTGTACTGACTCGTTTAAGCGAATGTGAAAAGTGAAAGTACGTAACCTCTTCCTTTACCGTTGGGTGAGGTCACCAGAACGGACCTCTTAGGGTCCCTGTCCCCTCGGACCACCCGACGGCAGATACCCCAGTGTGTCTCAGCCTGTTTTAACTTCACTGAATCGTCGTCGTCGTCGTAAATTTAGTTATGTGAAACTCCTTTCCTCTAAGAGGGGGGCGGTTATAACATATACCCGGAGTAGGTTATCCAACTTCCGAAATTCCCGTGTCTGACTCCAACGGATTTCATCTTCCTTAAGAGAGGGTCCGAGGGTACATCTTTGAAACGGACCCAAAGGTTGGACGACGGGACTTCTTAAACCTGAGGTCGGACTTTTTAGTTGAGAGTAGACTTGAAGGTTAGACCGAACAAGATACCCAAAATCTGAAAGGTTAGGGCGTTAGTGTCCTCAGTTGAGGAATTTTCTTAATACATCTACACACATATATCCTCACGGTCGTCCAAACGCACGTGTGCACAGACAGGATAAACCTCTTGAGACTGATTCTGTGAGGACGAGAGGAAAAGGTACACCGGTATGACCGAAGAAACGCTCGGAAGAGGAGGAGAAAGAAAGATCCAGTGAATGTTGATGTATTCGTCTTACCGGCAGCTCTCCGAGGACGTGAACGTTGGTCCTAGTGGAAAATTATCAAATCCCTCTTCTTAGTGGGAAGAGAGACTGTGGAAACGTGGTCCAGGACGAGTGCGTACTGATTGTACGGGGTGGGAAGAGTCGGAGAGAAGGGGGGATCGACCTGGGGTTCCGACCCCGGTGTCAGGAGTTCCAACAGAAGAGGATGGGGTTTATCTGAGGAAGAACAGGGTTAATGGTCAAAAAGAGAAACGAAAGAGAGGGAAACCTCTACTTTAACAGTCGTTCCGTTCTGTTCTGCAATAGACAAAAATCGACGGACTCTGAGGCCGACTACGGGTCTACCGACTTCAGAAGGAAGTGAGGACCTAGGACGGAGATACGGTCGAAACACAATCCGGAAATTTTTCATACTAGGTATCAGAGGCTTTTATCCTGAGGACAACGAGAGGTGGTCGTGGGAGGGAGGTCCAACCCTACACGCAAGGCCGCTTTTAAACGATCTAAGGGTAAGGGAAAGAAACTCAAGGCTAGGATAATGACAATTTGTGTAATATACTATAAGAAAGGGTCATAAGGTAACGACTCAGGGTCTTAGTCTCCTGGGGTTCCAATCTTCCACAAAATGTCAGTAGTCTGGGACCCTAAGGTAGAGGAAACAATTTTAGGGTAGTTCTCCCTGAAGGCCCTGAAGGGACCATCCGGTCACCAATTCTTAAGGGGAAGGTTTCGTCCCTTGTTCCCAAGTCAGGGACCCAGACCTTCTAAAGTGTACGGTACCCCGTTGTTTCGGGTCCGTGGTGTTGATGACTCGGGTGTGCGACGTTCATGACTTCGGACGCGGGGATCTTGGGTACGAGGTTTTGTCCTCTTCCGCGACGTCACTCTTCGGGTACGTGTCGTTACTGCGGGCGAGTGACGTTGATCTCTTTCGGGCTCACGTCGTTACCTCTCAGTCACGTCGGTTTTAGTTATTTATCGTTACAAAAAATTTTCATTTCTTGTTGGAAATTGTTTTTGTCCTCCCTGAAGGGAATGTCAGGTCACCAATACTAAGGCACGAAGGTCCCGATGAAGGTTTCGATGATGGCACGAAGGTTATGAAGGTAGGGTTCGACCCCTTGATCATAGTGTGGTGTACAGTACACCACACCGGTTTTTATTTATATATTTTTATTTCTCGACAGAAGGTGACCTTCATTCCAAGATGGTAGTCGGTTCTGTACAGCTAGTTTCGGTTATTTTTGAGTTTAAATGTTTTGTTGTGTAATTCTCTAAACTCGTGAAGTCACTGATCTTTAAGTGAAAGACGGTAGGACAACACCGGGGAGGGAAAAAAAAAAAAAAAGAGTTTTACTGAAAAAGAGTGGTCCCGAACTGTTGTCACCGTGTCGGATTTCCTCCTGTCTATCCCACGAGTGTCAACCTTCTCAGTTCGGTTCCAAAGGTTTTAATCAGAAAAGTTGGGATTCCTACTTATCTCTTCCATTCTTCTGACCTCCCGAAAAACGTAATTGAAGGGGGTATTGTTTTAGACCGGTCTGAAGGTGAACCGTTGTGGATACTTTACATACAAAGATGAAACAATGTAAAAAAAAGGTGAAACAGTGAGTTAGAGATAAATGACCATAGAGACTCCAGGATGTCTAAAAAGGATCGAAAGACGTCGTAATTAAATTTATGTTCTTATACCCGTTTCTTAAGTCGTTCCTACCATGTAATATATTTTTGAGTCCTTATCTCTTTTGACTTTACTGAATTGTCTAAAACGGTCTAGTTTTACTTTTGGAATAAACTTTTCATTTTTTATATCATTTTATCTAATATTACGAGTTTCACAAATATATAGAACGTGCTTTTCTAGACATTGTGTACATATTATTTTCATGAAATATCTTTTTGATCCATCTCCTATGCTTGTCTTCTTCTTTAAATGTACCGGTCATCTGTGTATTCTTCTACGAGATTAAGTACAGTTTTTCCATTGGTTTTTGTTATATCACTTTCCCTTCAGCGAGTCAACACAGGCTGAGAAACACTGGGGCACCTGACATCGGACGATCCGAGGAGGTAGGTACCCTAAGAGGTCCGTTCTTATGACCTCACACAACGGTAAAGGAAGAGGTCCCCTAGAAGGGTTGGATTCCTAGCTTGGGCCGAGAGGGTGTGACGTCCGTCTGAGAAATGGTTGACTCGGCGGTCCCTTTTTGTTATTCCTCCAAGGAATTTTTTGATTTTTATCTCGATGTTATACTAGGTCGTTAGGATGAGGACCCATATATAAACCCCTTCCACGTTTGAGAATGAAGGTTTTCTATGCACGGGACATCGCAAGTGTCCTCGTGACACATGTTATCGGTAGTTACCCGAATTCTTCTACACTCTATGCGTCCATATATAATATAATGATAGTATAGTACATATCTGGATCTCTACTAGTGTGATTCATTTGGTTTCTGTCTGTTAATAATATATTGAATGTATACTTTAGATTTTTTATTATGTTTACTTAGATATGTGTTTTGTCTTTGTGTGAATGCCTGTAACTTTTGTTTGACTACCAATGGTTTTTCCCTTCCCCTCTTCCCTATTTAATTCTTATACCCTAATTGTCTATGTTCAATACATGTATTTTTATCTATTCGTTGTTTTTGAATGATACATCGTGTCCCTTGATATGACTTATAGAATATTATTGGATGTCACCCCTTTTTACATTTTATGCGTGTATAGACTTAGTAAAAAGACGTGTGGACTTTGGTCGTGTTATAACAATTAGTTGATATGAAGGTAAAAATTTTTCTAGTAACTTTACGTATAAGTTGTTTTATGGTCAAAAGTGAGTGTTTAAGTCGTCTAGAAAAACTTTTACTATTGCAGGTTATTACAACACCAGAATCCCTTTATCTTAACGTTTATCTTTAACCATCATAGAAAAACGTGTAATTGAAATGACATAAATACTTCTAGTTTGACATCGATTTAAGACCAGGTCTGCGGGGGTACATATTCTTGAATGACTCGTCTTTCTATACATTTTTTCTAAATTATTCCGTAACATTATCGTTTTACTATTATTATTGCTATGGACTTTGTTCATTTGATGGTTATTCGCTCTCCATCTTTTAAGTACAACGTAAACGTGTGACCTTCCCATTCGTCTTCAACTTTCATAGTTCTAGTTATAAGTTGCTAGACCTTTCGTCCTACAGATATATACGATTTTGTTTTGCTCTATTTTTATCAACGTCTGGTTTGTATACAAACTTTCTGCACAGACAATAACTGTATTTATATAGACACAATACAACCCCTTTCAGTCCTTCAAGTTTTGGGTTTGACGACAGACTCTAGGAAAACCTCGTACTATGGTCCACCGGTCTACTTCCATCCCCGGAGAGGATAGATTGAAGTGTCTTAGTATGGGTGGTGGGGCCTTCTCGACCCCTAATGTCCTGGAAAATTAAATCCCATAAAAAGTTTAATAATTTTTTAGAATGGTGTCATGGACCGTATTGTGTCCACAAGTTTTCTCTCATCGGTAAGAAAACTGGTAATACACAGAGTATGGTCGTGCTAAAGTAAGAAGATGTGGTAAGTGAACCAGTCGACGACATAAGGTTTGTGATGACAGAAGAATCATTCACCGTTCACAGTCAAAGAGGGACTTCTACGAGTCAGAGACTGAATTCTGAAACGAAGGGGAAGAGGTAAGGGAAAGACGTGGTGGGTATCTCAGCCACGTAAAAAAAGGGTGGTTTTTCTTTCCCTCCCCCCTGTTAACCAACCTAGTTACTGAAACCATTTCTGAAGTACGGCGTAGCCTCTGCAGTAAATCCTTCTGTCGGCTCGAGGTCCACTGTGGTTATGAGAGGTAATTGTGTTCGAGATTGTGCTCCTCAGAACCTCGTCGGTGGAAAGCCGAGAACGAAGACTCCGAAGGACCCCGTGACCTCACTGGTCGTGCAAGGTCAAACGGGTTCCGAAAGGGGTAAAATCGTGACTTTCAAGGTGTTGTGCCGATGGAGAATTCAGGGTACGTTGGGACCGGTCACTCAACAGAAAAACTTGTGGGTAATGTAGACCGAGACACGAGTCGTACCCTCTACCGAGATTTCTACTTGTCAGAGTTTGACAGGTCACGGGACTCGTTGGTCGGGGTAGATCTGTCGTAAAGGGACCACCTCCGTGTGCACTGTACGGAATCTCTCCTCGGTGTCCCTCCTCCGCTTGAGCCGGAAGACTCTAGACTAGAAGAGGCACAAGGAGGAAGGTGGCAATGGAGAAAGAGGACGACCGAGTCGAGGACCCAGGAAGAGGGAGCCGTGGAGTCCGGGAACCTCTTACCGAGGAGGTCAGTTCGGTCGACGACACACAACCTCCCCTTTCCTCAGTCCGGGGCCCCCAGGGACTTTACTAGAGTCTGAAGATCCAGGGAGAGATCGATCTAAGAAAACTCCGGTGGGATCCCCGATACGGAACTATTTGACCAGAGACCCAGGGTCTTAAAGTCGTCCGGGTCGGGACCGAGGAATAGGAGAGGGACCTTCGTGTTAATTAGGCAAACGTACTAGGGGGTCCCGAGCTCTGACCGAAAGAAATTATCTGTGACAGAGGAGAGAACCGCTGTTAGAAGGGTTTCCGTCGGGAGTGGAGGAGGGACACAAACGACACGGAGACAGAAAGGTCCCGAAGGGGTCTCCAAGTCTCTGTTTCTTGGGTGGACGTCGCGTCCTCCTCGTCCTCTGGCCCCAACCTAGGGACCCAGCCCTTCTCGGGGACCTCTTTCTTTACCGTGGGGCGACGTCATAAGAACGGACCTTTTAGGGTGCCTGCCGCCTCGGACCACTCGGTGGCAGGTACCCCAACACTGCTCAATCGGTGGCGACTCGATGACTCGTACGGGCAGGGAAGGGGGTGAGTAATCGTCCGTAAAAGTCGAGATCCGTAGGAGGGACGGGGGTGGTCAATTTAGACTCAGCGTCCTTTCCCTGAGTCCGTATCCATTCTCACTTTCGTGGGGGGGTCCACTAAAATTACAAGTCGATCCCGACTTGAGTGTCCGGATTGGGAGAAGACGAAACGACTTCCATTTGTCGGGTCCACACCGTGGATCTCCCGTCACTAGTACGTGGGACCGAGGGGGATGGACAACTGATCTACTGAAACTTACGACACAGAAGAGTGGACATTTTACACCACTTACGGTCGTAAAAGGTGCTTCCCACTAACCCTCATAATTTGTTTTATTACCTCCATTTTTATGGATCGTATTACGGAGTCAGGAAATGCGAAATCATACTTGCACACACATTGGGAAAAGACTGTATGCCAGAACTTTCCCCTCCCTCTTACTCCTCGGACACGCAGAATTCCTCCCTTGTAGGGTTAGTCCTTCTTCCACTCCCTTCCCGACGTCCGGTCGAAACGACTACAGTGTCCAAACCGAGTTCCTACAGTAAACGTGACTAAACGAAACAACGAAAAAGTCCAGTGGAAGGGAGAGACCAAGAGAGTAAGAAAATATATATATATCTATATATATATATCTATATATATATATATCTATCTATCTATATATAAAAAAACTGGGACAACGTACGTCCTAGAGTTAAGGGGTTGGTCCCTGACTTGGACCTGGGAGACGTCACCTTCACACCACAGAATTCGTAACCTGGTGGTCCCTTTCAGGGTCCAAGAGAGTAAGAACTCCCATTTTCGTAAGGACTCCATCTCTTTTATTACTCTTTGTTACAGAAAAGATTCCTCTTAATAGTCGTCCCGACACAACTACCCTCGAAGAGTAAAGAACGAACACTCCAGTAAGAACACCTGTTTCTCTTCTTTGGTCTTGAACCGGACGGTCTCTGGGTCTCCGTGGTCCGGTCAAGACTCGAGTCAAATTAAACTGTTCGGTGCTTAGAAAAAGTTACAGCAGGTTGTATAATGTCCGTGAACTACTTATAATTTGTTATTGTTATTGTTTAGTGACAGAAGGTGGACGTCTCGGGGGAAAGTCGAGGTTTTGGTCTCGAGCCAGTTCGTAAAAACCTTCCTTTAAGACGAATCGAGGAACAGGAGGGTTGTGAGATGGCTCCCGGTCTCTCGACGATCCGATGTCACCAATACCTGGTACCGGAACCGGGTGTGACCTGTCCCAGGTCGGGGACGTCTTCACCCGTCTGTGGGTCTCTCCTTACTCTTTCTCCGTGTCGTCACCGGGGTTCCTGACGGTGGTCTCTGAGAATCGGGGTGTCAGTCAGGTGCTTGGGGTGGTAGTCGGTCTTCCGGAGGTAGACGGGTCGGTGGTAAGACGGGACCGAAGGGGAGGTGGGTCCTCCCGGTCAAGTAGAGTATAGTGGACAGTTAAGACTAGGTAGTGAGTATGAACAGACCTCTTGACTTGGTTCTTCCTTCAACCACCACCCACCACTAAAGGACCCTCTTCCCTCGCTCCACCGGACCCTTCGGTTCTACTATGTCTCTTCCTCGGACACCCCGAGGACCCGTGTTTTTGGAAGGACACGGGGAGCAGAGAAACTAATATCCTTTGTCCGAAGCAAGTCGGAGGTACTAGAAGGGACTCAAGGCTGTCCACCCAAGTTTGCTAACGATTAATACCTTCCCTTCCCCAAGCTCTGTTCCCTCTTTATTAGTTCTTTTTGTTATCACATCGGTACCTCGTTTCAGGACCAAGGGGTAGTTCCCTATGTGTGTTATAGAAACTCGACAAAACGACTTTGACTCTGGGGGAGGTCCACACTCTTCACTCACCAATTTCTACCCATATGTCGGGTGTTCGTACATCTGGGGTCTCACAGTCTTGGTCTTCCAACTACTACGACTAAGGGTTAATGGAGTGGTAGTTGGTTAGTCTTCTTACAGGTGCTCGACTAGTGCGGGAGAAGTCTGGTAATGATACCTTGAGGAGTGATGGGTGTGGTCGACCCTGTGTGCCAAAACTCCCATAATTGGGTGACACCAGGGGAAACGGACCATCTCTTTATTTCGATAAGAAAAGACAATTATGAAGTGGGTTTTAATTTAGAGACAAAGACTCAGACTCCGGTCTGAGTCGAAGGTCCTTCCGTAGAACGAACTTCTACTCGTAGAACGAAGACCAGACGAACGTGAAAACGTAGAACGACTCCAAACCCAATCCCCGGTATATAATAGATGAACAAATTTTTTTTTTTTTTTCGATTTTAAGTTTATGAAATTTCCGTCCTACCTCTTCAACGGAAATTCTCTTTACCCTGTCTCTTGACACAAGACAATGTTTCAGTCGGTGACACCTCCCTCCCCGTTTTCTGTCTCTAAGTGACTTAAAATCCAAGAAGTACCAATTGGTCTTTTTTTTTTTTTTAGGACCAACTCAATGTCTACCGTTTCACACAAACAGAATCTAGGGTGGGGGAGGCACACGTCTGAAAGTTTAGTTCGTCTTAGTGGTGGGTAGTGATTACTTTCATGGGGTGGAGCCGGGACACAAAGGTGAAGAGGGAGACACGAGTCCCCTTATTTCCTATCTTCTTTAGTAGGTTCGTCCCTCTAATGTTCCAAGTCTTCTCCGTCCTTCACTCCCTTTGGTTACAAGTCTCAAATCTCTTACCTTCCTACACAGTGTTTCCTTGTTTCTTCTTCTTCTTTTCTTTTTCGGCTCACGGGATTCCGTAGTCGACGCACATCACTTGAGTGACGAGAGGACACGTGGGCCTTGTCAGGAACAATCCTTGGTAGGACCCGTCTCGACTCTTTTAACAGTGAGTCTAATAATAGACACAAGACACCAAGGGTCCTCCCTGGGTCACCTCTCCCCGGTGTACTCTGGTAAGTTTATTCGTCTTCCCCGAGTAGGCGTGTGTCTGGGTCTGAAGGGTTCTTCGTCGCCCCGGTGCCCTGTCTTCGTTTCCATTGTTACTACCTCGACGGGGGTGAGACTACTTATAAATACAACAAAACCTAAAGAAGATCTGGTCTTTGAGGCACCCCTTTACCGGAGCGAGTGACGTCCAAGGGGGTCGTGGTCGGGCCGTGTCCCTTGTGTCCTTCACGATTCATTTCTGAGCGGTTGTCTCTATTCGTCACCAGGTCGTAGTCGTCTGGACTCCTTGTGATCCTACCGACCCCACTGAGTCGACTCCCGCGGTCTCCTTTTGGGTAAAATACCTACGTTCTTACTCCGGTCTCCATTTCGTCAGAGACGGGAAGCGGTGGCTGGGCGGTTACTCACGGACCATCTACCGGTGTGCAGAACCAGTGTCGACCCAGGAGATCTGGGCGGCCCTGGACCGTAGACGGACACAGTCTCCCGGACATCCTGTACCCCAAGACCTCTCCTTAGGTCCCTCTCCCTGTGTCGGTCCCGACAGTGGCACTCGAACCTTCCTCCCCTGCCTACGTCGTACTGGTTACGGTCCCTTCTCGGAGGACTCCTCACCGCCCGGGGGCACCGGGACGGTACTCGGGGTGGCATGGACACACGAATGACCGAGTCAGCATAGAGTGAGACGTTGGGGTGTCCGACATACATCGAGCGGCCCGAGGAGAACAGGTACCCTAAAGGGTCCGTTCTTATGACCTCACCCATCAGAAAGGGAAGAGGTCCCCTAGAAGAGCTGGGTCCCTAGTTTGGGTCCAAAGGACGTAACGTCCGCCTAAGAATTGGTCGACTCGGTACTCGTGGTGTCTAGAGGGAAATACGTCTGAAATTCGAGGTCCGTGACCTCTTTTACACGAAACCTGACCCGTACCCACCCTCTCCGGGGTCCGAATTCCCGAAGATGGGTCCTACAGTCGTGCGGGTCAGTTGATCTGCCGGTCGTGTCTTTTGACTCCTCAGATACATAAGCCGACTTCCTTTCCCACAGTGTCTTGCACTCCGGGGTCTTTCGGGAGACATTCCGTCGTCCTGTACCAGTCCCTCGCGCGACTCTTCAAACGACTCTAGTCTCGGTCGGTTCAAGTTTTGGGTGGACTTGAACCGAGGACCTCCAACACGGAACGGACACATTACTCTTACCTGTTGGACCCCTGTGAGGTCCACGAGAGTGGGTCCCTCTGTCCCTCAACCTCCGTCCGTCCCCTGTGTCACCCTTCCGGACCGACCAGTGACGACCTTCGGTCGGGGTGTCCGATCTAGGAGAGAAGTCCCTAGTGTGACGGGTCTGTGTGGTCGACCTGCGTGACTGTGACCGGTCCGGGTCACTCCCTCCGTCGTACCGTTAAAGAGAGGGATAAAATGTCTAAACTTTTGACTCCGGGGTTTCCCACTCTCTTCGACAAGTTCCGGAGGACCGGTCGATTCTCATTAGCCTGTGAGTCCGGACCAGGGACGGGAGAACCCACCCGCCCCCCTCCCCCCTCCCCAAGAAGGGTAGGGAGACCCGGAACAGGGGAAGTAGGATAGAGGTAGAGACAGGTTGTCTATGAAAACCCCACGTGGGGACCGCGGACCGTGAGAGACGGGTGTCCCAGTGAGTGACGGGTAGTCGGCGACACCAGGACCCGAATCCGGTCTCCTTTCAGGGCACCCGGAGTCGAGTATCAGGAACCCTTGACGGAACTCCCCTTGACCGGGTAGGAGACGGGTCTCGAACCCAGGGGGTAAGAACTCGGTCCCTTGAGTCCTGTGTCGAGGGGGGCCGTGTGGAAGTCGGGGACCCCGTCCACATCGGGGTCCTTCGAGGTCGAGTGTACACGTGTGTCGTGGAATAACCCCACGGAAGTGGGGTGTCCAAGGTTAAAACCCAGACACAGGGGTTATGGTCCGGTACCTTCCGGTGTACCCCGAGGGGTTGGACCCCGAGAGGGTCTTTGCACTCGAGTCGGGTCGAGAGTTCCTGTCGGGGACTACGGGATGGTAGGACCACCGTCCTCTTCCCTGGGAGACACATGGACTTCTTCCGTGACCGTGGGGTGAGGTCATGAGAACAGACCTTTTAGGGTACCTACCTCCTCGGACCACCCGACGACAGGTACCCCAGTGATTCTCAGCCTGTGTTGACTCGCTAAAGTGAAAGTGAAAAGTGAAAGGACGTAACCCCTTCCTTTACCGTCGGGTGAGGTCACAAGAACGGACCTCTTAGGGTCCCTACCCCCTCGGACCACCCGACGGCAGATACCCCAGTGTGTCTCAGCCTGTGCTGACATCGCTGAATCGTCGTCGTCGTCTCATGGACTTCCAGTGTGAGAGGTATCCCTTGAAGTCAAAGACTGTGTCTTCGCTACGGAGTCTTCCTACGTCCGAAGGTCGGTCCGGTGAGTTAGTGTAGGCCCTGGTGTCGGGGGAGGGAGTGGGGAGTGGATCAACCGGTCTCGTTGTCCCAGTAGAGACTCGAGTGAGACAATGGTGGATGGGGAGGGACTACCGGAGGTTCTACCTAGTGGAATCGAGAGGGTCGAGGGTCCTCTAGGACACGGGTCAAGTAGACGTCAGGGGGAATTGACCTGGTATTCGTGTACCTTCTACAGACAATTTCTCCTAGGGCCCCCTGAAGGACCACCAGGTCACCGATTCTGAGGTACAAGGGTTACGTCCCTCGGGTTCAAACTAGGAACCAGTCCCTTGATCTAGGGTGTACGACGTTGATTCTGGGTCGTGTTGATTTATTTATTTTTCAATTTCACAATCAACGAGTCAGTACAAGCTAAGAAACGTTGGGGTACCTGACATCGGATGGTCTGAGACAGGTACCTTAAGAGGTTCATTGTTATGACCTCACCCATCGATAAGGGAAAAGGTCCCCTTTATTTATTTATGTATTAAAAAAAAATTGGGGTCTTTTAAAGTCCACTGTTTCTCTCCCTTCTGATCATTCCGACACATAAGTGACTCAAGAAACATGCGTGCACTACTTTTCGGGAAATACGAGTAGCTAAACAGGACTGTCGTCAAGTCGCTACACCCCTGACGAGAGTAGGTGCACGACCCTACTCTCTTGATTCCCCCACTGTGTCTGTTCTTCTCAGATCCGGCCTAAGTGTCGGTCCGTCGGAGCGGGGTCGGAGTGTACGAGTGGCGTGCCGTGTCGAGACGAAAAGGATGGTTTATTTCCTGGCTAAGGGTGCCCCAAAAAAGATTTTTATTCGTACCGAGACTAAGTAAAATTAAACACACCGTGTGTCATCCACAAGAGACTTATAGATATTTGCTCATTATTTGTTTACTGTATTTGTACCTGTGTTTTCGTTTATGACCTCCTCCCTTCTTCGATTTATATGTGTCAGAGACAAGACTCTGAAGTCGTCGTTGTGGAGGGGGCAAGACACACACACAATGTCTGCACACACAGAGTATGTGTTTGCGTCCGCGTGTGTGTTCAGATACTAGAGTTTCAACTCTTCTACTTATAATTAGTGAAGATGTTTTGTCCAAACTCCGAGGAGGTAGGAAGTTCAACACGAACTTTTTACAAGGGTGCCACTTAAAGTTGTAACGAAGACGACTAGAACGATTCTCCTGATCTCGATTACCGTGATTTGGAGACGACAGAAATATGTCACCGTGGACCCGAACCACTTCGACGTCCTCCACTCTCGAGTCCCGAAGAGGCGTCCGGAGGCACCCTAGGCAGGCCGAGGGCAGGAGAGGTAGACGGACACCCTCGGGTCATCCCGGACTTCGTAGGTCCCTGTTACCGAGGGTGGAAAGTGACACGTCGAGTGTCGTCCGCGCGTCCACCTTCCCCGAAGGCACGAGGGTAACACACGCACGCACGTACGTACGCACGCACAGGGTCCCTCAGGTTTCGTCAGGGTGTAAATTTCTAAGAGAGTACTAAGGGAATTTATGTCGGCACGTACAATATTTGTATCTAGGTTTAAACCCTAAGTCTCTACCTAACAACGAGATAGAGCCGACCTGACACGTGAGAGGAGGGAGAAATGAAATCTGTGTGAAATCGGAAATTATTTATTACTCAAAATTTTACCCCTGTCCCGAAGGGACCACCGAGTCACCATTTTCTTATGTGGACAGTTACGTCCTCTGTGTCTAAGGTAAGGATCAGACCCTTCTCGGGTGTGCGGCGCCTCGTTGATTCAGGTACCCGGTGTCAACGACCCGGTCACGACTTCTCGTGCCCCCGGCGTGGACGATCTCGGATGCGAGGGATCTCGGACACGAGACGGTGTCTCTTCGGTGACTTTACTCTTCGGACTCTTGGAGTTGACCTCTTTTCGGGGTTCGTCGTTACTTCTGGCTCGTGTCGGTTTTCATTTTCTTCATTTTTAAAATTTTTATACTTTCACAAGCAACGAGTCAACACAGACTGAGAAACGGTAGGGTGTCTGACATCAGGAGGCCCTAGGAGACAGGTACCCTAAGAGGTCCGTTCATATGGCCTCACCCATCGGCAAAGGAAGAGGTCCCCTAGAAGGGTTGGGTCCCTAGCTTGGACGCAGAGGACGTAACGTCCGTCTAAGAAATGGCGGACTCGATTGTTAGAATTTTTCGAGTCGACCTTCCCTTGGGTCTTAAGAGGCCCTGTCTCGAACGAGTCGTAGGAGGTCCAATTCCCAGTCGTCCACACAGACTGAACCGATGAACCTCGAGGAAGGTTCCAGGGGAAGATGCCGAAGTCTTAGTTCGTCATCTAACTAGAGTGAGGAAGGATTGTGACTACAAGACCTCTGTCTCTAGAAAGGCGAGGGAAAAATTCTCCAAATATTTTCAGGTCCAATGAGATTTGTCTGAGGATCAACGAGGTAAAACGAGGGACACTACTCTTGGATCAAAATACAGGACTGTGACTTTCCGCTCGTTCTTCGAATTCAATGAGGCGATGGGGCACCGGTGACTCTCTTGACGTGAAAGGTGTACCCAGTCTTCGACCAAGGTTTTGTTACTTCAGAGTCTCGGCTTTTCTTAAAAAATTAGATAGTATCCCTACTCGTGGAGTATTTTCCCAGGTGCCATCAATAATTAACCTGGCCTTTAACGGACAAAAGTATGTTAATAGGTATTTACAAGAACGTAATTTTCCCTGACTAAGCATGGTCATACTAATCTTTGATGGAGGCCCCAAACAGGTCAATTGGGAGGACGGAGTTCCTTCCTACAGGAAGTTGGAAAAGTCCTTTTTCTATAGTGACGGTAAAGACTTCTCCTAGACCTCCCCACAGTGTTAGAGAACGATTGGTGTACACTTCCAGTCTCTCCGTCTCCAAAAGAGACTTCAGTTGGGGTTTGTTCTCGTTAGGGAAAGTTTAATCTAATACACTCAAGTCCAACCTCACAGTCGTGAATGAACGAGACTCGGAACAAAAAAGGTAGACACTTCACCCTCCCGAAGGTAATGAAGGATTACCACCATAGTTTGTTGTACACACGTTTTAATACAACATTTCGTACTTCAAGTCACCTTTGATCCGAGGGCCAGTAAGAGTAGTTTACAACGTTTCACCGTCTTCATAAAGTGTGTCCCCGTCCACCGAGTTTTAATCCAGGAGTTTGTCTCGGTCCTCTTTGTTTCTTCACCTCTCTGTAAATGCTTTGTCACTGGACAATTAATTTCTCATTAGTGGGAGTGGGTGTCGTTGTGACCGTCCCCCGTCCCTCTGGGTCCCCGAGGCACTGTCTCCCGAACGGGACTAGTCCCTTTTGTAGACAAGAACTAAAAGACCTCAAGACCAAAGTTTATAAGGTCAGATAACGAGGGTATTCCTGTATACACAAACCTCCCCAGACCGTCAACCCCACGTCCTTTATGTCAGGAGCTTCGGGACCTTAGACAGTATTAAGTGGGGACGTCACGGGAAGACTTTGTCTCTGTTGATGTTTACTTTTTGGGAGTGACCCCAAACACTTTAGGGTCAGGACTTCACATCCCGAGAGTGCCAGAGGTGGGAGTGATCCCTCGAACTCCCACTGGAGAACTCCTTCGTTCCCTGGGCTCCGACCTGGGTCTTAGGAGAGTTCAGACGTCGACTGGGGTTGACAGGGACCTGGTCCTGCTCATTTTTGGGGAGGAACCTCGTGTCCGTGTCGACTATCGACCCGCGGGAGATCACCTGCTACTCCTCTTCTGGCAGACCTCTCTACGTTTTACTTTGGATTGGTGGGTGTTCGGTTCAACTCAAAAAAGAGGGTCTAAAAGAAAGGAGGCGATGTTTTGACGGTCGTGTGTAGACGAAGGTGCAACTGACCGTTCGTCTAAGGCCCGGGCGGATGCTAGGTCAGGTCCCTTGCTGGAAGTTAAGTATTGTTTAGTGTCTTTGGAACCTTTAAAAAGACTTGCCGTCGAGAGAGGTGGAGGTTCTTTTTGTTACTTCAACCCAAACCCCCTCCGACCGAGGGAACTACACAAAGAGTGTACCAAGAGGACCAAATCCCTTGAAAGTTCAGACCCGTAGATTGCGTCCGTGTTGGGAAAGTTTATCCTCGAGACTTTTGGCTCTGTTTATCACCGACAAGAAAAATTTTGTGTAGTGAAGTAAACGTTTCGCAAAACCAGAAAAATAAACGGGGAAATTTCGTATTTTAGGTGAGACGGCGCGTGTGGGTAAGGACACTTTATCTAAGGTTATTACGAAGTCCGTCTGCGTGAGAAGGATAAAACACCCGTACGTTCCTCCATTCGGATGTAAAAGTACCTTCAAATTTTAACCGTAGTTTTACCTTAATAAATATATTCACAATAATTAGAAACAAATATAAAAATGTTAATGAAAAAAGTACCAAAAAGTTATGACTATTTTGGTCAATTTACATTATTGTCATAAACTTATACCTATCAATTGTCCTTAAAACCTAGTCTATTCTTCTAGTTTCTGGTGACCCTAAAGTAATAATCAGTAGAATATGAACCAAGGAGACTCGTAACTCGTGGAACAGTCTGAGGAATGTATGTACTAGAACAAATTTGAAGGGTTGTGGAGGTACTTCGTCCTAATAATAAAGGTAAAATAACAAATTCCTGTGATTTGTCTCGGTGATTTACTAGCACGTCCCTAAGTGTGGTGTGGTCAGACCACCTTTTCGGACCCTAGAAAGGTGGGACGAAATGACGGAGGAAACATTCATAATAGTGACGACCATTCCTGTCCTGTCGGATGAAGGTTTCATGGGATTTGGTCTCCTTCGACTGACTTATTTTTTATAAAAATTTCTGTTTATCTTAAAGTTGAGTCTTTTCAGTCTAATTTCATTATGAATTAAACTGGTGTTGCCGTACTTTGATCTTTAGTTGGTGACTTTTGCTTTACTCTTTTTTTACTAATGTGCCTCTGATTTGATGTTCGATGTTTCTTTGGTTGCCCAGTTGTTACTTTAGTTTCTCCTTTAAATTTTTATGAATGAAACTCTTTTTACTGTTATTTTTATATTTGTATGTCTTGGATGTCCTACGTCGTTTTCGTTAAGAATCTCCCCTCAAGTATCGTTATATCCGGAACGAGGACTTTGTTCTATCTAGAGTTTGTTCCCCTCGAGTATCGTTATCTCCGGAACGAGGATTTTGTTCTATCTAGAGTTTGTTGAGCTGGACTTTCTTGATCTTTTTCTTCTTTTTCGTTTTGGGTTTCAGTTGTCTTCCTTCTTTTACAATTTCTAGTCTATTCTTTATTTATTTTGTCTCTAATTTCTTTGATCTTTTTTTAATTTTTGGTTCTCGACCACGAAACTTTCCTATTCGTTTCAACTGTTTGGAGACCGGTCCGAGTGGTTCTTCTTCTCTCTTTCCTGGGTTTATTTGCTTTATTCTTTGCTTCCTCTTTCTTATTTGTTATGACGTCTTTATATTTCATTTACGAATCTTCCTTTTCTGACGTTATTAATGTAAGTCGTTTTACAAGAGTATGTTTCCACAGAAATCTTTACAGGATTTATCATAGAGGTTGGGTTTAATGTGTTTGTGTGAGTCTTTGATTCTGGTTTTAGTTTGCCATGTGTTTTGTCGCCATGTATAAGGGTTCTCCTGTGTTGTAGGTTTAAGTGGTTTTCGTGTTGAAAATTTATTGTCTAAACTTTTGTAGTTGTTTACGAGAAACGTTTTTCTACGGAAACCGAAAAGAAACCTCGTGAATGATTTTGTAATATTTATTACATTTTTATTGAATTTTACTAATTAATTAGAATTTGAAGTGGAAAGGATTTTATTTACGGAAGCTAGATTCCCGGACCGACGAACTAGACCCTCCTTAAAGCAATCGTAAATACTTGACAGTCACATTGATAGAGAAGTTCTCTGTGTATACTAATAAAATTAAGTTCTTCGGTTAAGTCGTAAATATTTTCCATTGAGACAGCCGTACGGGTAGGTAAATGAAAAACATAATCATTCTGACACGAAGGATTAAATTAAGACTTCACATGTTAAGAAATCTAATTACTATTAATACGTATATAATTATATACAAATACCGTTGTTTAATTTTATCCCTTTGATAAGAGTTTTAAAGTTCTCGTTACTTTTACTACAGAACAATCTAGACTAACAAGAAGGAATGGAACCACGAAGAGAACCGGTTTACCGGGGCTATTCGTCTCTGACCAATGGGGACGTAGGGGTGGGTCGTGTCCTAAACTGGGTACCAACCCCGAGTCAAAGAAATTACATGGACATTATTGTTGAAGACCCCACGTCCAGACTAGGGATCGTTCCGGAGATTTATAGTGGTTCCTGTCTGTATGGAGGTTCGAATAACGTTAGACCGTTATTTATTCCCGAAAGTCTTGGTTTGACAAACCAAGGGTAGTCTACCTGTCCGAGTCTCTCCACTCCCGTTGGGACTCAGGGGATGCGTCCGGAAGGGTGACATAAGGCCACCAAGAGAGAGTCCGGACACGTCGACCCCGGAGTCTCGTACGGGTGGAGGGTCTTTTCGTCGTAGAAGTTCCATTTAGGGTCGTCGAGAAGAGAAGATGTTACCGACTGGTCGACGGTGTAAGAGACTCACCCCATCGGGTCCGTTTGTGTTGTTCGTCACACTACCCGGAACGAAGTACAGGTCCATCCACTCACGTCTCACAGAAGAGATCTCCGACCGTTGACCCTTTCCCCCGTCTAAAATTTTTCCCCTTAAAGTCCCTTGTCTTCACTTTTAGTCACCAGGTCACCAACTGAGGTCCGAAGGTGACACCCCCCGTGTCCAAACTAGGGACTAACCCCTCGATTCTAGGACGTACGGCACACCATACCAGTTTTGTATTTTGTTTTTATTACTACTCACAAAAAAAAAATTTCCCGTTAACTTGTGTCCAGTACCTCTAAACAGTCGCAGCGGGGATTAGTATGGGAGGCGTTGTCGGAACACAACCTGACCCAGAGACCTGACCCTGAGGGTGAACCTACTAGTCGGGTACTTCTGCTCCTGGTGACAACTTCGTCTACACGTCGTAAAGAAACGTGGGACACAGAAAACAGGGTCCTTCTTATTTTCCGTACCGTTCGAAGGAGTATCTCGTTTACTCCCCTTCTAATAGAAAGATGTCCTCCGGTGTAATAGGCACAAATAGAGACAAAACTGTTTCTTCAACTTAGTTTTCGTTTACAAAGATCTTCGTTGTTCGATTGATGGGTTTCGGAACCAAAGAATTAATTAATTAGTCGAGTCGGGTTTCTGTACAGACAAAGGTTATACACCCAAGACGAACTTTCTCCATCTATAAAGGTCACCTTTACAAAATTAGTCACCGATTTGACTCTATTCGAACTCCGACCCGACGGTTACCTTTATGATTGCTTCTAGGAGTCTTCCGGTCTTCAAAAGACCTAAACTCAGGTTAAGGTCAGTCTGGTATGGTCTAGGTCTTTTTAAAAGAATGGGTCTTTAGGAAGAATCGTACCTAGTGACTTCACTAAGTTCGGTCCGGACCCGAGATAGTTACTTTAATTTTTCAATCCATCTCGATTAATTCTCCCATTTCATAGTGAATTTAATGGAAAGTTCGTAAGAGTTAATGGAACCTTCGTCGTTAACTGTTGGTTAGCGATATACTCTATACTTAGTTGAAAATAGATTAAGTAATTTCACCCAAGGGGTCTCGGAACCGATCTGGTATGGAACTATCGGATCAAATTTACTGACTTGGTAGACATGGACTTTCATTTTCTTAACTGAAACGAGTCTACGACGAAACCGCACCAGACTGAAAACGTGTAAAATTAAAATGTCGGAAAGACAGAAGTTCTCTCGTTCGTGGACGTAATACACATCGTCGTCGTCAGACTGAAGAAACGCACAAGAGGACCCGTCCGGGCGGAAGGGACCCTGACGTAAGGAACGAGACCTTTTGCTCCCCAGGGTAGAGGGTTCAAGTACCCAGGGGAAACAACGTCGACCGCAGGGCACAGGTTTAGTCTGGGTCGGTGAAAACGACCCTCTGGGAGGTTACAGTCTTTAAGGATTACGACTGTGGAGGTTTACAATCTTTGGAGAACCCTTTTAGTCAAAGAGGTCTCCTTTTCTTGCAGGTAAGTCGCAGACCCCTCGGACTCCTTTCTTCCCCTTCGTCTACACTCAGACGAAGTAATTTTACAATTGAGATGGAATTGTCGAAGGGAAAAAGTAACATCGTGTTCAACTCCAGTTCAAGAGGTCGCGTGATTGACGGAGTTCGTAGTATCGGGACGTGTGGACGGAGGAAGTTGCAGGTCTCTTTCTAGTCGGTCGAGACTCTCGGATCTCTCTACTCTACCCCTACCTTAGTGAGTAAAATTCTGAAGACTACGTCAAAGGAGACAAGTCAAGGTGGGGTTTGTACCGGAAGAAATAGGAGACTCCGAAGGTCACGAGGAGTTACGGTCGACGGGTGAGGAGCAGCCGTAGGACGTTTGGGAGGACTTTGGTAGATTCGTCTCGAGATAGACCAAACGATTTGGTCCGTGTCAGGTTAGACAGTGAAGAGGTAGTGACGGGAAGGGACCATCCAGACAAGGAAAAGGAGAGGTAACGGTCAAACAATCAATGGACCCACCCTGTCATTCCTCTCTTGGAGGTACGTCCAAAGCAGAACGATTCTGTAGGGTCCGCACCCCAGATGCCACATAAACCAGGATGGGGGAGAAGGGACGAAAGGGAGGAACGGTAAACGGTTCTGGGTCTCAGTGAGTCATAGACGAGAGTCGGGGGTCAGAGTGGTCCTCGTCGGGGTGGGAACGTCCAGATAGAAAAGAGATCTCGCGTACCCCGAGGGGTTTCTCTTTCGACACAAGACCCGAGGGAAGTAGGTCCCTACTCCCGTAGGTCGAAGAGGTCGACACGATCGTCAGGAGGTCAAGTTTATAATACTACCGGTGGTTCGGTACGAACAGAAGAGAGGGAAAGGAAGGAGGGAGTGAAGGAAAAAATTTTTACACTTTACAAAACACATGTACTTCACACCTTTTGCTAGAATATTTGTAAGTACAGGAATAGTGGACCTAACTTGTTTATAGTTGTAAAACGGTAAAAAAACGATTGTTAGAGAGAAAATAAACACTACCTTGTTTAGTAACGTCTATGTGGACAGACCCAAGTTGAAGGAAAAAGGACTTCCAGTAGGGAATCACTGAAAATTTCTTTCCTAAGGTAAAAAAAAAAAGGAGACTTTTTACCCTAATAAATTGGGAGTAAGAACTTACTGTCAAATCGTCTAATTTCTGTTGATCCGTGACGACGACTCCGTCCGCCGGTGTCCAAACTAGGGACCAATCTCTTGATTCCTGGGTGTACGATATGTCACACCGGTTTTCTAATTTTGTTTTTGTTTTTGTCCGCGTGTCAACCAAAAGAGAGTCGTTAAACATGTATGCAGTAACGGAGGTCCCTTGGTAGTAACTCTTGAGACGATTAACGACTAAGACACAGTCAGTAGAAAAAAAAAAAAAAAGGTAAAAAAGAGAAACATAAACGTGTCGATCAGAGTTGGGGTACACATAATCCAAACCCAAACAAAAATAAATAGGTCGGGACCTGAGTGGAATAAAGGATGTTAATAGTTTAGTTTAGAAAGAATATAAGAAGACCTTACATAGTTGGTAAAGAAATATGAGAGAACGATCCTAAATCTAATCTTAATACAATCTATAAGAGTCAGGAGATACAACGAATTGAAGGTAGAATATAAAAGGTGGAGAAAAAGAGACGACGTAAGGTCCCTTATGTCACTCAGTCAAGATAGATGGTTAAGTGATTAAAAAGGAAATCGACATAACACCGACGGGTGACTAATAAAAATACAGACCTTCTACACCAAGAGTAAGATTAAATGGAGAAGGAAAAAGTTTTATTACAGAAGAAAAATTAGGAAATATAGCTACATCGTAAAAAATGACCTATAAAGATTGAAGAGTCATTAAGTTGGGATGACAAAACGACTAAACCATTTAATTGAACACGTTTAAGTAGGTGTCCATTATAAACGTTAGGAAAGAGGTTTCCTTCTTGAGGTTGTTTTAAAGTCTGCTGTCCCTACCCGTCGTTCCCTTAGAAGACTCACCTACTGACAGAACCAGGTAAACCTAACGACATTGTCTTTATGGTATTTGTGCCACGGAATATTCGTTATTTAATAAAGAGTATCAAGACATCAGACCTTTCAGGTTCTATTGCCACGGTCGTCTAGACAGGTCACTTTCGGGTGAAGAAGTATCCGTTTACCACGGAAGAACACCACAGACGTGTACGTCCTTCACCCGTTCCCTAGAGAATCCCAGAGAAAGTATTCCCGTGATTAGAGTAAACACTCTCGGTATAGGAGTACTGGATCAATGGAAGGTTTCCGGGGTTGAAGATTATGATAATGGAACACCCAATGTCAGAGTTGTTGACTTAAAACCTATACTTGTATTGTGTAAGTCAGGTAATGTCATAATGGAGGCCCTCCCGGATCCGACCGGACCACAATGTATTACGGATGTAATGTGTCGGACCTACCAGTCTGTCGATCTCCCGTGATAATTCCCGTTCCGAGACTCTTTATGTTAGTTCTAAGACAAACGTCTCGTTATCCGTCCGAAATCTGACTCGGTAAGGAGAAGTGTCTGGTAGGTCCCCCGAGAGAAAGTCGAGAGTCAATGGTCTGGTAAGAGTGTGTGTCAATCGTTGTGGTGATGTGTGAAGGAGAAGGAAAGGATAATTTCCGAAGCACCAAATTTCTTGAGTGAGTATATAAATTCAAGATACCCCTAGGACACCCTTTCTCCTTTATTCTTATGGAAGGTCATTAATTGTTACTATTTGTAACTTAATTGTTACTATTTTGGGTAGTGAAAAAGGTATAGATATTTTAGGTGTGTCTCGTGTTTTTCCGTCTAGACCAGGTCTCCCGAGTGAACGTTTACTTCTTTGTCTGACTCTTTCCTTTTCCCTAACCCGTCCCCCCCCTAGAAAACTAAAATTTAAATATCATGGTGTGTTTAGGTGACAATACAGACCATTTTCTACTTTCCCTTTTGTTGTTATAAGAGTTCATTTTCAATACTCTAAGTATTTAGTATTAGTACTCCTTTTCTGCATGTTATTACCCCAGTAAAATGAAATCAATAATGAGATTATCCAACCCTATGAATAATAATCTTTCCACCTTCTTTTATACCCTAACGGGTCCACGGTGAGACGGATTCATCAGAGACCGTTGTCCATGTTATAGACTCTCTCTGTACCTGATGGACAACACAAATCCCCTCCCGGTAGTTCTACTACCCTACTGGACTTAAATACAGATTAGTCCCTACCAAATCCATCTTTCTCTACTCTTGAACTTCTGAATGTACTGCACGACTTACTTACCTGGACTCTAGTCGGAAGTCAAGATAATGAGTCACGGAGGTATATGTCCGAAGGTGAATATTTGTCAGTGACAAAATTTGTTAGTGAATAACCCTGAAGGGACCACCAGGGTTATTTACCCACCGATTCTAAGGTACGAGGGTCACGTCCCCCGGACCCAAACTTGGGACCAGTCCCTTGATCGTCCGAAAGGTCCACCGAGTCACTATTTCTTAGGTAGACGGTCACGTCCTCTGTATTCTCCTCGCCCAAGTAGGGACCCGATGTTCTAGGGGACCTCCTCCCGTACCTTTGGGTGAGGTCATTAGAACGGACCTCTTAGGGTACCTGTCTCCTAGGACCGTCGGACGTCAGGTATTCCTATGTTTATCAGCCTGTGCTGACTTCACTAAATCGTGTGTCGTCTGTCTGTCATTTACCAAAGGTTCAGAAGATAACATTTTAACTTTCAAGAGTCTCAAATTCCTTGTAAGAAAGTGTCTTTTGTTTGGACATAAAGAAGAGAGACTTTATAATTGTGCATACATGACGACCCCCCTTACGTAGGGTACTCTTCCTGTGGTCGGTCCTCTCCTTTCTAATCAATAATTGACCCGAAACAGATATATTTTTCAGTAAGAATGAGAGTACCGGGGTTCCTAACCCTGACTCAAGTTGTCTGCCTTCGGTGTCCTTTCGTCTCAATACGAATTACATTCCTGGAAGTTGGTGCCTGATAATATTAACACGCGTAAATTCATGTTGATTTTGTTTCCGACGGTTCCCTTAATGAAAAAGATTTTTCACTTACTATTATGATTAATTTTTAATTAGGTAAACTGTTTTTTCGTTCGTAATAACCACGAAGATTTTCTCGACGTAATATTAAGTTGTAATTAACTAAACTCAGTAATTAAAATTTATCTTCCCCGCTATGTAAGAATAAGTGGTCAGACTCAGTACCCACTAGTCAGAAGTACTGGAGATGTTTTGTCACAAAAATTATCATTGGTAAGTGGTAGACCTGACATTATTGGTAGTACGTTTTAAAGGCGAGACAAGTAAACCCCAGTCAAGGTTTCCTCGTAAAAGAGCCAGAGATTCGAAATTTGTTTCCTTAGAAATGTGTCCGTTCGTCAATAAAGGACGTGTCAGTTATTAAGGTCTATATCATTTTACAGTATGTCTGGAATGTTGATTCATACTGAGGGAATAGAACCGAATTTCTTTTTTTTTTAGATGATGAATGTAATGTGTCGACGGCTATGAACTTACTGACGTCTCAGGTCCTTTAGAAATTACTTTTAAATTGAGACAATTATAGATTAAGCACGGGGGGAGGAAAAGGAACGGGTGATGAAAACTTTCACACTTAGTCGGACTTAACTTACTTCATTCATTCTAAACTAGTCTTCACAGTTTCACCCAATTCTTAGAGATTTTCTCGAGGTATCTCTTCCCTCTACGCAGGACACGTTCACATCGAAGAATTAAATTTGGGAGTCATTCACGTACGAATTGACTAAGTGTCGTCGTTAGAGACCACTTCGCACTTCGCACACAAGTGATGATAGAATCACATACGATAGTGGGAACAACAAGTCAACGGGTCAGCATAGACTGAGAACCGCTGGGTTACCTGGTGTCGTGTGGTCCGAAGGGACAGGAAGTGGTAGAGGGTCTCAAACGAGTTTGAGTACAGGTAACTCAGTCACTACGGTAGGTTGGTAGAGTAGTAGAAAACGGGGGAAGAGGAGAACGGGATAGAGGAAATAGTGGGATTTCCTAATACAACCGAACAAAGTAATGGTAAGATTAATAAAAACGTTATCCCCAGTTAGGATTTTTGTAAGACAAGTGGTCTAAAAATGCATTAATTGTCTCTTCCCCTGTCTTTGGTATCATTACAAGGTTAGAGGATATACTACTGTGGTTAATGAAACTTAAGAAGTGGTTTTGTTAAACGGTCGTTTTGACTTTACGTTGTAACTGTACCAGACTTCTCCCTTCTTTTAAGACACTAAGAAGTACCGAAGAGGATAACAACATACTACAAAGGTTTTGAGCCCTACCTCGAAATTATTTGTCTATTAAAACTCCAATATGTCTGGATATTAAATAGACTTTGGGAACCCTGGTCTACATAGAGTGTTATACCTTAAAAAGTTTAAAATCTTTCCGTCAATACAAAGTATACAGTGTCTCGACCATATGGAGGTTCTTTCAGTCCTCACCGTAGGGTATTAGTTTATGTAATTAAAACGATGTCTGTTTGAGTAACTGTATTTATCTTAATTCTGGTGTTATCGGAGTATAGTCAAGTCAAGTCTAAAACGACAGTTTACAGAGGCGATATTTGAGTATTTTTTTGAAAAACAGAAAGTCTCGAAACACTTAGATCCATTCCCTGACTTCCAGACGTTATACATTTTTTGTATGTTTTAAACAAAGGTTTCCGAAAGAGTCAAGTTTTTCTTTGAGTCACAACTCATAATTTAAGTCTTTGTCATTCGTATTCAAGATGATGTACGAGTTAATGATTCTATTTACCCGAGGGAGACCGGGTCCCTCAGAGCTTAAAGAAAAGTCTCGGTTGTATGTGTGTGTTATGTCTTGGGTGAAAGTAGTCATAATTAGCAGTAGGAACGTCACTAAGAGTTGGTGTCCCCGAACGGGGAGTTCCTACATAGTAAAATTATACTTATTAAAGGAGTCAAGTCAGCGAGTCAGCACAGGTTGAGAAACGTCGGGATACCTGACGTCGTGCGGTCCGAAGGGACAGGTAGTTGAGGGCCTCGAATGAGTTTGAGTACAGGTAGCTCAGCCACTATAATGAGTTGGTAGAGTAGGAGACAGTAGAGGAAAAGGAGGGCGGAAGTTAGAAAGGATCGTAGTCCCAGAAAAGGTTGTTCAGTCAAGAGGTGTAGACCACCGATTTCATGACCTCAAAGTCGAAGTCAATAGTCAGGAAGGTTACTTTTAAGTCCTGACTAAAGGAAATCATAACTGACCAACCTAGAGGGACGGTAGGTTCCCTGAGAGTTCACAGAAGAGGTTGTGGTGTCAAGTTTTTGTAGTTAAGAAGTCACGAATCGAAAGATCTTATTAGAGGTTTAGGAATGTTTAAAGGTCTTATTAGAGGATGGGGAATTTTCGGAAACCAAAACCCGAAGGAACCCCCGGGTGATCATTTCTTAAGTGGACGGTCACGTCCTCTGTACCCATACTAGGGACTAGACCCATATAAGGTGTACGGTGGTTCGTTGATTCGGACGCCCGGAGTTGACGACTCGGACACGAGACCTCGGACCCTTAACGTCGATGACTCGTGTACACAGCGTTGATGTCTTCGGGTACGAGGGACGTGGGACACGAAACGTTGTTCTCTTCGGTGGCGGTACTCTTCGGACGTACGAGGTTGATCTCTTTTCGGGTTCGTCGTTGTTTCTGGGTCATGTTGGTTTTTGTTTATTTTTAAATATATAATTTTGGTTGAAACCAAAAGAGGGGCCATTTCTCTACTAAGAAGATCGAGACCGTCATTGACGTCAAGACATTAAATTGACCGTAACTATGAACGTCTCAAGAAGTTCTCAAACTAATGAATTTAGGTGTCATAATTAAAAAAATCAGGGTCAATGTAGAATCTTTATTGTGTACCTCGGGACAATTTTTATGTCTACAGGTCCCTCGTGGTGTAGTTACGTGAATCTCTGGGTGTCGTGGTTTTCCCACTGTCAGGGGAGGGAATGTGTATTAAGTTTTATTTTTGTTATGATTTAGTGCTTTGTGTACATTTCTTCAGGTGGGATCCTAACAGTCATGGTAGAAAGATATAAAGTATATATACGTAATTATAGGATCTAGTGTGAAAAGGATACTTAGAACTTGGAAAACAGGAAAAAAAAAGTAAAACTACCGGGGCCAAAACGATGTAAGGACTCGGTCGTGGACAAGAAGTATCACCTATTGGGTCATGACGCTCTCGGAAGTCTGGACATCAGACTCTAGGGTCACCCTACCCCACTTCCCACCCTCTATTTTTTCGTTTTTGTCTGTCTCTGTCTGACACACCTTCGAAGGGTCTGACGGCTCACCAGATTCTTTCCAGGACATTTCGGTGACTCCTCAGAAGTTCGGTTTCAGCCGATAGTCTCCTGGAGGGACAGAGGGTCCTCACACGCTCGGGGTTATAGGAACCGTAGAGGTCAACCACTGACTATCTTTCGTACCTGTCTCGTTTACTTCGATATTTAAGAGTTACACCGTCGGTCCAGGTGCCAGTGTAGTCAAGAGACGTAAGAGAGTCGTGACTTCTAGGTATGGGGGTCCTTTTTGGAAGAGGACGAATCGTAGAAACTTTCGAGAACTCTTGATATAAGTTATAGGATACTGTTTGGTATTACCTTTTCTTCTACTTTTTCTTATATATACATATATATATTCGACTCAGTGAAACAACATGTCGTCTTTAATTGTACTGTAATATTAAGTTGATATGAAGTTATTGTTAAAAATTTTTCGAAGGGTATTGATAATTAGATTATACAGTGTTTTTCATTTTCGTTTATAATAACTTATACTTTGTGTTTGGGTGTTCCAAAAGTGTGGACGTTTGTTACATGGTTTACAAATTAAAGAGAGTTATCAAGTATATGTTCGTCAACTGAGGGTTTCGTAAAATTTTTTGTGTTTTCTGTAATAATCTGAAATGATTACTTAATGAAGAGTGGATCCCCTAATTTAGTTTGTTTTTGTCATGTTTATAAACCTTCGAATAAAGATTCGGTTGACTCTACTACTTAAAGACCCAAAGACATTTAATTAAAAAGAATCAAGTTACAAAACATGTACGGTAGTTATGTTATATTAATGAAATTATAAGTCCTATAACAGTTATCGATACTAAATACTTTTTATATTGATCTATAGAGTTTAAGGACTAATTCAGTGAAAATTTCTGTGTTTTATATTCATGTGAACTTATTTGACGTTAATTAGTGACTATGTTTTTCATAGACGAATTTCAATTTTCAAAGAACTGTCTTTTTTTCACTACAACTTTTCCGTTTCTGGTGTTATGACTTAGTTTATAAATCCCGTAATCAATAATATGGGAAACAAAATCTCGGATGTCATTCAAATCCTTTTAAAAATTCCGGTCAGAATTTTGTGTACTTATTCCTATTATCTTTACAATGATATGTAGAGTTGTTTTGTCTCGTTTGGTTCAAACACGTGTTGAAGTAAAGTAAAGTCACTGAAATTCATTTGCAGTACAATTTTTTGTACTGATTTAAAATCCTAAGTAGGTACCTTTACTTTTTGAAAACTCGTAAAAATTTTTTCGAAATTATCCGTCACGTAGAGATTGGCCGTATTTGTTCTACGTCTTTCTTGTTTTTACTTGACTCGCTCGTAGTTGGCTACTAAAGGGGTGTCACAACGATCTACGGAGTAAGTATATATTTCGTTGCTCTCTAAAAAGTAAGAAGGATGTTTTCATAAGTTTTTATGTAAAGATCCATACACAATTTTAATTCACAATTCAATACTACGGGGATTTTTAGAAAGTTGAATATTTTTGTTCAAGATCCATATATTTTTATAACTTAAAAAGTACGGACTGAACTTTTTGAATTTCACGTTATAAAAGTACGTAGTCGTGTAATGTTAACACGGTGTATTCAAGTACATTTATTATGGGGTTTGAAGGTCTCTTGTCTCATGTCTATAAAATTCCAAAATAAAGGTAAACAGAAATATAATATCACGTTCCTTCTTTTTATTCGTGGTCTCGTTCTGTACAAACATAATTCTCTTTCATTACAAAAGGGCCTCCTTTTTTTTTTTCTTTCTTTCTTTGTACAGTAAAGAGGGAAGTTACCAAAAAGAATTCAGTTGGTGAGTCAAATGGTTTTTACAATGTAGTCAAGTTAATGACTTGTTTTATATGTAAAACAGGTTTCTGTGTTAACAGATTTTTCGAGAGTCTCTTTTGATCAGGAAGATTCGAGGAAAGAATAAAAAATCATCCCTAAAATTAATTTTTGTTCAAATAATGGGAACAAGGTGTTAAAATTGTAAGTGCCTTTAAAGTGAGACTTAAATTTCACCATAAGAAATTCATATCTGTACTTGACGATAGTTTGTGTGTCGGTTTGACCCTCGGTTTTGATCCCCTCTACCTTTTGCTTAATGAGATCTTTTCTTAAGGTTTTAATTTCCTAAGGCACTTTTTAAGAGAAATCGTTCTATTGCTTCTCACCACATGTCTGTTCTACCACTAACCAAAAAGAGGGTCGTCGTCGGGGATCCTAGACACTAATCCTGTCATGAAACCCGGACTCTTAAGAGTCACTACTAACGAAGTAGTTAAAAACGACCACAGAGTAACTGACAGGAAGGAGTTACCGTGCTGTACGAGAGACCTTTTGTTTTATAAATAGTGTTTACCATTTGTGTTCATGTCCGAGTGTACCACCTCTCGAGTTCCCATGTTCGACGGGTGTGTCCAGGTTTTCCTCCTTATGTGTCAGTCATGCACAGTACGATTCTGGCCAGACGGGCGTTGTATAATAAGGTTCAAATATATAGGTAGGTTTCGAAATTGAACTTCTAGAAAACCCTTTTCATTACTGAAAACGATTAATATTGTCTAAAAAAAAAAAAAAACAGAAAGTCGATTTTTTTCCTCCCCCGTAAGAAATTTTATTTAGTAAATGGAGACGACACCACCATAGGGCGTCCATTTAAAAGACTTACATCGGAACTGACCGTGATAGAAAAAAAACCTTGTCTGGAACAGAGACAAAGTTTTGTTTATTGCTGTCCTTTCTTTAATAATACCCCTTTCCTATTTTGGATATTGGAAATTAACTCGTGAATATACAGTTAAGATAAAATATTAGTCGTCTGATTGGTTTATGTGTATAAGTCCAGACTATTCTTTATTTAGTAAAAACTATGTTCCTATCACTGAGGTATACACTCAACAATCTTAAATACTTTAACCTACTCATATGTAGATAGACGTATTTTACTACCGAAAGACGTCCACTACTATTTATCGTATGTCTCTATGGTGAATTATTGAGTAGTGTAGACTGTTTAGTTTTTGGGAGGGAAATAAAGGAACCGATTTATTTTAAACATGTGACTCAGTTAAGAGTGGTGACTACACTTTCCTTTCACTATTGGCTCTCTTGACATTATATGTACGTATGACTGTCCTTTCTTTGTCAGAAAGTCACCAGACTTTTGATACAAAGTATATGGTTCCATGAGAAAGTCAAGACTTTGAGATGTTACTCCATTCCGACTTTATGTTTTACCATACCAAAGTATTCACCAAAGAAAATGAACATTTGAAGAAACTTTTCTTTCCTTTGTATTTCCTATTATCATGAATGTAGAGATTGATAACTTAAAATATTAAGTCATTCGTAAAAAGTCTATCAAAGTCATTATCTCTATTGTATTAATAACGAATCCTTTTTTATATCTTTAATGGTAGAAACCTTATTGTTAAAGATGAAAAAAAATTTTTCCCATTTTTATCTTAATATAGTATATATTCTTTTTAATATGTAATGTTTCATTTTACTCAAACTCTTAATTCGTTTTCTATCCCATAATAAAAACGATTAATGAACGATATGTTAATTTTTCAAAAAGGTGTCTTTTACCTCTCCTTTTCTGTACTTTCGTAATAATGTATGAATTTTACGTAAACAGAAGATATTTACGGTTTGTAATGATTTACATTCACAAGATCTGTATTACAAATATTATTAGAGGAATTTAGGATTTTGTCCCTTAGAAGGGTCCTCATAAAATATAATATCGTTTTAGTATAGGTATACTTCATTTTGTTTGTTTGTTTTTTTGGGGTGAAGATAAGTGAAGGTAAGAAGATGGTTTTTCCTTGGATTGAGAAAATCACTTGTCTAAATTAAGTGAGTCACGTTAGTTCCTGACGGTCTTTTGCTTCATGTCTTGTGTTTAATGTAAAAGGAAATGAAAAGTCGTATACTGTTATTATTATTAGGAAGTTTATGAAATACGTCAATTGACATTTTGTTCTCAGTCTTTCGTGAGGACCAAAGGTAAGTAAATTGTTTAAAAACTGAGATTTCCACACACTAAGTACAAAAGAATGGAGTTGACTATAAAACTCGTCTAAAGGTAGCTGTCACCCTCTGACATGTTTTAGAAGTTTACCTATAACGGTCAGATGCCTGTATACCGGATCCTAAAGTTGAAGGAAATATGTGTTTTGAGCGGATAAAACGTTTTCCTTTGTCTTTATATATCCATAACTATTTCTGTCAATTAACAAGATTATAAAGGGAGATGATCTACGGTATCTATAATGAACGAATCATTCGTTATATTGGACCGTGTGATTTTTTTTCATACGAAGTGTAATTTTTTTTTTTTTTTTCTATTGACAGTTTATTTCTCGTTTGTATCGTGTTGATTGTATCGTCTTGAAGTTTTTAGGGGGAAGACGGTTAGAACGTTTTAAGTCCTTTCACAGTAAAAATTTTTTGACTCGTCTTTTGACTTTAGTAAGAGAAATTTTGTGTATTCCTCGTCCGACATGAAAGTAGGTCTTTCATTATTTCCGTCTTCGGGGACTTTTACAAAATGAACCTTTTAATAATTAACGAAAAATGACAGTTAGTACATACGGAAGATTAGTCCTTTCTTTACAGTGTTTGGAGTTTGCAGTCGTTTCTAAGTGCAATCCGGATGATTATTTATAGTCCAAACTTGTAAAATTATAACTACGTGATATAGTGTCTCACTCGTCGAGTAAAATGAGTTGTCGTTAATTTCTTTTTTTTTTAGTGTCTTAGGAATTTCCCGTAGGTGTAACTAAAGGGTCACACACTAAGTCTAATCCATGACTATATTGATATGAACTAAGGTTTCAAAGACATTGTCTTTCGTTTTGATCCTTTCCTCTCGACAACTTAGATGCTTACGCGTGCCACGACCTCTTTGTTTCTGGGTCGAAAGATGAACTCTCCATAAATATCCGATTTTCCCCTTCGCTTTAAGTGAGTCAGTGCCGGCTGAGAGACACTGGGGTACGTGATGTGTCAGGTACCCTAAGAGGTCCGGTCTTATGAGCTCACCCATCGGGAAGGGAAGAGGTCCCCTAGAGGGGTTGGGCCCTAATTTGGGTCCAGAGGACGTAACGTCCGTCTAAGAAATGGTCGACTCGGTGTCTCCTTCGGGTTCTTATGATTGCCTCACACACCTTTTAGGAGAACCGCGTGTCCTCCCTCCCTGACTGACAACTATTTGACCCAGCCTCTCCTCGACTAAGAACTTTCCTCCGTCCGAAGGTCCATCCTTTCCCTTTAAAATGAGATCTGTTTCCCTTCTCACGTCATTGTACATGCCGCCATGTTTGTTCCGTTCTAAATAGACTCCTTACATCTCCAGACGTCGACCTCATGGTCTGTATATGTCTCCGCTCTTTTAATCGAACCACGGTCGAGAACTTCCAAAAAAAAGAAAAAACCGTCCACCCCAACTCGCCGATCGTCTCCAACAATTCTTTAAGACTGAAATTAGATGTCTACTACCTTTACTATACTATTTAAAAGAATAACTTCTCAGTACCGGTCACGTCCTCTCTACCCCATCTGTTGCTTCCACCCTTCCCTGGCATTATCAGGTCAATCCTTTGTCATTCTCGGAGTAAATTCCACCACCGACACTCTTCTTCTTTCTCTATCCAAAATCTACAAATCTTCCATCCCCACTTACTTGAGTCACTGACTACCCCATTCCTGACTATGTCTGGGGCCTGTGACATAGAAAGACGTGTCCATGAGGACTTTAACACCCACATAGACCCTGACACAGCTCGTGATATCCTTCACGTCGTAAGTCTCGGAGTCGGATGGTTCACGGACGTCACGGAGGTTAGTGACACTGTTGGAGGTTGTGGGGATGGGTAAGGTTTGTCAGAAATCCTTCACCTGAGGTCGATGGGATGGGGGTCGGAGGACGGATCATCTCTTAGTCTTCTCTCTCTATTCTCAATTTCTATTGATTGTGTTTAGTGACGTAGTTTGCGTTAAGTGGTAACTGACAGAATTTTGAGACGAGAACTGGTAAAGCTATTACGATGACAGGAGGACGACGGGACTTGGAGGAAGTGAAAGAAGGGAGGACGTGGTACTAAGGGCCTCAGGTGTAGAACCAGAAGACTTATGGTGTAAGAGAGTCACACCAGAGAACCTAGAGTTGAGGTCTAGAAATAGGTTTGAGGTTCATAGATGTGGATATGGATAAAGATGTGGAGAGGAACTGGAAATGAAACTATAGAGTTTCGATACAGTTTGAGCAATTCAAGTTTTACCTTTGTTCAGTAGTAGAAAAGGCGGTTTGATGACATTTACCATGAGTTCGGGTTTTGGTCGCTTCAGTAGACCATAAGGGAAAAGAAAGTATAGGTCAGTAGGTTGGGACCAGAGATTTCCAACGGAGAAGTATGGATTCCCTCTCATTGAGTGACGCGACCAGTCCTTACAATAAAATGATTAATAGAGGACTTTTAGAGATGTTCACTAGGCTAAACTTTAATGATACTAAAAAGATGAATACTAAACTTTAATGATACTAAAAAGTTGAATGAACTTCTTTATATCGACATATTACATGTACAATTATAAGGATGGTTTACGGATTTAGTTTGTTGATAATTTTATAATGTAAATTAGGGGTTTTGTACCCAAAGGTAACGAATCATACCTTAATGTATTTTTTATATTTTTCATGAGAAATCTAACAAAACACTTATAAAACTGAATTAATTACCCGTTTAGTCTCCTGATCGATTGAGAGAGAATCTTTGTCAGACATCTAAATTCGGACTTAAGATTTCAAAAGGAAAGAGAGGAAGAGTGGATTTATATAAATTTACGTCATCATTCTTTAGATTATATATTTACAATGGATCAGATTCACGAAACGAAATCAAGATTTTTTATGTATTGAATTTTACAAAACTTTTACTAAATAGACATTAATCTTATTCACTATATCCCATCTAGAGTCCTTTTATTTGCATCATCAAATCAGGTTCAAGAAAATAACCCTTTTTAATAGGTGGTGAGGGTTTTATAAATCTTTCTTTTACCTTGTGTTTCTATATTATTGTATGAAAATTTTTCCATACAAGTTGTAGGTTTTATTTTGGATCACTCTTTTTCATTTAAGTAGGAGGTATTGACCTACATGTCAATTGTATGTTTTCATAGTGATGACATGAGTGTTTGAGATTAGCTAAGACAGAGAGTCTTCAACACATTAAACCAATTCGGAGATTTGGTACGAATCAGAGTCATAGTCGTAGAGGTTTTGCTCTTCCAGTCTTGTCTACTAGAGCTTACTTGGTAGGTCTGGACTTAAAGACACTAAGATACTGTTACTTGTCCCCAAGGGTCCACCGAGTCCCCATTTCTTAGGTGGGCGGTTACGTCTTCTACGCCCAAGCTAGGGACCTAGTTCTTCTAGAGGACCTCTTCCTTTACCATTGGGTGAGGTCATAAGAACGGATCCTTTAGTGTACCTGTCTCCTCGGAACGTCCTATGTCAGGTACGCCAGTGTTTCTTAGTCTGTACTGAATCGCTGATTTGTTGTTGTTACTTGTAAAACGTCGACTTCGTATCAATAGATTTAGGTGACAGTAAAAGCAGAGGTTTTAAGAATATTATATATGTAAATCGTAAACTTTTCTACAGTGAACTTCAGTTATGGATAAACATTGGTATTCCGAACGGAAGAACAAGGGTCTTTATCGTGTCACCATAGCCATTCAGAGAGGAAGATTGAAAAACTGTACTAAGACTTTTCTTTTCTTCTGAATTCTAAACACAACATTGTACGTAGACTTGTCATAAAGGTCATGAGATATAATCACGGTCAATCCTTTTTTAATAATTTTGGTTTTCGTGTTAAAATGTACTTCGATCTTTTTACAAGTATCGTAAAGATATTTATTTGAAAGTGACTCGGAATTTTCAGTTCATTGATAATTTACGAATGATTCGTTAGAAGATTATTTTATGTGAAACAACGTACTATTAAGACTTTGAAAATTTATCAAAATGGTCTTTATTAGTGTTTAAAGTAAATATACTTGGTTGTGATCATATTTTGACCTGTAATTGTAAGGTCTCCAGGAATTGGACCCCAGGAATCTTCCTGAAACCTTCCGGATACTTTATGATATTTTTTTTATGTTTGAAAACTTTTACAAAAAGACTTGAACAAAGGTCTCCTGTCAAGTATAAAAAGTAATCTAAAAATTTCCCCAGACAATAGGAAGAGTTTCCAATTCTTGGTGACTAGATGTTATTATTTTTATTATTTTAAAGTTCTATTATAACAACTTATAAACCAGAATATATAATTTGTGTGTACTCCTCATGTTCATGCATGATCTTGATATAAGGACCATCTTTTCTTTTGAATTTCCGTTAGAATTATGTTTGTACTTCTTAAAGATTCTAAAGTTTGTGGACCGTGTTAAATAATGACTTATGTTAATGTTCGTATTTTATTAAGTTCATATTTATCATCGTGTAATTTTATGTAAAAAATTAATAGAGTTTTGATAACACTGGAGTTAGTTGTTTGTAATTTATAGTTATTTCAATGTAAATGTTAATTACGATTACTATATAATAACTGTAATATATATTACGTATTAATTTTTAATCTTCTCTTTTATATACTTTTATATTTTGTATTTGTATGGGTTGTTTATTATTGTTAAATATTGGTTCTTATGTAGTTATAATAGTTTTCCTATTATATTAGTTATTATTAGTGTTCGTCTCTTTCGTGTGAACAAATAATAAAGTTATCATTTTATGTGTTAAAAAAAATTTCTAGGAACCAAGGGTCAGTAAGAAACTGGTTAATACTTTTCGGTACTTGTTGTTTCTACTTAGGGATTTCTTTCCCTCAGAGTTGAGGTCTTGCTTAGAGTCTCTCTTCACTTCAAATGGTCAATGAACAAAGTGTAGAAGGGACACACTTGGTTGATTATAGAAACTTATAAATATGGAATTAAGGAAATTTTACTTATATTTACTTACATTGGTAAATCATATAAATAAAAGACGGAACTTCAAATTTATACAATTTTATAAATCTAAATTCTACTTTACATGTTATGATGAGTGAAAGGTAGAAGATGGTAGAACATACGTAAAAGTAATCAATATTTGAAACATGAAATTTTTTGATTTCGAAAATTTCATATAAAGTGGTGGTATTGTGTAATGTCTTTGGATCAAAAGTCGTGAAGACTTTGGGTGATGTGAGACTCTAAGTCAGAGATACCGTCTACTCAAATATTTTATAAGTGAGAAGGAAGGGTTTTTACGTTGATCTTATTAAATATTATAAATCGTTTTCGTAAGTTAAAAAAGTTCATTTAAGCTTCCTTTATTATATTCTATACTTTTTCGTTACACATATTACTACAAATAATGTAGTAATATCATAGTATCATAGTAATTACATTTTATATAATGTGTATATATATCATAGTATCACAGTAATTACATTTTATTACCATTGTCGAGATTACAGTTCTTAACTCTTATCAGTTTATATGCTCCATTTCAATCGAGTTATCTATTACGTTCTTAATTTTTACTTCGTAAAGATTCTTGGTCCTTTTTATATTACTTCTGTTTTTTCGTTCCTTCCGGTAAAATTTATAATATATTAATAATTGATACCCTTCGTTCTACTTATAATTTGTTTTTGACCGATATGTATATATTTAAAGTATATACAGAGACACATTCACACACACACACACACACATCTACCATTAATAGGACCCTCTTCTCTCCTATTCATCTTCTCGTATAACTAAAGATACTTTTGCCTCTTATATTAAGTCATTGAAAGTTTCGAGTGAGAATTTTTTATGTCTCGTTATGAGTCCTCTTTTCTTTTCCCCCATTTAGGTTTCTAAGGGTTTAATAAGGTTTAATAAATCTTACATGGGTATAATATTATTCGTGATTCCTCCTGTATTAAAATGGGAGATTACGAGAAGTCATAAATGTGTAAAACAATATGAACCAGGGAATTCCTGTCTTCAGAGTAAAGTAAACCTATAGGTCGTGTCACATCTATTAGTTTGTGAGACAAGGATTGATTGACTAATGTCGTTCTATCATTCCCTACTTTGTCGGATTTAAAGAATTGATAGGTACGGATGGGAACGATGAGTATCTTTTTTCGATGGTTCGAGAAAATTACATATTAGTAAGATAAAGAAGGTCAAGAGTATAGAATTGCTTTGATGATTTAGTGTGTGTTACTGATATAAATCGATTTTATTATTTCAAAGAACTTCAAAACACGAATGACTGTACGCCAACCTTTTGTCCCTTTAGTACTCCTTTCCTTGTGACATTTCTCGATGTGTTAGTTTTACATTTGTTACTTCCTTTTTAAAGGGTCTTCAGAGTAATTCTGACATATTCATTATAAAGGTTCTTTTGACTTTTTATGATGAAAATGGATTCTTCTTTCTTATTAATAATCACTACTAAATTCTGTCTTAGAACTTAATCAATGACACGAACTAAGAGTATCTTTGACATATACTCCGCGGTAAAGACGGTTGGGAGTTAATAGATCCGTGTTTTTTAAAACAGTCGATGTTAAAATCCGATCAGAAACCTACAGTAAGAAGATAAAATTTCACGAACAAAGTTTATCCTTCGAAGGGACCACCAAGTCTGCCATTTCTTAGTAGACGGACGTTACGTCTTCTGGACCCAAGTTAGGGACCCAGTCCTTCTAGGGGACCTCTTCCTTACCGTTGGGTGAGGTCATGAGAACGAACCTCTTAAGGTACCTGTCTCGTCCGACCACCCCATGTCAACCACCCCGGTGTTTAAGAAGAAATTTCACGAACGAAGTTTATACTTCGTAAATGAAATAATAAAACTATTGATATCAAATTTTTATATATTACTTTGACTTGTCAACATACAATTGTCGAAATAAGAGAAATTCACATTTTGTGTTATTTAGATTCAAGTGTTAAACAAAGGTTAAAACCCTCCTTTGTGCTTTTAACGATCTATTCTATGACGATTTAGATTGTAAAAATAGTTAATATCTTTTTTCTCTTTAGTTTTATATTGTACAACTTTTAAATGAGACCCCTACGATTAAAGCTTTAGTATCAAATATAAAAATTTTAAAGGTAATCCTAATACGTAGGAGAACTTCCTAAATTTTCGTTTTCTCTGACCAAAAATTTATATTTCTGTAGATAGTTAGGTTTTCGGTGTATTCATTAGACGAATTAGTGTACAAGTTGAAGATAAAAATATCGATTATTGACACTTTATTCGCATTGGTTATTTCTCTGAATTAAAAATTTTTCATATTTATGCTTCCCGATTCTGACATGTATTGTATTAATCTTTTTCTAACGCTAAATAGATCGTTCCCATATCTCTTCAATTTTATCTTTTTCTCCGTTCCTTATTTAAGAGTTTTGACTACGCGGTTATGAATAAACTCCAATTCCCTGACTAGGTCTCGTTGACTGACAACAACAAGGTAACACAGACTGAGAAACACTGGGGTGTTTGACACCGGGCGGTTCGAGGAAACAGGTGTCCTAAAGGGTCTGTTCTTATGACCTCACACAACGGTAAAGGAAGAGGTCCCCTAGAAGGGTTGGGTCTCTAACTTGGACTCAAAGGGCGTGACCGTCCGTTTAAGAAATGGTATCTCGGTGGTTCCTTCGGGTCTCGTTCACTATGAAGTAAAGAATTTTATGTACGGGGTTAGTTATAAAAGTATTGAACTCATTTAAATACCACTGAATACTTTGTGTCAATACATTAAGATAGTCGTCCTGAGTATTTATATTTCTTGTGTGTCTAACCTGTATTGTTAATAAGAAAAAAAAAAAAACGTTGAAATGGTCTTTACGTATACTTATGGTATTCTTTTCCATTTTAAGAGTCCTACTATCATTTTCAAGTTATTTCATAGGGAGGTTGATTTACATTTTGTTTCAACTAAAGGACATAGAAAAGTAGAAAATAACTGGAGAATAAGGACATGTTATAATGGTCCTTATAGTGTCAAAAATAGACATCGGTTTGGTGATGTTATTTTTCAAGTCTCTCTCCATTCTTTACATTTCTATTAAAGTAGTCTTACACCTGAGAGTGAGATTTATTTAGTCCTGTCAGTTAATTATAGTGTTAAACAAAACTAAAAATTCCTACTTTAGTTCATCATCATATGTTTTGTAAATGAGGACATAAAGGTCAAGAACGACACATCCGTCTTTTTTCTTTCTTTTATTTCAATCTTCGTACGTCTTTCCATTTTACATTAGTGTATGATATTTTCGGTTTCCGATTCTTGTTACTTCTCAGTAAAATAAAATTTCAGTTTCATCTTTTTGTAATTTTTAAAATAAAACCTCCTTTCGATCAGTACTCTCTTATCGTAAAATGTATACATAACAAATGTAATGTTTTAATTTTAATTTTATATATGGTTTTTTTTAAGGTTTTTTTAAACTTCCAAAATTGTTTTCTAATATTGACATGTATTAGAAAAAAAGAGAGGAGGTCGAAGACAAATGGACTTATTTAGATCTAAATGTTATGTCCGGTTTATTTAATTAAACCAACTGTCTTTTCCTTCGTCGCTTTAAGGTTATTAATCGATATTCGTCTCCTGACTTCAAATTGTTGTATTTACTTTCCACGAGTTATGTTTGTCATTATTTCGGATACTGATGAAAGTTGTAATAGGAAAAATGTGATTTTTCGAAACTAGGACACGTCTTTTCTTGATTTACTACTCAATGAGGATAAATTATGTGATACGATTATTTTATTTTGTTTATTAGGTTAAGATGGGACATATGGTAACAAAGGACACATTAGAAATTTCTTCAAGTACTTAGTCCTTGAAATCCTTGGTCGGTACTTCTAAAGACTGGTATCTTTAGAAATTTTAAGTTAAAGTGAGTACTGCCATTTCTTGTCTTAAATATGGAGTTTATACAGTATCGGGAGTCTGAGGACAGCCAGTATTCCCGCTTACTACGGCAGAAGTACCTAGTCCGCTCCCCTTGCCTCGGACCTGTGCAGGAGACAACTAAGACGGTGGGACACATTCATGTATATTCTTTTGTGTGCTCTTAGAGAGTTTTATTGTATTTACATAGTAACATAACTAAGTTGGTGATATGATACATTGTGTACTTGGTACTTATGATACGACTCAGAACAGTCTGAGAGGACTGGGTCCCTGACATCGGTCGGTCCGAGGAGACAGGTACCCTAAAGGGTCCGTTCTTATGACCCCATCCAACGGTAAAGGAGGAGGTCCCCTAGAAGGGTTGGGTCCCTAATTTGGACGCAGAGGACGTAACGTCCGTCTAAGAAATGGTTGACTCGATGGTCCCTTCGAGGTGATACATTGTGTTATATAGTTATAAACTATTTATCATTAAAATTTATTGAACGGTTTTATTACACTGTTTGTAATTTTGGTCCAGTCAAACTGAAGTACAAGGGAGTGGAAAAGAATTATTATTTCCGTCCCTCATCCGGTAGGTGAGAAACATAGGGACCACAGATCGTGTCACGGATCGTATATCATTCCTGGTTATTGGTAAACAGTTTATTTTCTCTTTGACTCGGTATTTTTTTTTCGGAGAAGAATGAGGAGAGACCCCCTCGAGATGGAACACTTGGTCATTCTCGAGAGTGAGTCTGAAATTCCAGGAATTCCCGTCCGTCTCATAAATCGTATGAATACATGAGGATCGTTGTTAGTCGCCTCTTCCGTTGCCGTGGGGCGAGGTCATGAGAACGGACCTTTTAGGGTACCTGTCCCCTCGGACCACCCGACGTCAGGTACCCCAGCGACCCTCAACCTGTACTGACTCGCTGAAGTAAAAGTGAAAAGTGAAAGTACGTAACCTCTTCCTTTACCGTTGGGTGAGGTCACAAGAACGGACCTTTTAGGGTCCCTATCCTCTCGGACAACCCGACGGCAGATACCCCAGCGTGTCTCAGCCTGTGCTGACTTCGCTGAATCGTCGTCGTCGTCGTCGTCGTCGTCGTTGTTAGTCGTGTATCTGTGTACCGGACATGTACCACATGTAAATTAATGGAGACTTAGGGGACCTTCCACGATGACCGGTATAGATACTAAGGTGGTCAACCTGCTCGGTGTCGTGGGTGTTCGGGAAAAGGTTAGGGAAACTTCTTAGGTCGTCGAGGAAGGAAAAACCGTGGAAGTATTTTGGTCTGTTACTTTCTTATTTCTAAAATTTTAGTCGTTGAAGCTTGAGTTGTTTGCAGATTCAGTTTATGGCTTACCAAAATGGGTCCTTCGAGGATCTTAAGCTGCAAGATTTCTCCAATTTAAATCAGGTTTGGACACTATTTTGTCACCAAAAGTTTCATATAATTTTTACGTTTTAATAATCCGGGGTGAGGGTCGGTCATTAGACGTAAAAATGTCTGGGGGTTCCATTAAGGTTCCGTATGAGTTCAAAATGTCGATCACTAGGTCCTCAAATCAATCATTGATACTGACCTCCTAGATTTTTAACTGGTCTTTTATAATAATAATAATAATAACGGTTGGTAGTCCTCTAAAAAGTTCTTCACATGAAAAATTTTTTATATTCTTGAAATATTTTTATATTAAGTGTAAGGTATATTAAGTGGGTAATTTCATATGTTTAATCTAAGTGTCGACACGTTGATAGTGGTATTAGTTAAAATCTTTTAAACGTAATAAAGTTTTTCTTTCGGGTATGGATAATCGTTAGTAAAGGGTAAAAAGGGGTTTGGGAGAAGGGTCAAGATACGTCAAATGGAGGAAGGAGGGATGCGACGTCTAGATCCGTTAGTGATTGGATTAAAATAGACATACCTAAACGGATAAGATCAGTTTATCTTAGTATGTTATACACCGGAAAGCACTGACCGAAAAGAAGTGAATCTTAGTACGAAAGTTCCAAGTAAGTAGAACATGAACATAGTTATGGACTGAAGAAAAATATTTACCTACAATTGGGTAAACATACCGCATATGGTGTAAAACAAATAGGTACGTAATCATCTACCTGTAAACCGAACGATAATGTAAGACCAATAATACTCATTATAAAAATATTTGTAAAGACATGTTCCGAAACTGGTTTGTCTCCGAAAGTTAAGGGAACCCATATATGGATTCTCACCTTAACGACCCAGTGTATATATTCGAGATAGAAATATAGGTCAACAGGGTCATGACAAACAACTTTTCTGATAAGAAAAAGATACCCTAATAGAACCGGGGGGGCAGTTTTGTATTAGCTGGTATTGTTATTTGTACATAAAGACTTTATACTTAAGATGAGGTAACTAGATATACACATAGACATACGGTCGTTGTGGACAGTATCGATGAAATTGAAATGTCATTCAAAATTTTGACCTATCATATTCAGGAGGTTGAAGTAATAAAAAAAAGGGTCTACAAAAACGATAGGTCCCAAGGGGACTTAAGGGTATATGTAAAATCTTAGTCAAGTAGTTAGAGACTTTTTTCTTCGATGACCCTAAAACTATCCCTAACATGACTTATTTCTTACACGAAAAATTTGATCCTAAAAATTTTTCAGTTAACGATAACTCTCAGGTTGTCTTAGGTCAGATTGTTATTATACATAATGAAAATGGTACATAGTTGAGAAGTCTGAAACATGTCTTTCCTTTGTAAGAGTTGGATGGAAGGTGCCCGAAACAATAATAAGGTCAGTGAGGTGGTTGCTGAGGGATTCTCTCTTTAGTATCTAGTTCAGTTCGGACTTGCCTTCCACGAATTAAAATTTGGTTGGTGATCTCCAGAGATGACTGTATAATAATGTCCTTATTGAATTTTTTTTTTTTTATTCCTGAACTGTCTCTTATACGCGTATATTCACTCAAGAGACTAAAAAATTTATAATGGAGTATCGTGTATAATTTACTTCGCGAAATATCTTCGTCTTGAAATATTGTCTTCTCATTTCGTCCACCTTTAAAAAATGTAGACTGAGACTGTGGTTAGTGGTCAACTACACACACGCACGTACGATTCGGTGAAGTCAGTACAGGTTGAGTGACACTGGGTCACCTGTAATCGGGTGCTCCGAGGAGACAGGCACCCTAAGAGATCAACTGCGTTAGAGAGATTCGGAGTCAAAGGTATAGTCATTTTAATGACTCAACTCTTTTAATCTCTAGATTAATAGTTAAGGTCACTTCAAAGAGGTATTAAATCACGTTCACACCTTCTGACTTTTACTTCCCTGGAGAGTACCTGTCGTTGACTGGACTGTTCCTTTCGCGAAATCTCCTCTACTATGTGTAATCTTTAGTGTCCGTGTTTGTGTCGTCCATTGTCAGATGACTCGATTGAAGTTTTCAATTTTTCATCATAAGCACGCAAGAAATGTATTGAAAGTTCATCACAATCATTGATTTTTATCGACATATAGTGTGTCTTTTTATTGACTTCCTACATATGGTGTGACTTTTCCAGTCTATGGAGATCCTTCTCCTCTCCCTATTAGTTTCTCATGGAATATCGGAATGGATCCAAGGGTAATGAGTGAATTTTTTTTATTGAATCTTCAAGAATATTAATGAGCATGCCTTCTATCAGTACATAATGGACATATTGACTTACCATATCATGACTTTTCATTACTTTCCATCAAGGACCAAATATTGTGCATTGGACACGTGGACGGAAGATATCTTTGCCAACTGACTACTACTGGACTTCGGTTGAGAGAGGGAGGTCAATGGAGGTGCAAGGAGACGAGGTGAAGGGGTGGAAGGTGTGATCACGATTAGACGGTAGTAATATCAAAGGTGAACTCGGGTTCACGGTTTCAGATCCTTGACCTCACCCCCACCCGTCAATCCCATCTGACTACCACTATTTCCCTTTCTTCTTGTTTTTTCCTTTGTCTTTCACACGTTAAATAGTGATGACAACGAGACTGTCTGAATGAATGTTCGTCACAAGGTGCACGGTGTGTTGGTCATGTATACGATTTCACATAGACATTCAATCATAAAGAACTTCTAAGACGTCCTCTGAATGTTCGTCGTTCGGGAAAGGGGGAGACCGGTCCGACAGTGGTTTTAGAAATCCGACGGCTGGGTAGAGGAGAGAAGAAAAAACGACTATAAGAAACAGGTAACATTAACGACGGTTCGGAAAAGGTTGTCTCGGCCACTAAGCTCTATGTTGAGGACGACGTGGTGGATAGTTTTCTGGGTCTCTTCATTTAGTGTGACAAAGAAACTTCTCGTAATAGCGTTATGTCTCGTACACCGACGAACTTTGGTTGTCCACGAATTTTAAGACAGAGGATATGTTTTTCCGTCTATAACTAACATAAGTCAAGGGTGAATCGTTCTTCTCCTTATTTTGATAACGTTCATGTGACTAATTGTTTAGATACTGTAATTTTTTTTGTGGAGTCGTCCAGTTACAGTTTAATAAAAGGTAAATTCTTGTTCACTTGAGTAGAAAGTCTTGCTAATAATATGTCGCTTTGGGAGAAAAGAATTTGTATCAGTAAATAAAAATATTTGTTACTTAAATTATTGAATATTTTTATATTTAATAATATAAATATGTGTATGTGTGTGTTTATACATTATGTATGGATGACACACAGGTTTCTCTGAAAAATGAGGTTAATGATTGGGGAGTCGTTTAAGAAGTCCCGGAACTTGTCGTGGGACCAGTTTTTAAATTTTTTTCAAACCATGAATTTTAAATTTATACAAATTCTGAAACTTAGATCATAAAGTCTTAAAGGTACTTCTATCTCTTAGCGTTTCTATTGAAGTCGTAACACGACTGTCAAAAGTGGAAGATTAGGGGTTTGACTACCTTGTGGATAACGCAGACTTCTATGAAAATTGGGTGTACTAGAATCGTTGGGAAATTCTACGGTTGAGAAATTCTACTGTTTTTGACCTCTCCTTATTTAGTAACTGAAGTCAGTTTTAACCTTTAACCGGAAGGTCCTGGTTCACGGTAGTCTGACAATTTCGCTCGGTGTGACTGTCGTTCTGATCGTCGGGTGTGTCAAACCCGAGAGAACAAAAGGGTAAATAAGAAAAACGAAACAGGAAGACTTTGGGAGTGGTGTGACCCTAGGACGTAGGAAATTTACCTCCTCTTGTCCAATCTCCTTTCGAACTGATACTTTGTTTCAGTCGGAAGTTACGGGTAATCAAGAAATGTGCCACCACTGTGTCAAAACTTTACAAGAGTCAGATGAATCGTGAGAAGGATTGTTGATGTAATTTAGGATCTTTTATATCCGTACGAAATAATGGGTCTATGATCTTCACGAGTCAATCAAGATTTTGTTAGAAAACTACAATAGAGATCATTAAAAATTTTATATATTTTAACTATATGAACCATAAACTTGTAATAAGTCAAGGTTCTATGTTAATTTTATACTTAATAGACAGTATTTTTCATCTTGTAGGCAAAAAGATATGATGTGAATTTTATTTATTTTCTGGTTATGGACCTTCCCAAGTATCTTTTTTCGAAGTTTCGGAAGTCTATCTGGAGATTAATTAGGTTTGCCCAAAGGTTCATGTAGATTCGGGTTATGTTCCTGTATGTAGACAAAGTTCTTGATGTCCTTTTATTTATTTATTTACTTACTTACTTCAAGAAACGTTGGTAACATTCTTTTATGTAGTACTTGATTACACCTTTTTCACCCTATGACTGATTTAATCCAACAATTTCCTTTTGAGACGTCACTGCAAAATGATACAAGGTCCGTGATACGAGGATGAAAAGTACCCTGAAAGTTTACCATATCTTGAGTCCAAACTCCGTTTCAGTCGGAAAACAGTCAATGTATTGGAACCTGTTCAGCGCATCAGAGATATCCGGGACAAGAAGAGTAGACATTTGACCCTCCAGATAATATGACTGGAACGTACCGACTCATACGTATAATTTACCTATATATAAATAGCGATACTTGATTTACCCAACTATTGGTTTTGTTTTTCTGTTTACTTTTTTATAGGAATAAACTTGTACATTTTTAGTTCAAATTTGTGGCATTCTCTTTTCTGGAAAGTCGTCTCCTTCCGTTCTCGTTACAGTGCGTGTCGTTACCATGAGCACGCACACACGAGTCAACGAATTCAGGACAGGCGAAGAAACGTTGGGGTACCTGACATCGGGCGGTCCAAGGAGACGGGTACCTTAAAAGTTCCGTTCTTATAACCTCACTCAACGGTACGGGAGGAGGTCCCTTAGAAGGGTTGAGCCCCTATCTTGGACGCAGAGAACATAGATGCGTAACCGTCCACACAAGGAATGGTGATGCGGTGGACCCTTCGGGTTACCGTGAGACCACGGGGGGTTTGTCGATGACACAGAGACACGTGTCTGAAGTTTGGTACCTCATTGTCCGTAGTCATTCTCCTTGAACCAAAGGAGCGTTAAGATGATGTGATACGAATCTTTGATATCAGTGGTTTCCTTATTTTACATTACTGGGAATTTAGTGATAAGAAAGAGTTTCACCATTTACATATTAACGTTTTCCGTTTGTGTGATTTCGTTTGAAAAATTTTCCAAATATATCAACCGCCCCGCCCTTCCCCCACCTTAATTTCTTTGCCTTCAATTAGTAAGGTCTTTTGATGATTCATTACTCTAACACTTGACGTGATTCAATCCATTTACAGTGGGTGATGTCAGTGTGTCTTTACGAAACGAAAATATAATACTTCATAGAAGGCATACTCGATGATAATTATGCTGTCCTTCAATGGACAAGTGACATTACAGATTGTTGTGAGGTGTACTCGACTAGAGACAACATTTTGACTATGGCTTAAAGTATTATTCGTTCAGACCCTCCTCTTTCTCAGTTTTCATGATTCTAATAAAAAACCTTTTTTTTTTTTTCTGAATTTTAAAGTCACTATTAGTAAAGATTCAGTGTTAATCCAAACATGTACATTAAACTCTGTAATTTATAATCCTACGGTTTTGATACTATTTTTATCATGTAACAGTACGTTTAGAAAGTATTTGTGTATGTCTCATTTTTCGACTGGTATTAGGGTGATGTGTCACTTAAAAAAAGAATTTGAAAAAGAAAAGGAGCAAAAGGTGAAGTTTAAGATTTTTATAATTTTGTGAGACATACGTAAAAATATGAGTTGTAAAACCTATTTATAAGAAAATCCAAAAGTTTAAAACTATATTGGTAAAAATTATTGTATCGTAAGGTAGTACACCTAGTCAGTTTGTTAAGAAAGTGCTAGTCTATAAAGGTTTAAAATTGTATTATTAGTCTCAACGGTACACATAAGACTTATGTGGAAACCAACGTAAAGTTCTAATAAAAGACTGACTTAAGGATGGGTTTTATTAATGACTCACTTTCGGATGTTTTTGTAAATTCTGAGAACTATATATGGGAAAAGGTGAACATGTATACTAAATTTTTTATTTTTACAGGTAAAGAATCTACGTGAAGAGAGATCATGATCCTAAAGAGTATAAAACTTTAGAAACTATTAAACGAAATTAAACGTATATAAGAAACTATTTGTTATTTTGATTTGTAAAGATTATAGATAATCGGTGACATAGAAGGGAAAATACTTAATCAAGTGCAACAAGAGATCATGGATACCGTAAACTTAAAAATCCAATTTTTAATTTAATAATTAGAAAACGATATGAACAGTATAGTAGGGTCAAGAAACAAAAAAATTAATAAAAGTAACTAAAACAAGATTCTCAGATTAAAAATACATCAGTTTAATTAAAAATAAAAAGGTAGTCCTAAAAAAGGTAACGAAAATTTGTATCCTTCCAAAGGAAAATAAATCTCTAAACTATCGTTAATTGAAGATAAAAAGGAATCAGAAAAAGAAAGGTAAACTTGAATTATAAATTCGGAAACTAAGGATATTTTAAACTATCATATGTTCCATTTTTATCATAATTACTTAAAAAAAGAGATTATGGTGACAACTTATAGTTAAGTTATTTATAAGTAACTTAAATATACATAGACCGTGTGTGTTTATAAGAATATACTTTCCATCGTTCCTCGATAATAGATATGAAACGGTGTTTAATATGACTTTAGATTAGGATGACGATAGATAAAAATTTATATTAAAGTGAATTTTGTACCAGGTAAATATTGTATGATGATTTTATTAAGTTACAAATATGATATAAGTATATAATAGATCTACGACTATTGACTTTTTTTATAATCTGAGAAATGGAACAGAAATACTCAGGTTTGATCTTACCCAGGTTTGATAATTTTCACATTCATCATTCTTAATGGTGAAAAGATTCCATTGAAGATCGTGTTTACTTTTCTTACTTATAGGTCTTTATCGTAGGACCATATTTTTGGAGGATTGTGTGAATTTGTCTTGAGAATGAACTTATATTCCAGTAGGTGTAGTCAGTCTCATCGTGGCTACGAAAAGTTATCGTCCAACTGTCTTACTTAACCTTAGTTAAGGACAAAGAGAACCAAACTAAGGAGTGGTGGTCTTGGGTTTCTGTTCGAGTTCACGTTGATTTTCCTTTTATTACAAGTTATTTACTTTTGATTTTTGTTTTTATAAATGTATGTACCTGTGGTGTAACAGGTCTGTGTTTGTTTGCATGGAAAGTTAATCTTAGGATTTCTTTTGATAATAAACAATAAGTTATATAATGTGTCTTCTCAAGACTAGGAGTATAAATGAAAGATTATTTTATGTTTAGTTAAACAGGGGTTTTGACTTGGTATTAAAATAAGTTTGAAATATTTATTGTAACATAAATATACCTCCTTTGGTTTTTTTGTGAAACGTTTTTGTCGTATTAGTAAAATTCTCCTTTTTTTACAGTTGACCGGATGGTCGTCAGATTGAGTTTTATTACCTATTAGTAAAGATGTTCTATTTATTGAAAATCATTGTTAATTCTTATTGACGTCATATTAATGTGCTCCTGTTCATTGTTGTCGTACTGTTAATACCGTTGTGAAATCGTTCAAGGTTTGTTTACCAATTTTCTTATTATTCCAAAAGTCGAAGGTGTTGGGGAAGTTGAGTCCTGAATTGGTACTCTAAAAGTGTAAGGGTAAATCGAAGAAGACGAAGCACGACGTGATTGTAATCACTCTGTCACGGTCTTCTATGTCCGTCTCCATTAAGTTACACACAATTCATTTCGTCTATTGAGACGGAAGAGTAAGACGGTCAAGAGATCCGTAAGAGGGAGTTATCTCTCGAGTTATCTCCCCTGAATACCTTTTCGGTCCTTTCGGACCGACAATAAAAAAGAGAGTACACCTGAAAACAGGTAGACGTCTGAATCTCTCCCGACCCTAGGTACTTTCCGTTAGAATCCACTTTTCTCTAGGTCGGAAAAGGATGTCTCATTCTTTACTGGTGCTGTCAGTACTAAAATCAATAAGTTGTAATACCTTGTTCAGGGTCACGCGGATTTTTGCAACAATAAATCAGCGAGTCGGTTCAGATTGAGACACTGACTTGCCGGACATTGGACGGAGTCGGGTACCCTAAGGGGTCCGTTCTTATGACCTCACCCAACGGTAAACGAAGAGGTCCCCTGGAAGGGCTGTGTCCCTAACTTAGGCACAGAGGACGAACCGTCCTCCTAAAAATGGTGACTCAGTGTTATACATATCTATTTAATATTTGGACATTATGGGGTACCTCTAATATTTGGGGTACTTCAGTAAAATATAGAAGTTGTCGTTGAAATTATCGTCCAGAAGTCAATTATTAAACAACTTCCATAACAGGTTAGAGTATTTCTTGACTAAAAGTAAATTATTACTTTTTCTTTAACACATATTGAGTAGTGTATTTTGTTATAGTTAAAACTTGGATTGTGATAGTTATATAAACTATAGTGGTTTGATTATATAGTTGAATTTTAATTAATTAATTAATTAATTTTATTATTAAAGTAAAATATTTAGGTAAGGGAGTCGACTTACCTGACCACTTACTTCGACTGTTATAACACGACAATTGTCAAAAACTCTTACATTTCCTAGTAGTTATAAAAATTTCTCAATGAATTAACATTTAGACCGGGTAATGTGTCCAAATCTCGAAATACCGACTATCGTAAACACCTAAGAGATTCGTCAGTGGAAAAGGATCTTTTCGATTTTTCTTATTGTTTTCCTCTGTTCCTTTACCCAAGTATTTCCTGTTTTAGTCCGTTCACTTTCCATAAGTTAAAAGGTGAGGGGATCAATGTTAGTTTAAAACCTTCCCACTTTTTATGGTGTAGTTGTCACATTGTCGTTGAAGTCGCAAAAGTGTAAGACCAATCCTGTGGGTAATATCGAAAGATAAGTCTGTCACTCCTCAATGTTTCGCGTTGGTGTTGTAATTTACAACCACTCGTGAAGAAACGAATTAATTCTTTACGAAAACAGTCGAAGAAGGAACTTCTTTCCCCAATAATTAAGTTCTGATCTCTAGTACGAGACCACCAAAGAGACACCCTTAACACCGACATGTATACAATGTCTCTTGACAGAATTAATAAAGTTAATTAGTTTGTTTTAAGGGGAGGTTTATAATCTATATTGTTTAATTTTGAGTGTAAACATATGTATCGGAAATTTTCAAGATGTTATGAAGACAGTTTAAAAGTTTCATTATTAATGTTGTTTGGAAATATCCTCTTTATACCTTTACAAGTTTCTTTGATTCTTACCTACATAGTCAGTGACTCCAGGGGTGATTAAGACACAAATATCGTAGTCTCAGAAGGGCCTAATTGAGACAGACTTTTTTTAATTAGTTCTAAAAGATAAAATTAAAAAAAGATGTTGTTAATAACTTTGCTTACCAACTAGAAAGTATTATAAGGGTTCTTTATTTTTAATAATGGGTAAAAGAAAGTCGAAGTCCCAGTCAACAACCCCATTTGTCGCGTCATTATCGAGGATCTTTAGGGACTAGTTGAAAATTCCGGTAAAGGACTTACTCTTGGTATTTTATGGATTCCCTTTTTTTTAAAAAAATTATCTTTTTCGAAAGAATTCCTACTTTTTCCGCAAAATAGTTTGGAACATTAAAAGGTACAATTTTGAAACTAAAACGGGTTTTTGGTGTCGTTCTAGAACAAGGTACTAGAGATTTTGTTCCCAATACAATCGTTCTAGCTTCAAATAAATCTGACTCTAGAAAAAAAAATTAATTTCATTTTCAAAGTGACGATATAATTGTGAATCGTAAATTTCAAGGTTTACGAGATAAATGGTACAATACCTTCTATATTCTTGTTACTACTATATCGTATATAATAGATTAAAAATTTCAGGTGTCCTTAATTTCTTGTATCGAGAGTTTGTGTAGCAAATATAAAGTGATAAAATATAAGATTACCTTCAATGTTTCCCCTCTTCACCAACTTCCTTAAAATGTGAAATTTTATATATCTCCGATAATAATTTTATTCAAAGTTGTATATTTTAGTGAACTGGTATTTCGTCTAACTACGCAAGTCCACCTTTATTAAAAGTATGTTTTCAGTGAAGGTTTTGTATTACATAAAAGTTTCATCTAAGAGTAAAATTTAAGGAAATCTACTTGTTCCCATAGAAATGAATGAACTTGACATTCTGAAATGACATGAGTAATTTAGAACACTACTGTGAGTGTAGTTACTTTCCAAACCCGAGATTTTCCTTCTTTCTTTTGTCCTTTTTCCGTTAGTTCGAAAGATCATCCAGTTTTACCATAGATAAGTTGAAAATACATATCTCATATAGAGTTGCATTTAAAAAGAATGGACTTAGGTTTCGTTATCTAAAACCTCCCCGGTGTCCTACTTTATGTTGTCCCTTGTGACATGGACCATTGACTGATAGTTGGATTTCTTTTCTTTTGACTAAGTCGGCATGAATTAAATTTGAAAACAAAGTCTCCACATAATGTCTTCTTCGGTGATTAATGTAGTATTTAATATAGACATAAACATACACGACGATAATTTTCAAAAAGAAATTTAGATTTAAAGAATATATAGAGTGGTTCCCGTTCAAAGGTGTATGTCCTTATCTAGTTGTAAGAGTTAACGTGATCTTGACACCTCGTACTTGTGGTAACTACCTTTATAAACATAGTTACCTAGTATATTCTAAAGTTGATAGATATTAAATTTATTTTTACATTCACTTCTGACGCATACTTTAATGTCCAATCCATAATTCTCTTTCTCTTGCTTTTACAGGATTTTTCATCATTAGGCATCAATTTTTGTTCTCTACCACCCTCCGTCCTTCCCTCTTTCGTTTGTTTGTCGGAGGTTATTTCGGGATTAGTAAGGGTATATCTTCTTATTTTCTTTTAGAATTAAACCCTAAGCTACTGTTTCAGTTTCTTTGTAATTTTTATTGTTAGACGCATTCTTTTGCACACCGGTTTAATTTAAGAGTTACCAGTAAATCGGAACCTATTAATCATACCACTTAGATGTCCTATACACCTTCTTCCTCTTATTGAATATTTGTTTTTCTTTCTATAGTCAAAACTACATACTAAAAACATAACAAGTCAACGATTCAATGCAGGTTGAGAAAAGCTACGGCATCTGACATCGTATGGTCTGAAGGGACTGGAAGTGGTAGAGGGTCTCGAAGGAGTTTGAGTACGGGTAGTTCCGTCACTACGGTAGGTTGGTAGAACAGGAGACAGCAGGGGAAGAGAGGACAGAAGTTAGAAAGGGTCATAGTCCCAGAAAAGGTTACTCAGTCGAGAAACGTAGTCCACCGGTTTCATGACCTCGAAGTCGAAGTCGTAGTCAGGAAGGTTACTTATAAGTCCCAACTAAAGGAAATCCTAACTGACCAAACTAGAGGAACGTCAGAGAGTCCTCAGAAGAGGTTGTGGTGTCAAGTCATGGTAGTCAAGAAGTCGCGAATCGAAGGAAATATCAGGTTGGCAGTGTAGGTATGTACTGATGACCTTTTTGGTATCGAAACTGATATACCTGGAAACAGTCATTTCATTACAGAGACCAAAAATTATACGACAGAGTCAAACAGTATCTAAAAGAAGGTTCCTCGTTCGCAGAAAATTAAAGTCCCGACAACAGTGGTAGATGTCACTAAAACCTCGGGTTCTTTTATTTCCGACAATGACAAAGCTAACAAAGAGGTAGATAAACGGTACTTCACTACTCTGGTCTACGGCACTACAGTCAAAGGACTTACGACTGAAAATTCGGTCGAAAATATGAGAGGAGAAAGTGGAAGTAGTTCTCCGAGGAATCAAAGAGGAACGAAAGACGGGATTCCCAACACGGTAGACGTATAGACTCCAATAACTATAAAAAGGGCCGTTAGACCTATGAAGTGTACTGCATGAGACGTATATTGAATTTATTCGTCCCACTGTTATATATCGGAACTGTGTGAGGAAAGGGTTAAACCTTGGTCAGGTAACATGGTACAGACCAAGATTGACAACGAAGAACTGGACGTATGTCTAAAGAATCCTCCGTCCAGTCCACCAGACCATAAGGATAGAGAAAGTCTTAAAAGGTGTAAAACAACAATAGGTGTGTCAGTTTCCGAAACCGTATCAGTTATTTCGTCTACAAAAAGATCTTAAGAGAACGAAAAAGGTACTAGGTTGCCCACAACCGTTAAATTAGAGACCAAGGAGACGGAAAAGATTTAGGTCGAACTTGTAGACCCTCAAGACCCAAGTACATGACAACTTCGGACCGAACCTCTTAAGACTCGTAATGAGACGATTGTACACTTTAATCACGCTAACACGCCATCAAACTCGTAAGAAACCGTAAAGGGAAGAAACCCTAACCTTACTTTGACTGGAAAAGGTCAGGACACCGGTGACGACTTAAAAGGGTTAAACGACCGTATAACTGACGTCGTGAAAGTGTCGTAGTAGAAAGTCCTGAACTTTGTCGAGTTGACCTTAAGGTAGTGGAGGTGATCGAAACAAGCATCACTACGAGGGATTCTGGGTCAACTGAAACCTTAGGTCCTACAGACCGAGATCCACTCACTAGTGTAGTAGTACCAAAAGACCCAGTACCTCTAGAAAAAACATATCAAGACACATAAGAACATAAGGTGGAAAAGAATTATAGAAGACGAAGACAATCCAGGTATGGTAAAGACAGGAAATGACACTGGTAGAAACGTACTTTACAAGGGAAGTCAAGTCAAGTCAAGTCAGCGAGTCAGGACAGGTTAAGAAACGTTGAGGTACCTGACGTACGTTCGGTTCGGAGGGATAGATAGTGGTTGAGGGCCTCGAATGAGTTTAAGTACAGGTAACTCAGTCACTACGGTAGGTTGGTAGAGTAGGAGACAGCAGGGGAAGAGGAGGGTGGAGGTTAGAAAGGGTCGTAGTCCCAGAAAAGTTTAATCAGTCAAGAAGCGTAGTCCACCGGTTTCATAACCTCAAAGTCAAAGTCGTAGTAAGGAAGGTTACTTATAAGTCCTAACTAAAGGAAATACTACCTGCCCAAACTAGAGGAAAGTCAGGTTCCCTGAGAGTTCTCAGAAGAGGTTGTGGTGTCAAGTTTTCGTAGTTAAGAAGCCACGAGTCGAAACAAATATCAGGTTGAGAGTGTAGGTATGTACTGATGACCTTTTTGGTATCGAAACTGATCTATCTAGAAACAAGGGAACAATAGAGATTGGAAGAACTTCTCTAGAGATCAGAAAAGGTAAGACGACAAAAGGAGACATAAAAGCGTAACGAGTAAATCCTTTCGAAAGAATAGAGAGGAACGGTAAGAAACCTTAAGATGTAAATCGACCCATATAGAAAGGAAAAGAGGAAACGGAAAGTGAAGAGAAGAGTCGATAAACATTCCCGAGGAGTCTGTTGGTAAACCGGAAGAACGTAAAGAAAAAGAACCCCTACCAAAACTAGTGGTGGAGGACATGTTACAATACTTGGAGGTAGGTAGTAAGAAGTCCGTGAGACAGATAGTTTAGATTAGGGAACTGTCTTGGAACACTTTTTTTTTTTTTTTTAAGTCTGCGTTCTAAGGTTTTGACTAACTTATCCTACTGTTACAATGGACTTCGGTTATGTTAGACCGGGAATTTGAAGAAACCACTCCCCTGACGAACATAAGTTGAACTTAAGGACTATTTTTTACAGCGGAATATCTCGTGGTTCTTCCCTCCGCGTAAAGGTAACCCAGGAACGGTTTTAAGTGGACCCTTTTTTCGTCTACACGAACACTACTTGACCATAATCGTCACCTCTGGTAAAATTTATAGGTGAGTGAGTGTTTGACTTTTTCTTTTTATGAGTAAAGATCCAGATTAGTTTTCTAGATGGAATTCTACTAGATGTCGACTCTACAACCTTCGTCTTAGTAATGTATTGATTCCAATATACCTTTTATATAAAAGTCACTATATTTGACATGAATTTCTTGTATTCGGTACGAAAAATAAAAAAAATTTTGGAGTCACTCACTCACACACTATCAGTGAGTCAACTTATGTTGAGAAACACTGGGGTACCTGACATCGGACGGTCCGAGGAGACAGGTACCTTAAGAGGTCCGTCCTTATGACCTCACCCAATGGTAAAGGAAGAGGTTTTTTGGAGTTGTCATTACTTAGTGAGGTCTATTGTGAATACGAGGTTGTTTCGACTCGTCACTTATCAGGTATCGAATGAGTACGGACTGTGAGTGACTCACCACGAGAAAGCAAAGTCGTACTGGTCGTAAGTATTCCCACTCCCACCCCCACCCTTCGTCCGTACCACTGTCACGTTTACGGTGGTAGTCTCTGTCTCTCCTCGGGTGTGGCGTGCCGACGTTGAAGCCAGTCCGAAGACCCGAGAAGGGCTTCGTTTTCACTGAAAGTCAAAATTATTGCATCCCGGGACACATCTCGTGTACAAATAAACACCTGGAGATGAGTACAGGATTTTATTAACTGTAAATTACTTAAATTAACCCGTTCAAAAAATATCCCAAAAGTAGTGACTCTATGTGTTAAGACGTGTCGGATGTCGTTATATAACTATAGTAAGTCTTATCTTCAAAGTTATTCATTACAACTAAAGAGGTATTAAAAGGATTTTTGTTCAATGTACTTTGATAGACGAAACGTTTATCTCTTTTAATATTTTTACGTCTATTCTTTGTACAAATTTATTACAAAATGTCATATACTACTTGTCATATAAAATTAAATTTTACACGATTATTTAAAAGAATCAGTATGATTACGATGATTGTTTAATCAAAGACGTATGTACATAAATGAGCCTATCGTTTTAAAATAAATGATGGTGTTGACCGTTGTATTATGTATTTATTCTTTTTTTTTGTTTGAACCATATGGAGTTTTAATAGTAGATCAAATTAGGTCGGTTTCAGAGAACTAAGATCTATAAAGAATATCCTGAAAAGGTTATTTTAATAAACGAAAACTGATTTACCGAAGGTGAAGACAAAACCAAAGTAGAGGGTTTGTTGTGGTCTTGATTTTATTAAGTGTTTCTTTTAATTAATTTAATTTACGTATTAAATCCAACACCTTAAAAGTAAGTTGAGGTTTAACAGTGTTGACAGTTGAGGATACTTTTTAGTGTAAATACGTTCTCTAAAATTTGTGGTTTTATATGGATGCAAAATATATTTTCACGTATTCCTTTTCTCCGTCCCCTATACAAAATCATAGTGTGTGACTGTAGTTACTTGATGCCTTGACCGTTTTAAAAGAGTATACCCCTATAAAATCCGTTTTTGGGTAGTTTTACCTTCTGGATTTACAGTTGTAGTTTGATGTTGTAAGGATCTATATTGTATCCTCTTTTAGATTCACTGGAACCCAAACCGTCACTGAAAAATGCTATGTAGTGATTTTCGTGTTAGGTACTTTCTTTTTATCTACACCCTGAAGGGACTTTAACTTTTAAAGACGAGACACTTTCTGTAACAATTTTCTTACTTTTCCGACCCTCTTTTATAAACATTTTGCATGTAGACTATTTTCTGACTATACCATTCAGGGGATGGGTGTTTGGAAATTCAAAGTTTGAACGTTACTATACTTGTCCACAGGTGTACAGGTTAGTGTACTCAGTCAAACGCACAGACCACATGTGACAGTGTGCACACGTAGGAGATGGTCACCGACACGAAAACTCACGGAGTGACACGTCATGACATATCTCATGTCATAGAGATGAAGTTCGGTCCTACGGGTCTTCGTTTGTATTTTCGTCCCCACTACGTCGACCATGTGTTCTTTACGGTCTGCGACATGACATGATGACATGAAAAGTTCCATGATGTGACATTCTAATTTTTGTAAAATGAAAAACAAAAAATACATAATAAACACACTTTTCATAATATTTGGATAATGTCATGTCATGATATATCGATTGCCACAATCAACCCATGGATTCGATTGAGACAACCTGAATTCTTGTTTAACCTAGATACTTGTACGAGAACCTTGTCTTGAACAAACATACGTCCTCTGAATGACATGGGTTTAATGTGTTTCTTGAGAATTTTGTGTTGTTATCGTTTTTTATAATTTAACCCGTTTTCTAGACTTGAAGTAGTTTACTCCAAGTTTATTGTTTTTTCGCATACTTTTCTACAAGTTGTAGTATACATTAATCCATTGACGTTTAATTTTGTTTGTCTCTAGTGATGTTTAGATAATCTTATCGGTTTTCGACGTTGTGACTGTTATGATTTTCGACCGTTCCTACACCTTGTTGCCCTTAGAGAGAGTAAGTACCGCACCAATGGTTTACCACTCGGCGAAGAGTGTTTTGATTTGACGGTCCACGACGTGTTTCTCGTAATGTGTAGACTGGAGACGCAAAGACGAAGTAAAACTTGAAGTGGTTTGTGTAATAATAGGCATCTGGGATATGACGAATATGGACTATTAATAAAGGGAGTTGTCGGAGGTTTCTTCTTACTCAGAAAATGGTTTCAGTCACACTAACTTTTTGGTTTTGTCTATTTAAGTTTATAAAAAGAATATATATTCATATTCGTCTTAGTCTCTTTTCTTAACCCAGGTAGTAATAATTTTACAAGATGTGTTGGTAGGTTATTCTAGTATATGAGTCCAATTTTATGACGGAGGCACTTTGAAAAAAGGTTAAATACACTAAGTAACAAGAACCGAAGGGGTTGGGTGTGGTCAAAGAGGTCGGAGATGTCTTGGTGTCTTGTACAAGTGTGAAGAAACATCGAAAAAAAAAAGTCACAAAAACATTAAGTAAATTTTTTATGTATGTTTGTTGTTCCTTTCTTTGTTTGGAGAAGAGGGTGGTTGATTACTCACAACAGTATTCCCGGTTCTGTAATAAAATAGAATCCCCGAAAAGTTGATCGTCACTTTCGTCGACAAGTCATTCGAAACGACTTTCCATACATGTCATGTAGTTTAAGTTTTATCCATAAACAGATGAGAGTAGTTTGAACTATAATACTTGAATGACGGAAAATTTCTAAAGACTATGGAATAGAAAGAAGAGGGTATGGACCAATAGGGTTATATACTTTGAAGGACGAACTAAAGTAACAACTGGTCACTTTCGGGTTCTGATACCTCTCTTTTTCAATAAAGCACTAACCGGACGAGGTAAAGAAGACGGACGTCTCGAAACCTTTGGTTCCGTTGTAGTAGTCACTTTTCGTTCTGAGAGACCGCGGGTAGCTCTTTACTATGGGTCACATAGACCTACAAACGTAGTATCCCTTTGACAGGTGTAAGTAGGACACCCTTTCTCTGAAGTATAATTTTGGTGTTTGTCATTCGAAAATAATGTCTTCCAACTTGACGTACGTCATCGATTCTTTTGTACTGATATTTAGTCTTTTGGTAGTTTTATTGTATTTAATTAATTTCAATATGAAATGTTATGATATAACCAAAACGGTATGTAGTTGTACTTAGGCGGTGTCCATATATGTGAACAAGGGGTATTACACAAAACTTTGTAGGAGTTAAAAAAGTTTGTCATTGTCTAGTTATCACGAATAAAAAGATTTTGGAATCAAATGCAATGGATCAATCCGAGTTTCCTATGAGTCGTCCTTGTTCTTAGAGGAAGTTTCCGTGGTTACCGTATTCTACGAATGAACAGAGGGTCTACCTCTTGTCTTACCAAATTTTGAAATGACCTTTACATTAGAGTCCATTTTAATCCAAAATTATGAAATATTACGACGTTCATAAATATATTTAGTGTGACAATTTATCAGTTTGATACCATTAGTCAAACATAATTGAAAGTGATTCTTCTCGGAGGAACCGACTGTCAGAAAATATCGTAAATTTTTATAATCCAAACTAAACCACGTGCAGAATTCCATAAATTTATTACTAAAAAAAAGTAAGACCTGAGTTGTATTTATTTTGTTGTCAAGTGAAGTTGTCAGTCATATTCATGGATTATACACGAAAAGTTCGAAAGAACCTTGTGTCTTCGGTTTTTGTTTCCTACAGCGGTTTTCGTGTCTTTACCAACGATAAACGATAAGAGACTTTGACTAGATGTCGAAAATTGTATATAGTTTCATCTGCCGGGCTAAAAAAATGAGATTGTACTAATTTAAAATATTTACAAAGTCTCTATGGATGATTTTTTCCACTTAAAAGAGGAACATTTGATGTTTTAAACTATACGTAGAACCAAGTTAGAAGCAATAATAAGTTTACGAGAGATAAACAAAAGTTAGATAACCTAGACAATTTTTAATTTATGCCATATAAAATTTTATAGGGGTCCGTTGTTACAAAGTCAACTGAAGGTTGTAAAAGCCAGTATGTAAAACTACGTTATAATGAGTGACGTACTTCCAAATACCGATAGTACGGAAGACACAGTGTAATAGTATAAGATAAATTAAACTTAGTATCAATTTAACAAAAAATGAAAACAAATGAACAATTTAGAAATAGTAGAGAAGTACGGAAATTGAAAGACACGTCAATTGCGTCTAGAGTACATTTATCGTAGACCAATCTTTGATGAAAAATTGAATTAGACTTACACTAGAAAATTATCCTCTTAAATTTGGTGAAAGTAAATGACTGTACGAACTACCCTTCGTACCAAATCACCCTTTTTAGGTCGCTGATACTTCAGTTCTTCTAGACCAAAACTCAAGATTGGTCGTCAAGATTCAATATTGGTATTCTTAAATACTATGATATATTATTCGTAATTGTATACTATATAAGTTGTTTTACGTGACTGTAAACGGTGAATGATATATGAAGGAATCCGAAGGAAGAAAATGACATTCTCGTTTAAAAAGAAATAAAAGTAAAAGAGTTAACTAATCTTAAGAAAATAATGAGTGAAACGAAGATAATTAACCATAGGAAAAATTTTTTTAGTAGAAACTAGATATAAAGACATTAATGTTAAATCCTAATTTACCACAATTATATAGTACAAGTCTTGTATGATTAAGGGACGAGGGGGAAAGTAAAATAAAACAACAGAAACAGAAAGTAGAGTGGTTGAAAGAGGACAGTATCGACAGCATACAAATATTGAAACCCTTAGAGTCCGTATGTAAGACTTTTAAAAGTGACCAGGAAGACACCTTTTTTTTAAAAGTCTTCACACTAGTCGAAGACTTAGAAATCCTAGTACGATGTCAAAAGAGGACTTGATAAAAAAGCATTTGAGGTACAAACAAACAAACAAAGGACAAATAAGTGTGAATTTGTAGGAGACCTAGTGACTTTTTCGTTCTCTCAAGGTCTTTTTTTGTAAATAAAGACGAAATAACTGATACGGTTTCGGAAACTGACACACCTAGTGTTATTTGACCCCTTTTAAGATTTTCTCTACCCTTATGGTCTGGTGGACTGGACGGAGAACTCTTTGGATATACGTCCAGTCCTTCGTTGTCAATCTTGACCTGTACCTTGTTGTCTCACCAAAGTCTATCCTTTTCCTCCGACATATAACAGTGGGACGAATAAATTGAATATACGTCTCATGTAGTACTCTTTGCGACCTGACCTTCTTCGTGTTCGACCTTAGTTCTAACGGCCCTCTTTATAGTTATTAGATTCTATACGTCTACTGTGGTGAGAATACTGTCTTTCACTTCTCCTCGATTTTTCGGAGAACAATTTTCACTTTCTCCTCTCACTTTTTCAACCGAATTTCGAGTTGTAAGTCTTTTGCTTCTAGTACCGTGGACCAGGGTAGTGAAATACCGTTTATCTACGCCTTTGTCACCTTTGTCACCGACTGATAAAAACCCCCGAGGTTTTAGTGACGTCTACCACTGACGTCGGTACTTTAATTTTCTGCGAATGAGGAACCTTCTTTTCAATACTGGTTGGATCTATCGTATAATTTTTCGTCTCTGTAATAAAACGGTTGTTTCCAGGGAGATCAGTTCCGATACCAAAAAGGTCACCAGTACATACCTACACTCACAACCTGACACTTCTTTCCACTCGCGGCTTCTTAGCTACGAAAACTTGACACCACAACCTCTTCTGAGAATTCTCAGGGAACCTGACGTACCTCTAGGTTGGTCAGGCACGATTTCCTCTAGTCGGGACCCACAAGTAACCTTCCTGACTACAACTTCGACTTTGAGGTCATGAAACCGATGGAGTACGTTTCTCGACTGAGTAACCTTTTCTGGGACTACGACCCTCCCTAACCCCCGTCCTCCTCTTCCCCTGCTGGCTCCTACTCTACCGACCTACCGTAGTGGTTGAACTACCTGTACTCAAACTCATTTGAGGTCCTTAACCACTACCTGTCCCTCCGGACCGCACGACACTAAGTACCCCAGTGTCTCAGTCTGTGTCTGACTCACTGACTGAACTTGATTTACTCCTTTCACGAAATGTCATGACACACCTAAAAGAAACTTAAGGGAAAAGTACATGTGGACTCGGAGTCGTCTTAAGGGAAGAGTCTAGTCGGTCCTCTGTTCCTTTACCGATTGACAGAATAAAGATCGAATTAAAAGTATTGGACCTTCTAACGGTCAACTTATTCCGGGTTATTAGATAAAGAATGACAGACCAAAAGATTGTGGTTTATCTTGTCTTTATAAATTTTGGTGTTCGGACAGTTATGTGATGACGGTCCTAAGAAATACTAAAACGGAATTAAATATCTGGAACTGTATCAGAAAGTCCTACCACTATGGTAAGAAAGAGGTCATAGACACATGACGGAATACCCTCAACACCAACGACTCCCCGTACTTTACACTCCTCTTGCTTTTATTGTGGTCGTATCATGTCCCTGGGGACCAGTTCGATCGTACAGAGACCCAGTCTCTGGAGTAACATTGTCCCTTGAATTCGAGGAGAGATGGTGAATGTTGGGAGCTCCCAAAGAGACAACATTTTTCATTTCGTATTCGTTCATTGTCTCGAGGTAGTTTAACAGTACCGTTTTTAGTGAGGTTCTTAGAGTATTGGTAGTCAGACTAAAAAGTTTTGAGATAGAGAAAATGCCCATAAAGTCTCTCTTATATCCTCTCCTATTAAGTCAGTGAGAACCGGTTAATGATAAAATTTATTGGTTCTTTCGAAAATACTGTTGACCGTAATAGTCTGTCACCTTATACTGTGACATACTTGAAAAGTCGCATCTTATATTAGGATGTCTTTGATCCATGGTGAGCACCTCCTGGTCACAGAATAACCTCCCTCCGACCGTCTACTTAAGAAAATGAAAATATTCATAAATAAATAAACCGACGTGACCAAGAATCAACGCCGTACGCTCTAGAAATCAATTCCGTATACTTGAGAATGACATCGTACACCCTAGATCAAGAGACTGGTCCCTAGTGTGGGCTCGTCGGACGTAACTCTGGTACCTCAGAATCGGTGATCTGGTGGTCCCTTCAAGGGCCGTCTACTTAAGAATTAGGGAAGGGTTTCAGATTCACAGATCCTTTATTGTACAAATTAATTAAATCGATAGATCTATCATAAAGTTATTCATTAAGTAATATAAAGAATATGCCTATCAAATGATGACAGTATGAGGAAATTAATTTTTTGGTATACCGAAACTATCCCTTTTGAACGGAATTTTTTAGAATGTCGATTGTCACCATATGTTTTATTTCGACAAAAAGTGAAAATCGGAGTTTTGAGAAAGGAATAATTTTTTTCATTTATTTTTTCATGACCAGAATCCGTTCGACTTTGTCCGGATAAAAAAAATTACGTTTATTTCATAAAACTGACTAGATCCTGTTTTATAACCACACTTGATAAATGGTTGATTTCGGGGTCTCGTTGAATAAAACTTTTATGAACGTTAAGTAAAAATCAAGTTATTTCTTTTTCTACTGTCACACTTCGATTGAATAGATAAAGGAAACAATAGTCCGTGAAGGGACCACCGAGTTTGTCATTTCTTAGACGACGTGACGTCCTCCGGACCCAAGCTAGGGACCCAACCCTTCTAGGGGACCTTCTTCCGTACCGTTGGATGAGGTCAAAAGAAGGGACCTCTTAGGGGTACCTGTCTCCTCGGACCGTCCAATGTCAGTTATCCCAGCGTTTGTCAGCCTGTGCTGACTGGCTGATTCGTGTCGTGTGAAGTATACTATGGGTAAGTGTAGTCTACTATGGAAATTGTCTAGTACAAGGGGTTGTAAACGACGTATTGAGGTAAATTCGAAAGACCATGGTCACCCTAGAAGGGTCCGTTTCTCAGCTTGAACAGAACCGTCGTTGTGGTAAAGAAGGAAACTGGGCGACTTTGTGTTCGCTGTCTCCCTTCTAATTTTATGGGACCGGAACTCTTTACATCTGGACACCAAATGACTCCTCCCCTGACCGTGTTTGTACAATATTTTGACGGAAACAATTATTTTGTGTTGAGACGGATTTCTATTCATGGGATTTTACAGGTTTATTGATTACTAGAACTTCGAACTCCCGTTTCTTATAACGAGAAAGACTTCGACGTCATATGAGACTTGACTAGGTCCATTCTACCGTGATTGTTTTAAGTACTTCCATTTGTCTGACCATGGAGTCTTAAGTAGATATCTTTTCCAACACTTATCATTTGAAAAATCCTCGTCTCTTGAAATGAACCATGAGTTTAAACTCTAAAATTAGTTTTCGTTACATATTCTTCATTCTCAGAGTCTTCTCTTTTGTTGCCAAACAAGGGGACGATGAGGTTCGCGCCAGGGACCCGGTCGTCGTGGTCGTAGTGGAGCTCCGAACGACCTTTCCCGTTATAGGGCCCTGGGTGTTTTTTGGTTGATTGGGTCTTACACGCAAAAATGTCCTAAAGATCCTCTAAAATTACGACTATAAATTCAAATTGCTCATAACCAAATCTATTGTGTTCTCTGAAACGTCTCTTGATTTTATTTTGTTTTTCATTGGGTAAATCCCAAATTAGATATGAAAGTTTAGAGAGTCGTCTAAGTTCGGTACTCTCAATTCTTATGCAACTTGGACTTTTCGTAATTAAAAAATTTTAAATAGATAGAAACCGACACGACCCAGAAGTGACGATAGACTCCCGAAAGAGGTCAACGTCCCTCATCGCCCAGGAGACGACATCGCACGCCTGAAGAGTGACACCACCGAAGAGAACAACACCTCAAGTCCGAGATCTCGTGAACCCGAAGTCGTCACCACCGGGCACCAGAGTGGTCAACACCTTGTACCCGAGACGACGAGACTCCGTACTCCCTAGAAAGGTCTGGTCCCTAGCTTGGGTACAGAGGACGTAACCGTCCGCCTGAGAATCGGAGACCTACTGGTCCCTTCAGGGTCGTTCCGTAATGAAAAATATATAAATATACGGACACACACATATGTATATATATTACCCATAATAATAAAATATAATATTATATATACATTTTTATTACGGGACTTCTAAATATTATTATTAAGAAACGTTTATATAATAATGTATAAAATTCTTAGATTTCGACGGACAAATTACTGTAGTGGGTTCGATTTGTTGTCGTGTGTGTTCCTGCTGTTTTAAGGACAGTCAGACATGATGTTGTGTAAGTTATAGTGATACATTAGAAGGTGAAGATAGACAGAAGTCGGGAGACGGGAGGACAAATTGTAAGATGAGAGGATGTTTTTGTTATGCTAAATGTCTCTCTCCAAGTGACTCGTAGTGCTCTGGCGTTTTCTTGCCATGACGAATTTGTTCAAGTGTCAAGGAACATACGTCAAGACTTTACATTTTTCGAAGCTTTAGGGTTTACGAGAAGAGAATTCAAACCACAGGTTTGAGTACACCGTCGTTTGGAACTAGACTTGACTACCCTTTGATAATTATGAAAGTAAATAGAGTGAATAGTACTTACAAATATGCAAAACGATGTCCTTATGATTACACGACCAATGTCTCATGACGGAGTCTTGAACGATCCCGATAATCGTTATGTGTAGGGATATTGGAAAGCTTTTAGACTTTTGTGTACCTTCCACTTTGTGTAGATCTGGGTTTCTAAAGGGTCTTCCTTGACACCTGGTCCCCGGAGGGATCACCGAGTCAACCATTTCTTAGACGGACGGTTACGTCCCCTGTGTGTTCTGGGTCCAAGCTAGCGATCCAGTCCTTCTAGGGGATGTCTTTCTTTACCGATAGGTGAGGTCATAAGAACGGAGTCTTTAGGGTTCCTGTCTCCTCGACCGTCCAATGTAAGATAGCCCCACGTTCTCACCTCATGTTGAATCGTTGATTTGGTGGCTTTTGTTTAGTCTAAAAGATTCTTGGAAAAATAAAGTATGGAGACAAATATACACTCCTACAGGGTACCACACACCAAATAATAATCCCGTCCACGTGTAGGGAGTACCATCAGTCTTTTCGACTACTGTCAACTTACGCCTCGTCATAGATGTAGGTGGTTCTATGGGGGTAAGATAACGTCTTTTTTCCTCATGCAAACTTCGTAACCAAATTTGACGTGCAATGCAAATCTTAAAGTTAGTGATATGTCTATAATTTTTCGGACAAAAGAATTTAAGGATGTCTTTTAGTGTGACCGAGACTAGATAATGTTTGCATACATGTCGTAATATATGACAATCTCAATCATATGGAAGGTAATTAATAGTCCTATAAAATCTCGTGCAGACTTATTTTATAACATTTCATTTGAAATTTTTAGTTTCTATAAAATAAAATTTTTGTCCTTTTGTATGGTCTAGAAGGTTCGAGTTATTTCACGGTAATAGGACAACCAATATTTTCTTACCGGACCTACTAGGGAGTGTCGAGTGGTGAGAGTGTGTTTCAAACGGACTTTTAAAGAGTCCGGTTTTACCTTCCAAGACTTTTATACTTTCAGTTTATAGTCAGAATTTTGTTATGATACCATTTATTTTGTCACCGATTATTTCAAAATTTAAGATTAAGTCTAGTATTGAGTTAATAGTGACAAAGAATTTTCTCGAGGAAATGTAAAGTATAACTCTAATAACTGTTATATTACTAATAAATACTTGGGTTTCTTTAAGGTAGTCTTCTTGTCTACATAATCAGAAAAGTATGAACGTCTTATTAATGTTATACTCCTTGACTTCACGATAATTCTTGTAGAGTTTATAGAATTTATAAAATTTTAATATTAGAATTATAAACGAAAATACTTAACGTGATACTTAAGAAGGTCTCATAGAACAGGATCTATTTGGTGTTCCGTTGACTTCCGTCTTCTGGAACGACCGTGAGGACTGTGATGGGGGGTGTCGACAAACTAGAATTAGAACTGGAAAAACTCGGAGTCAAAGGAGTGGACATTTTGACTCTAAAATCAAGTGTTTTGTTTTCAAGGAGTGGGTACTGTCTTATGACCCATTTAAGATAAAGACTTTTCTTATGCCGATGATAGTTTGAGTGTAGTTTCTGTTTTTCTATTCCTTGTGCATAAACGACGCTTCAGATACCTCTAGTAAGATTCACGGAACCTTTCGGGTACGGAGAATCTCCAGATTGAAACGTAACATTCACCTCAGGGAGGAGAATTTGAAAACCGGTTCGTTAAAATTTCTCTTAAAATCTTAATAAAAATCTACATGTCTTTTTGTCAGGATAGGAAGTCAGGCGACCAAACCAACTTTTGAGTCCGTTTAAGTCCGTGATTACGAACAACAACGTAGACGGGGGAGGGGGTGAAAGGAATAAGAGAAGTGAAGCGGAGAACAACTCAGACGTTTCAAAACAAGTTTATGGTCGAGAAGATACTTTGTAAAAGAAAGCTAGATCCGGTGTTACTAGAGTTAGAGGTTATTGGAATGACTGGATTTTTTTTTGTTTTGACTCTAAGTTGAAGGAAGAGACATTTCATTCCACCAACTTAAAACCCCTAAAAAAAAGTTCCTTTGAAGGTCAAGTAGATAAGTCTCTAGGATATTGGTGGATAGTCAGTCAAGTCAAGTCAGCAAGTCAACACAATCTGAGAAACATCTGAGGTACCTGACATCGTGTGGTCCGAAAGGCCAGGTAGTGGTTGAGGACCTCGAACGAGTTGAGTACAGGTAACTCGGTCACTACGATAGGTTGGTGGAGTAGGAGACAACAGGGGATTTGGAGCGTCAAGGGTCCTAGTCCCAGAAAAGGTTACTCAGTTAAGAAGTGTAGTGCATCGGTTTCATAACCTCGAAGTCGAAGTCGTAGTCAGGAAGGTTACTTATAAATCCTGAGTAAAGGAAATCCTGACTGACCAACCTAGAGGAACATCAGGTTCCCTGAGAGTTCTCAGAAGAGGTTGTGGTGTCAAGTTTTGGTAGTTAAGAAGCCGTAAGTCGAAGGAAATGGCAGGTTGAGTTTAGGTATGTACTGATCACCTTTTGGTATCGAAACTGATCTAGTTGGAAACAATCGTTTCATTACAGAGACGAAAAATTATACGACAGATCCAACCAGTGTCGAAAAGGAGGTTCTTCGTTCGCAGGAAATTAAAGTACCGACGTCAGTGGTAGACGTCACGGAAAAATGGGGGGGTTTTTTTTCAAACAGTGACAAAAGTAACAAAGGGGTAGATAAACGGTACTTCACTACCCTGGTCTACGGTACTAGAATCAAAAACCTTACGACTCAAAATTCGGTTGAAAAAGTGAGAGGAGAAAGTGAAAGTAGTTCTCCGAGAAATTAAAAAGAAACGAAAGACGGTATTGCCACCACAGTAGACACATAGACTCCTATAACTATAAAGAGGACCGTTAGGACTAAGGTCGAACACCAAGTAGGTCGGACTGTAAAGTGTACTCCATGAGACGTATATTCAATTTATCCGTCCCACTGTTATATGTCGGAACTACATGAGGAAAGGGTTAGACCTTTGTCAGACAACAAGGTACAGGCCAAGATTGACAACGAAGTAGTTCACCCGGAATTCTTCGTAGTAATCCTTGTTTCGATCACCTCCACTACCTTACGGTCAACTCGATAAAGTTTAGGACTTTCTACTACGACACTTTCACGACGTGAGTTATACGGTTGTTTAAACCTTTTGAGTCGTCACCGGTCCTGACCTTTTCCAGTCAAAAGTAAGGTTGGGATTTCTTTCCGGTACTGTTTCTTACAAGTTTGATGGTATGTTAACGTGAGTAGAGTGTACGATCGTTTCATTACGAGTTTTAAGAGGTTCGGTCCGAAGTCGTTATGCACTTGTTACTTGAAGATCTACAAGTTCCACCTAAATCTTCTCCGTATCCTTGGTCTCTAGTTTAACGGTTGTAGACGACCTAGTAGTTTTTTCGTTGTCTCAAGGTCTATTTGTAGATGAAGACGAAGTAACTGATACGGTTTCGGAAACTGATACACCTAGTGTTGTTTGACACCTTTTAAGAAATTCTCTACCCTCATAGTCTGGTGCACGGGACGGAGGTTATCGAACGGTATATAATAGAAGAAGAGATACATAATTAAATTCTCTCAGAATGCGGAAGGTTCTAACCTACAAAGAACTTATATTTCTGTAATAGAACTGATGACTGTCTTATCATTTAATAAAAATACATGTAAAATGTCGTGTATAGGTGTAAATATATGTATCCTTCTTGGTATTTTACTCACAATTGTCAGATCTGATCTGATCACTATTTATAATAGTTGTTAAAAAAGAAAAATTGCATACAAATATCATAATTTCCTTTCAGAAAGTTTCGACCGACAGTATCAAATTGTGTGTTTATACCGTCGTTTCACTAATACTGTCTCTCTATATATTAAGAATAAATGTACAACTATAAATGAACATGTAAAAGTCAAGTCAAGTCAGCGAGTCAGCACAGGCTGAGACGCTGGGGTACTTATCGTCGTGCGGTCCGGAGGGACAAGTAGTGGTAGAGGGCCTCAAGTGATTCTGAGTACAGGTAGCTCAGTCACTACGGTAGGTCGGTAGAGTAGGAGACAGCAGGGGAAGAGGAGGACGGGAGTTAGGGAGGGTCGTAGTGTCAGAAAAGGTTACTCAGTTGAGAAGCGTACTCCACCGGTTTCATGACCTCAAGGTCGAAGTCGTAGTCAGGGAGGTTTCTTTAGGGTCCCAACTAGAGGAAGTCTTACCTGACCAACCTAGAGGAACGTCAGGTTCCCTGAGAGTTCTCAGAAGAGGTTGTGGTGTCAAGTTTTCGTAGTTAAGAAGCCGCGAGTCGGAAGAAGTGTCAGGTTGAGAGTGTAGGTATGTACTGGTTTCCTTTTTGGTATCGGAACTGATCTGTCTGGAATCATCCGTTTCATTACAGAGACGACGACTTATACGATAGATCCAACCAGTATTGAAAAGAAAGTTCCTCATTCGTAGAAAATTAAAGTACCGACGTCAGTGGTAGACACCACTAAAACCTCGGGGGTTTTTATTTCAGACTGTGACAAAGGTGACAAAGGCGTAGATGAAGGGTACTTCACTACCCTGGCCTACGGTACTAGAAGCAAAAGACTTACAACTCGGAATTCGGTTGAAAAAGTGAGAGGAGAAAGTGCAAGTAGTTCTCCGAAAAATCAAGGAGAAGTGAAAGACGGTATTCCCACCATAGTAGACGTATAGACTCCAATAACTATAAAGAGGGCCGTTAGAACTAAGGTCCAACACAAAGAAGGTCAGGTCACAAAGAGTGCAACATGAGACGTACATTCAATTATTCGTCCCACTGTTATATGTCAGAACTGTATGTGGAAAAGGATAAACCTTGGTCAGATAACAAGGTACAGGTCAAGATTGACAACGACGGACTGGACGTATGTCTAAAGAGTTCTCCGTCCAATCCACCAGACCATAAGGGTAGAGAAAGTCTTAAAAGGTGTCAAATAACACTAGGTGTGTCAGTTCCGAAACCGTATCAGTTATTTCGTCTTTATCTACAAAAAGACCTTGAGAGAACGAAAAAGGTACCTTTTCTATTCTTTCGGAAGAAGTCGCTAGTTACGTTTCTTTATCTCCTTTTGTTGTCTTACCCTTTCTGATCTCTAGAGAAGTTCTTTTAATCTCTATGGTTCCCTTGTAAAGTACGTTTCTACCCGAGCTATTTCCTGTCTTCACCCTACCTGGATTGTCTTCGTCTTCTATAATTCTTCTCCACCGTTCTTATGTGTCTTCTTAACATGTTTTTTCTAGAAGTGCTGGGTCTATTAGTACTACTGCACTAGTGAGTAGATCTCGGTCTGTAGGACCTTACACTTCAGTTCACCCAGAATCTTTCGTAGTGATGCTTGTTTCGATCCCCTCCACTACCTTAAGGTCAACTCGATAAAGTTTAGGACTTTCTACTACGACACTTTCACGACGTGAGTTATACGGTCGTTTAAACCTTTTGAGTCGTCACCGGTGTCCTGACCTTTTCCAGTCAAAAGTAAGGTTAGGGTTTCTTACCGTTGCGGTTTCTTACGGGTTTGATGGTGTGTTAACATGTAAAATCCTCGGTCAATATAATTTCCTTTTAATAATGGAGACTTCTTCGTTATATCAAGGTAAATAATCAACCGTCACTCGGTAGTCTACGTTAAAGTGGTTGAAGATCAAGATTACTACTGAACAAGAGTTACCATATTTTCCCTCAGTTTCATTGATAAGCACATTCTAATTTTGACGAGTAAAACTACGACTGTGGGTGGACACCTTTCCTTTGTTTGTTCAAATAGTAAAGGGTCATGAAATGTGTCGAACTTTGTGTGTGTCGATAAGTGAGTGTCAGAAAAAGTTCATAAAATTTTATCTAAAGAATTTATTTCATTGATTTTTCTTGGTATAAGGTACTGATAGAAGAGTGATTCTTCTTTTTAAAGTCAAGGAATCAGACCCTGGTCGCCTTTGGTTAAGTTCTTTATAGATAGTCATTAAATTGATTACTACTGAATATTATTGTTTGAATTATAAATTTTTAAGAAATGAAAAAGTGTCAGGTTTTATTTAACAAAATTTTAGTCACATGGGAAAGGAAGCGACGAAATAAGAGAGACGATAGTTATTTTACTTTATTTTTAAAGTTACTCCATTATTTTGTTGATCATAGTCTAATAAGTTTAACAACGTCACTTTAAATTCTAAATTCTGTAAAACCGTCCCTCACCATACCTTACACCTAAGATCATTAAGACACATAAATGGTTTAAGGAAGGAATTTCCATAAGTTTAGTGACAGAATTTGAGACTGTTTAAATCCGAAACGAAACTATGATTGACATGATCTTTATTTATCTGTCTGTATTGTATTATCATCTGTAGGAGGTACATTATGGGACTTAAGTGTAAAGATATGGGGACTCCTAAAGGTCGAATAAATCACTTCTTTTACACTTACTTTAGTCTCCATTTATTCGTTCGTTTTTGGAATGGTCCATAAGGTACAACAACCGTCCTGTGAAGTGTGTAGGTATTGAAGGGTGACATAGGTTACTTTTTGGTGACCTGGTGCTTGATCAACTTTAAAAATTAACATGGATGTGGTCTCTTGTGTCTGTTAGTATATTCTTTAGATTTTGTGACATAATTAAAATAAACTACCTATCCACGATCTGGTGATCTGTAAATAAATTATTGTACTCTGTTTCTTTTCATAATAGTTTCCGTACGACGTTCACCCATTTCTTCGTGTCCTTGAGATCCCCTGTTATGTTATTTTCGTCTCGAGATTTGAAGGGAAACGTAGGTGGAGACGCTACTCGTATTACTTAAATTTCGACATATGGTTTCTCTGGAAGACATTGAATCCTTCCTTAATTTTACATTTCACTATAAAAGGTCACAGTCCAAAAACTATATCTCGATTACTTAAGAATTTTAAAATCGTGTGTGTCCCTTAAATACGAAAATAATAAGTCGTTTGTTACTTTTCACAACACTATTCGTCTTACCTTCTGTGTTATGGACAGGAGTCATTCGAAGGTTGATTTGTCTCTGTCCTTTATGTGTGATTATTAATATTACGTTCTGAATTACACTATTGTCGGTGTATTCTCCCTATTTTAGGATAGTTTGACTGCCCTATTTTTCGAATGAATACCGATACCCTTTTCCATTTCAATATGTCTTCTTTAGATTAAGACGAGGAGATAATTGGAGGTAGATGGGTCGTCTACTATTTTTGGACTCATATTGGTTTCCAGTCTGTGTATTTGTCCATGTTATAGTTCGTAATTAGTTGTGAAATACTGTCTCCAAGAGTTTCATACCAGGGTCCGGGATGAGTCTGATGACTTGACGTGATACCCCCGGACCGAGTCGTCAGACAAAAGTTTCGGGAGATCCACTGAGACAACGTGTGACTCTAACTCTAACTCTTCGTGACGAGATTGTCTTGTACGTACCCTATAGATCGAGACGAAATCTCCTAGTCTTTTAGAAAGTGTGGACAGTCCGACCTCGTCTTACAGTTTCGTACTTGTCACTATTGCTCTTTTGTTCTTCGTCTGTCCCTTTCGCATCCCGTTTTCTGTAAGATTCGTCCACGTCGATGTGTTTTCGGGTCTCCACTCGTTATAGTTCTACACTCAAACGTTTCCTTTCTTTGTTGGTCTCGTTTTTCCTAGTCTAGTCCGGAATCCGAAACAAAAAGAGAACTTCCGGGTGGAATTAGGAAGTATGTATGTTCCGAGTCAATTTTGTTTGGTTTAAGTTGCCGAGAGAGAAAACTTTGGGGTAACGTAGTGGCCATTGGATGTATTTCAGTTCGAAAGGTGAACTGTGATACAGTTCTTGTCTTCATTAAGATCCCCGTGACCTCTTTTTCTATGGGGTCGGAACCCTGTGATAACAACAATCAAGGATTATGGGGTGAATTAGTACATAAGGAATTTTCATCAGAACCTAGATTATGTATGGTCACTGTGACTTATTAAACAAAAATAGTTGTTTTTGTGTGGAATAAAAATGATTTTTACAAGAAGAAGAACTTTCTCTTATTTTGTTATAGGGATTTTAGTCGACCTACAAAGTGTACGCATAGAAGACGTGCTATGACCTCTTGGGCTCTTCAGAACAACTAATCGGTCATCCCTGACTTTTACCTCTCGAGGTAGACCGACGGTTAAGCGAACTGTACATAGCTGTCCAGTTGACAGTTGCAAAGACGCCTCAGTCTTCTTTTTGTGTGTTCCTTCTTAAGCCCTTCACATAACGTATATGCCTTTACAGGTGAGGTCAAAAACGGGACTATAAAGTGGTCTTGATTAAGGTAATAAAGAGGTGACTAAGCACTTACATCTTGTAACCGACATGACGGAAGCCAGTCGAGTACTCAAAGACGACAAGGGATTTTTGTTTGTTTTTGATTTAAACGAATGGTTAAAAATTTTTTAGAGACGTTATTGAAGGGAATATGTTTATGATTTAATGGATGGTCTAAGTGTAATTGACTCTTCAGAAGTTCCATGGTAGAAATGCATGATACTTATAGGTTGTTAATGATTCCTGATTTTTCTTTTGTGACATAGTATCGGTTTCCGTCTTCAACAGTAAGTCGGTAATCGTCCGGTTACCGACAATCAAAACTCTTTTTCAGTCTGGGTACAGTTCTTAGATTCCGACCTAAGTTCTTGTGACCGATAAAGGTAATTCTCTATACAGTAATGTGCTCGGTGTATTGTCGGACACGAAGTCGAAGTAGGAAATAAGTGTAAGATGTGAATTACCAAGAGTATGTTTATTTTCTTCCTTTCACTACAGTTTGATAAGACTGTTCGATAGATTCCACGTTGATGAAATATTTACTCATTACCGTTATATTATTTGATCCGAAGGAATGACTGTCGAAGACAACATATTTATGATGAACTTTTACTTTCACTTCATCGAGGCAAGACAGGTTGAGAAACGTTGGGGTACCTGATGTCGGACGGTCCGAGGAGGTGGGCACCCTAAAAAAAGTCCGTTCCTATGACCTCTCCCAACGGTAAAGGAAGAGGTCCCCTAGAAGGACTGGGTCCCTAGTGTAGACCCAGAGGACACGACGTCCGTCTGAGAAATGACAGACTCGTTCTCGAATGAGTTATTTATGGTGGATCAAGTAGATCAATTAAAATCAGAGGTGTTCAGTACCCACCGAAGAACAATGTGTTTCTTTTAATTAAATCCAAGGTTTGTAAAAAGTCTAAAAACATAAAACTTTACAACGCCGTACTTGTTTAAATTTTCGTAAATGATATGAAGTAATGATCTTTTACAAGGGATTATAAAGAATCCTGTCTGTCATTAATAAAAAACCAAGTAGAACTGGGTTTATCAGTAGTGAAATTTTATTTAAACTTGATTTATTAGTAGTGAAATTTTTGATTCTAATTGAAGTATTATTTAATTCTACTTCATAAAAGAGTGACCACGAAAGGACATGAAATCGATTCTCTTGACATGAATCTATTATTTCTCTACTAATTTTAATAATTAAATGTCGTCTACGTCGTCTCAAGTCCCCACTTCTTGTTCCTTAGTGTAACGAAGCCAAGTTTAGAGTCAAGATGGTAAATAATCTACGTCCTAAGACTCAGACAGTGAATTGGGGGGACACTGAGTCAAAGGAGTAGACATTTTACCCAGTTTATTATCGTTGAAGAAACCCTTTAATAACATACCTGATTTATTACGTACATTTTATGTACTTGATCACCGACCGTGTTTCATCTACGATACGGTTAAAAACAATAATAATAATGATAATTTCGTAATGTTCATACACTACATTTTGTGACTGGAGTTGTTTTTATGGTGAACTTTTTTTTTTCTTAAGTGAGGTACGTTATTATTTTCAGTTTGTTTTACGTTTTGTCTCCCGTATATACATATGAATACCGACTGCGTACAACTACATACCGTCTTTGGTTATGTTATAACATTTCGTTGATACGAAGTTAATTTTTATTTATTTTAAAAAAATTTTACGTTTTCTGTATGGAGCTCATTCATAGAATCTCTTATACCCTCTTTTAAAGCGTTCCACTGTCATCCCATTTCCACTTACTACATTCGACCTAGGGTCAGAAGGGTGACACGTGAATATATCGAGTTAAGTAGTCCGTGTCGTTGACACAACTGATACTCTCCATTCTTCAAGTAAAGACAACTGCCTGTGACGTCGTACGTAGACTGAAGAAACGAGGCTACTTCGAGAAGGAAGGTCCTTTACATTCACCACCTGAGAAACATGACTAAGAGATTCTATGGTCGACCGACTTACTTATTGACTGTAGATTTGTTTTTTTGTTTCACCCTTTTTTAAAAAATGACTCTTGAATTCTTTTTCTTAAGTTGACTGAGAAGAACTACTGAGATGTTCTGTTCATGAGAATCAGGATAAAGATATCTATTCTTTTTGTTTCGATTCTTTTCAATTCTTTGAACGGGTTTCAGTGTGTCGACTGAGACCTCCGTGGAAGACTCTTTTTGACGAGACATTTTTTACTGTTGATTTTTTTTTTCAATTAAAGTTTATGTTTCTGTTAGATTATTCAAAGTATTTTAAGACTTTGTAGTTTGTGTGTTACTTTTCAAAGTAAACCGTTTAAGTTATTATTATATTTATATAAAGAGGTATACAGAATTTTAACCTAAAATATCTAGAAATCCTATCATTCTTAATAACAATAACATCTTATGTCTACAAAACGAAAAAAGGATCTTATATCTACGATTAAGTGTCTTAATTTTTATATATATTACTTAGATCAAATTATATAAGTTCCTTCATAGATGGATATACTTAGATTTCCTTGTACCTTGAGGAGAAGTCCAGACCGATAAGGTTACGCGAGGTTGTCGAAGTGTAAGAATTGTATAAATATCTACTACTTTCGTTATCTTTTTACCAAAAATTAGACAACCTGTTTTTTGTATGTTCAACGAATTTTTATACATCTGTAAGTTTTTCTTTTGACACTCGACGTTTGTTAATATAAATCTAGATTTTTTAAAGTTCGGGGTTTGACCTTCTATAGAAATACCATTAATTTTTGAAAATAAATAAATTCACGATATATAGACTTTGAACGACAATTTACCTTCGATTCTTAATAATCCTATAAGTGTACAAGTGTATGCTGTACGACTTAAAATCATATATAATATTAGAAAGTTTATATATAATTAGCAACTTCTGAAGTCGGTATTATAAAAGAAGTAATATTGGAAAAGAGTTTCATGATATACTGATTTGTGTTTTCCTATCGTTTCCTTTTTACTCCATTTATTTATACCATATCAAGAAGGAATTGAAGTTACATTATATCCATCCTGGATTATCGGTTCTCTCTCTGTTGTTACTGGTCTTCGAGTTTAGGAAAGTAAAAGTAGATTAAAATATCCATTCTTCTTTACAAGAAAACGACTGGTATACGACTTAGATAATATTGTGTGTCTTTTTCTTTTTAATTATCAGAATTTTCACTTTTTTTATAAATATGTCTAATTGTACGATTTAATAAAAAAGACCCCTCTAGTAAGGTTATAAGGAAGTGTGTATGAATTTTTTATGTTATGTTTCTCTTACCTTATATTAGAATAAACTGGTGATCGATAATAATATTATGAGGGGTCAAAACTTAGAAGGTTCCTTATCTGTTTTTCAAAGTAATTAAAATTTGTGTCCTCTGTTGTTATTAGCTGAAATTTGATTGTTCTCGTAAAATACTCGATAAATTTTACTTCTTACAATGTTTTCATTCAACCTGTCCTTAGTCGTCGGTTAAATTTGATAATAAATAAAGACTTTTAGTCATTACTGGATGTTATTTTACTTCAAAATAATATAAGGGTGCCAGTCGGTTCACTAAAATATAAAGAACTATATGATATTCCTTGTGTTAAGTGAATTACGTAATGGACCTCTCCGCTTGCTTGCCATTAATGAAATAAGGGAAGTCAACGTAGTTAGACATGGTGCTCACTCAGTTTTACTGACCATAACCCTAAGGTATGTAATATGTCGGCGGCAGGTCCAGACCGTTGACCCTGAAACCAGTGAAGACATATAGGTACTCCACGATTTCGTCTCGTAAGGTTTATAATTAAATGTATTTGAAAATATTCTGTCTTAGTTGTCGTCGTGGAGTTTTATTGTCGTTCGCATAAAAAAGAGTACTGATCTTTACTACTGATGTGTTTTAAGAACAGATTCTGTGTCCTCGATTGTGTCCTTTGATAAATAATAATATTGTAAAAGACTGGGTTTTGTTAAAGAGGACTCCCCCTCCAAAACATATATAATTTTGTTTGTTCTGGGTCAAGCAAGGAATAAAAGGGTTGAGGTATTTTGTTATTTTTAGTAGAACAAAGGACTTTACCACTATTAATGACAGTTGTAAGACTCTGTAGACTTATATCAATGAAAGTGAGGAGTGACTTGAGGGTTGGAAAGACTTCGTATACTGTATGACGTGATAAATTCGTATGTCTCTATTAAATCAAGAAATTCCATTAAAAATTTAATTATTTCAAATTAAAAGAGTTCAAATCTCTTTCTTTTGTTTTCAAAAAGTTGATAAACAAAGTTCGGAAATCTTTAGACGTCGTTTTTATAAAAAGGTATAAAATGGTTTTTGTCCGACTATAGTCATGAAGATTTCTACGGGAATTTTTATTTTATTATGTCGTATGGTTTCCAGTTCCTCTTCTCCCTCGAGAGAACTGCCGACTCATATCTGTCAAAGGGAACTGCACTTCCAAGGTATCACCGTATAAGGTTAAGGTCTCAGACTGGTCGTAGTTGTAGTGTGTGTAGTGAAAAGAGTCCCGTCGGGTAGTGAGACTCTAATACTAACCCGACGTGGAATTACCCTTGTGGATGTCTTAAACAATGACATTTTCCTCGGGACAGAAAATTTCTCATCAGTTTTCATCTTCGTCACGGGAGACTTTTTGGGACGTTTCCTTGTGTTGTAGTGCTAATTTACAAACGTTTGATGTCCCAAAAAAAAGTTTTTGATTTAATACTGCACAAAAAATCTTTGATTACGACTACTGTGTGTTTTTATTGTGTGTGCAAAGTTAAATTTAAGGTAAACTGTATGACGTTGGTTCTTGATTTGTATGAAAACGATTTAACAACTTTTGTAATTCTGTCGAAAACCTATAACAATATAAGTAGCATAGAGGACTTCTTTATAGTTGAAGACAAACACCGAGTCCTTCACGTCATTTTAGTAGAGGACCGTAGTTTCAAAATAGAACCTGACCTAAGAAGAAATGGATGCTCCCATTTATGTATTGTATGTTTGAAGAGTCGGTTACTTATTATTTTAATTTTATAAGAACTATCTCAATTTAAGAAGATTGAAACAGTGAATTATAGTTCCGAGAAGTTTTAAGAGTTTGTATAAGTCACGAAGTGGAACTGAATCGTGTCTAGTTGTAAGAAAGAAAGTCACTCATTAGGTGTGTGTCCCTTTACAAATCTTGACACGGTACCTTCGTGAGGTTCATTCAATGCTATCAACAGTGAACAGATAGGAGATGTCTTTCGATAAATGGAACACGATGGACTGACTGACCAGTGAAATACGACTACTTGAAGGATTCTTCTGTGACTTTAGATTTGACTAGACGTGACCTTCATTGTGGACCTTGAAAAAGTTAAAAAATGGTCATTATGGATATTTATTCATTATGTTATTCGAAGGTTAGTCGGTAGTCTGAGGTAGTATCGAAAATAAGATTTCCGTAAAGTTTTTAGAATATTTTGAAAGAAACAATCGGGTGGGTGTGGTTTCTTCCGATCCAGTCTTTATAATAAAGATGAAATGACTCTCCTTTAACCCTGTATCCAATTCACTGACGCGTAGAAATTTTATTCTTTACCGACTTGATTAAAGTTACGGAGTGTGAACTCAGTCCGACGGGGTCTCTCTACACTACCCTAGTAAACACTTCCCATATTTTCATACGAGGACAATTAGATCTTTCTGCCCGAAGTCATAGATCCTGAGACTTCCCAAAAGTTCTTCATGGTATTGCTCCATTGTATTTCTTAAGTGCTTGGTCCTCTCGTCAAGAACTCAGAAAACCACAGACTTTTACTATCTCTAAGTGAATACACCCAATGATAGATAGCCATACATGAGATACTCTTTGATTTCGACAACGACGATGAGTCCGTGAGTCAGTGCAGGTCGAGAAACACTGGGGTACCTGACATCATGTCGCCAGAAGGGACGGGAAGTGATAGAGGACCTCAAACGAGTGTAAGTACAGTTAACTAAGATTTTTTTGATTTTTGACTCTTTAAAAATTTATAAGTAAATTTTGATTGTTAATGTACAATTATTATAAAATTACTCTTTATTGACAATTTTTATGTATCACTCTTCCCGTAAATGTTTAGAGAAATCCCGTTTGGAGTCCTCTTCTGTCTACCTATCAGTTTTACCTATTGGTTGTTCCTGGATGACATATCGTGTACCCTGAAGTGAGTTACAATACACCGTCGGACCTACCCTCCCCCAAACTCCCTCTTACTTATGCACATACACATACCGACTCAGGGAAACGACAAGTGGACTCTAATAGTGTTGTAACAATTGACCGATATGGGGTTATGTTTTATTTTTCAATTTTTTTTTATCTTCTGTCCACCAGAGAGTAAAGATTAAGACATATGTTAGACAACGTTTTAATGTACAAGAAACCTTTTAAGGTGACAAACGAATACTCTCTTACGCTTACTTTTACTGTATGTTACTGACCTACAATAATACTTTTCTTAAAACTAGGGTCATAGGAGATTGTCCCAGAGTTCCTAGGACCTGATGTAGAATTCTTAGAGACTTGGAAGACTTTCTTATATATATTTAATTACATGTATTACTATAAAATACTAAAGGAATGTCATTCCGAATTTAAGGTGCCAAAAAAGAGGAGGTGAGAGAGTTAGTCACCGAGGGTTTGTCGTACCCAGAGTAACATTATTACTTGGACCTTTCCGTGTCTTAATGGTCTTAATATTACTCTCAGAAATTTGAAATTGATGCATAAAGGTATTGGTCATATTTTTATGATTCATTACATTATACAGTTATTGGTAAAATTTTTGTATGGATTTCTGTGTTTCTTATATGTATTTCTCCCACATAAAATAAGATGAGACAATGAACCGAAGTATTTAATAAATCGTTTTCTTGGGAAATTTTTACTACCGGTTTATTTGTCATAATATGTAATTGTTTAATTTATAATCTGACATAAGAGATAAGTATACATACGAACGATACTAGTACGTGTGTGTTTTTCGAGAGAAGAATTAAGTAGTCAGCATGAAAATTCTTCAACGGAGACGTCCTTCCATTTTTAATTACACCAGTATGGAGATTACAGTACAGTCGTCTTCGTCGGTAATCCCTTCAGGTTAAAGATTATAAAGGACTTTTGAATCTGAGACGGTTATTATTTCCATGTCAAGCTACGGGTTCCGGTGTAAGATTCCATTGGACTTGACTGACCTGTTGTTGTCGTGTTAAAAGGAGATAGCTGACTAAAAGTTGCAGAGACTTTGAAAGACAATTAAGACACGGGTACAGTTGTGGTTCTTTGGTTCTCAACGTTAGTGATTATCTAAACTACAGGGTTTCTAAAAGACAAAGGAATCTACATAGAAACCTAAGTAGAAGAAAACAGAAACCCCTGTATCGTCGGTAATAACAGTAGTGCCATAATTCTTAATACCCACTTTAGAAATTTTTTTCTTTCGTCTTTTTTTTAAGTCTCATTTAAGAAAGGGTCTACTCTTCTTACTTATGTATTATGTTTTTTTAAATTCACTGATTAATTTTTAAATGTATATAGTTGAAATATTGATTCCTTATGTTTTCTCTCGTGTGTGTTTTAGTGTTTAGGTCAGTTGACTGGAGTTTGGTCACTAAAAACGAGTTCAACAAGATCTTAATTCATTGATTGTACGTACAGTTGACAGCTTTGGATTTCAATTTATTAATTAAGTCTCCGTTTATCACAATACACTTCTCTTTTTACGTCGTCCCATTGACTTAAAAAGTTGGTTGACGTAATTGATTTGGTTTAACACGCTAGGAGTGGTTCTATGTGTGTGTACCAAAAGTGACCAGAGTGACTTTGTCCTTTGGACTCTTAGTGGTACCTTGGGGAAAGTGTGTTTCTATACTTTTCAGGTGGAGGATGATGGAAACCTGTCAAAGAAACGAGTGGAGAAGTAAACTTAGTGACACGGAATCAAGAATGCAGAAGGTACTACTACAGAAGGTACAGACCACTTGTGGTAGAGTCGGGTGGGAGGTGTACTAAAAAGATTTTGGGTTTAGACTTGTACAGTAAGGATACGAATTATTTGAGAAGTTGTGGAGGGGGAGGGAAAGTCCTATTCTAATCTAGAGAGAAATTCAATTCCTGTGTTTGGAGAAACACTGGACTACGGAGTAGTTAATCAATGGGTACTGAAAGGTTTCAAACTCGTTATTCAATTCACCTAAGGAAGTTACAAGTGAAGAATGTTAGGAATGAATAAATTATACGATTTCTTTATACTAATGTAGTGGTTTTCTTCCTAGGTCATACATCACGAAGGGTTTGAATAGACAGTTGGTTTAGGAAAGAACGGAACGGAACAATTACATTGGATATTGATCACGAGAATCAGGGTTGAGGTGATATGGTAAGAGGGGTCTGTATACCCTAGTGGGGAAGTTCTGGAATTTCCTAAAAGTTTGGACGTGGAAATATATATATATATATATATTCATTTTACTATATGTTTCTGTACCTTTTTGTTAGGGAGTCGTAGAATTGGGTCACAGAGTCTGTTTCACGTATGTTTAAGTTCAAAAGAGGGGTGAATCATCATATTCAGAGTTGTTTTATGGTGGATTCTGGTAATGTGACTCTCTTTTGATTTAACAATAAATGTACCATTAAGTTTACTACATTAAAACTTGGAACCAAATAAGTGATAAACGATAAATGGATTTATTATTTCGATGATAGTCTTAACGATAATTGGTGGAGTTAAAACACAGGGAATCTGTCTCTCTCTTTGTCTAAAATCTTTCACAAGACATGAAAAGTAAACATTAACTGGTTCTCCAGTATGAATCTCTTACACTTTCCGTAACCTCTTGTCTAACGAAAAAGTTATGAAATTTACATTCTCTATTTTTTAAGATTATGAAATAAAGATCGTATGTACAGTAATTTTATAAAATATCTGTATATTTTGTAAATTAGTGTATTTATAATTTAAGTTGGTTTATCGTGGGGTTTATTTTCGGATTTTTATTGTGACATTTATTTTATTGTCGTTGAAGTAAAAAGGTAGGAAGGGAAGAGAAAGGTGAAGTAGAGACAAGAAGGGTGGATTTGGGTTAGAGGTTGTGTGTTCGTTTATATGATCTATTTTTAATAGGACTGGTAGACATATGTAAATTTTCATATCAAGTGGGACTTGTTGTACCTACACTTGGTACTCCCAGGTGAATTTGTACGGTTAAAAGTTATCATTTATGATACCTGATGTGATAGACGTACACCAACGTAGATGTCTAAATCTTGGAGTCTGTACCTTTTAGACTCCTTGACGTATATGGCTCGGGACTGATATTTCAAGTCAAGTCAAATCAGTGAGTCAGCATAAGCTGACAAACGTTAGGGTACCTCGCATCGTGCGGTCCGGAGGGACAGGTAGTGGTTGAGACCCTCAAATGAGTTTAAGTACAGGTAACTCAGTCACTACGGTCGGTTGGTAGAGTAGGAGACAGCAGGGGAAGAGGAGGGTGGAAGTTAGAAAGGGTTGTAGTCCCAGAAACTGATATTTCAATTCGTGAGGATTAGGGGTGTAACGAGTTCCCAGTTGACGTCAGAAAGTTTCTTTTGTCTTTGTTTGTAAACGTAATTTCTTTTTACCTAATCCCCATAAATAACTAATGATTTATACACTGATCGTATCACGAGATTTGTACTCTGTTTAGTTTTATATTCTTTTTATTTTTGACTAAAAGTGGGTTTATACTATCCGTGATTGGAATTAATATTTAAGAAGTTGAAATTATAGATATAAAAGAAAAGGACTACAGACACATGTAAAAAAGTATTTATCTCTTGTCCCGACATTCTGGATGTTTGTCTATTTACTTTAAATGTATTTCCTGTACAGAATGAATTAAACTCTAGAAATTGATAGTGGATAATGATTTTCGTTCTTCCGTTTAATTTAATAGACTTTTGGAGAGTACTCCCGAGGAGGTTTGATACCGTTCAGATACTAGTGTCATTTCCTGAAAGTCGTCAACACTACTTAAGGAAATACGGTTTGAGAATTCATCATTACGTGTAAATGATCGTCTTCAGATTTTATAGAAAATTTACTTTCAGTAAGTCAGCACAGATTGAGAAACGTTGGGGTACCTGACATCGGTGATCCGAGGAGACAGATACCGTAAGAGGTCCGATCTTATGACCTCACCCGTCGACAAGGGAAGAGGTCCCCTAGAAGGGTTGGGTCCTTAGCTTGGGTCTACAGGACGTAACGTCCGTCTAAGAAATGGTATACTCGGTGGTCCCTTCGGGTTTTATAGAAAATTTATTACGGGACACATTTTATATGAAATTTTTATAGATATTTTTACTCGATTTGTTCCAGAATGTAAACGTTTCTCCATTTACTTTTTTACTTTTTCCATAAAGTAACATTAAAAATACTAGTGTTTTAATGAACTTTAACAATAAGATTTATTTATCAAGACAATTGTAAAAATAAAATTTTTCTGATGTACCATTCCATCCATTTACTTGTCAAAGGGTTACTAATTGTTGTCCAGTCGGAACTTAAAGGACATTACAGGAATAATCTTGTCTAACGTTTAGAAGTTTAAGTTACTAAATAATTTTGATACTCCGGACATAACAATTTATAGTAATTTCTTTGTTTTATGTAGACTTGACTTACTCCCTTAATTATGATTTGTCGAAAGTAAAAAATTTTTAATCCTACTCGAAATTTATCTTTACTAATTATATTTGAAAGACACTGTACAGTTCTACTAAGGCGAATTCTTACAAAGTACCATTACATGTCTAATTCGAGTCGTGACATAAAGAAATTGTGTTCAGTGAAATAGATAGTTAAAAAAACATTTGAATTTTATTGTGACGTTTATTCAGAGTAATATATTACTACGAGAAATTGTATTTTATTAGTTAAATTATAATTTTTGGTTTGCCACACTATCAATTAAGTAAATTGGTTTTAGTGTAAAAAACTGTTGTTACACTTTCGTGGTAACTTCAATTAAACATTATTTCTTTTTGTTAGAGAAAACCCGTACACTGAGGTGACTTACAAACCAAGTAAGTAGGTAAGTAAGTAAGTAACCTATATGTCACCACTTATTTTCGTTGTCAACTTTTCCTTATAACTAAACATACATGATTTTAAGTTTATGACAAGTCGTTTTCTACCATATTACTTTTAATCAGACCTCCATCAGATATCAAGACAGTGATGTTTGTACCCATTTAGTAAATTGTAGAAACCTTAAGTTGTAGAAATAGACATAGTAGAGTTCGACCTCATTTATGTCTCGGGAGTATAAGATCCTAAGATACTTAGTTGGTAAAAGTTCGAATCCTATATTTCAGTAAGAATGACACCATTATAAAAAAGGAGAGAAAAGAGACTCTTTTCCCGTTCGTTCGTGAAAGTCTAGAGGGTGTCTTCGACAGTAATAGACAAGTTCAGGCCTACAACTGTCTTTCTTCAGTGTGACCTTACTCCGACAATCTCGTCCTCGTAGTCGGAAACAGTCCGACCGTTGTTTTTGGTGAAGACCTAGGCACTAGAACCGCAAATTTTAGTATAAACCAGAATCTCTCAGTAGACTTCTTTGTATTTACCCTTGGTATTTTCAAGATCATTTCATTTGGAACAGTACACACATATACAATAGACATTCAAAGATTTAACGAAGATTATAGGACGACAATCCCTATACCACTTTCATTGTTATATTTATTGACTAACCAATCCTGATTGTTATTTATTAATAATTGATTACGACTAATACACCCTACTACGTTAGAATTAGGGACGATATTCTGAGACTGGATTGTCTTTATTAGAACAAAACTTCAAGAAAAACAGTCTTAATTACGCGTATGCGTTACGTACATATTTGTAGACTCACACGTGATACGACGTTCTCGTCCCTTCCCTTTTGTCCACTCCCCTTGTAGTCCTTCTCCTGTCCTCTGGACGATTTTCGTGTGTCTGGTAAAGTGAAGAAATGAAACTAAAATGGGACTGCATATATCAGTCACAGTATCTAGATGTCATATTTATGTAATGTACAGACATACTTATGTCTCTATGGTATACGGATGACAAATTCTTTCCATTCACCTGTTTACGTTAAGACTGGAACGGTCACTCGTCGTCAAAAGGTTATGACGAGTTTACGTGTACTCTCTCTTTTTACGTACTGGAATCCGTTGATGTTAAGTTGTCTCTTTTCTTTACAATTACCGTCTCGACCTTGGTCTCGCCTCCGAAGAACCGGGGACTAGGTTATGTGTAAAGATAAGGACAACAACAAATCAGCGATTCAACACAGACTGAGAGAAACTGTGCCGTCTGACATCGGGCGGTCCGAAGAGACAGGTATGTTAAAGGGTCCGTTTTATGACCTCACCCAATGGTAAAGGAAGAGATTCCCAGATGGAGAGAGAGTTTTTAACTGCGAATGATTCCAAAAAGAAGACTTGTATAAATTTAACCTTTCTCATTAAAATGTAAGAATTTGAGAGGTAAAGAGAAAAAAGGACAAACGTTAAGACCATTTTATATTCTGTTCAATAGTAGACACTGTTCATTTAAGACGATTGGAAAGAGGTAGAACTAAAAACGATTCCGTCAGACAGCGTCACCTTAGACACTAAGAAATCAGTATAAAAGACCTGAGACTCCATGTCGGAACTATTTCTTTAGACGGTGTCAGTAGTCTTTAAGGTGTGACCGTGTATGTATGTCGAACAGTTCTTGTCGTAGTTATACTGAAAGTAAAAACGGAACAACCATTGACTACAGTTAGTATCTTGACAACAAGAGAACTGGTAAGAAGAATAGTTAGTAAGACTTTTTTTAAATACATGTCAGTAATAAAATAAGGACGATTTTGTGAATTTTTCTACTTTTTAAAAGATTCATAGAATATTGTCGAAAAGAAAGTGGAAAGTCAAAGGTTGGACATATCTTTTGTCTAGTCACAATTGATGTCAGATTAATCGATTAGTCGTTAGTTCTGTCCCAGAGGTGTCGGTTCCAAGTACCATTATTCATTAGTATTCTCGTAAAATATTAATATTACGTTATGATCTTTTTGTTTAGTTACTGGTGACTTTCCTTCAAACCGTTAATTGTTTTGTGTAATAACATCGGGGTGTCTTAAATTTTCTGTTGGAGAAATAAAATATTTTATTTTGGAAGAACTTCCTTAAATAGTGGTTTCTGGTAGGATATGTTGACTAAGGGTTCAATCAGGTGCATTAAGGTTAGACCGTCACAAGTAGTACCCAGACGTTACTGGCAAAGGTGTATCGGAGTTCCTACGACGTTTTTCGTCCGAAACTTTGTCTTCGTCCCTGAAATAGTGGGAACGGATCTGACGATACGGTTCTGTGTTTCAAACGTTTGATCCTTTCGACCTACGTACTTTCGTGAGAAGGGAGTAAATAAGTAGAGAATCTTTCTGTTTCCCGAGTGTTTCCCGAGTTCGTCGTCTTGTCAAAAAGAGGTTTTTATTAGTTCTTGTTTTTACAATATATAGAGTAATAAACACTTTCCTTATTTTTATATTAATGCGGTGGTTTCAACGTATAGAGAGTGAAACGTTATCCCATTATACTTAATGAGAAAGTTTTTACTCAACTATTTACACTTTTAATCCCTAAGGTAAAGACGATTTTGAAAAAATTAGGACATCTCAGAAAAGAAATTTAAATTCATATCAACTAGATGATTTTGAAAATTTCTTTAAAATGTCTTGACAAAATTTTATATATATGTTTTATTTATTCTGTTTTCTTTCTAGGTATTTAACTTCCGAAAAAACGTTGTTCAAAGACGGATGACTTTTGTTAAATGTTTTTACATGGTGATTACTTGGTGTGTACACCTAAAGTGATAATTTTAAGAATGTAAAAGAATCAAGGGTGAAAATTCTGTTATAATAATTTGACGGGAAATTAAGTTTGTATTTTCGTTGACTTGGACTTTAATCGTGATAAAAAACTTCGTGAAGTTTGACTTTATACTGCTTTCTGGATGCAACTATTAGGGTTCCTTGTCTTAGGGTTTTTCCTACTAGCTTTCTGGGGAAGACTGTTAGACTTCGGTTCGTTGGTTACGGACGATTGTTACGGTTCGTGTAGTTGGAAAATATACACGTCGTTTAACTCTTTACTGTTTGGAACTACAACGAGAGAATTAAGGAAGAGACTCTAGTAGTTCTCACGTCCAGAATTCAAATTATGACTGTAAGTGACTCGGTAGGAATTTGTAGAAGGGACTTCTCCGGTATTCTACATCGGACTCAAGTGGCTCGGCCTTTGATAGTAATACTTTACGCTCAAACCTAAGGACACCATATAAAAAGTTCGTTTTCTTAGTTAATAGAAGTCGCAATACATTAATGAAAATTTGTATAAAGAATTGAGTCTCTAATTTTCGTTTAAAAATTTCATGCCTATAATTCTGACCTTGTTTCTTATTATACGTACAAACACTGACATATACGTATACGTTTATTTATGGATTCACACACACGAGTATAAGTTGTTCCCAATTATGTACTTTAAAAGACTATATGTCAAGTTACGTTTTTCTTTTAGTCCTTTGACAGTCAGTTAGTGAGATTGAATATTACAAATTACTCGAGAAGACATTTTGTGAGACACTATCCTTGATTTCCGAAATACTCTTTCCTATTTCGTGTCATGAACTAGAATCATTCGAATATGAAATTGACTTTTTTTATTTTGCCTTTAAATAATGTTCCTTGTAGTGTTCTTCTACGATATTAAACATTTAATAATTTTTTACTATATAACAGTAAATAAGTATGAATGTAGAAGGGTATAAGGTGTTTTTTATAATTCTCTAATCCATTTCTTATTTTTGTCGTTTTCGAGTGTCCCAGTTTCTCTATTAACACCCGACCCTTTTTAAGTACTTCTTGCACTTTTGAAACTTGAAGTCTCTAACTGACCTTAGTCCGTTACTCCCCATCTTCCGTAAGATCTACGTCTTTCTTGTACTCGTTTGTTAAGTTCTACGAGACCCCCGTGTTCCATGTCCGACCGTAGAATCCGAACTTATAAAGTTATTTTCTTTTCATCCCTTTCTTCAGACCTTTCTTTGCACCTCCGGATTGACACCAGAGTTTAGGAGTTCTAAATTTGAAATTCCTTTTTGCTGGAGTTATACATAAGGTGGTATTGTGTATCGAGTTTAAAGACACGATTCTGTGATTTTGTTGTTTTAGGTTGCTTGGTTCGTTTGTGTGTGTGTGTGTGTGTGTGTGTGTGTGTGTGTGTCTTTTAGAAACCCCTTCATCCTAAAAGTCAAATCGTCATTAACGAGTGATGTCTGGTCACTCACATAACGACATTCCCACGACGACTACCCGTTAAGAACCGTGGCACCAACATTGACGGATAGAAGTGAATGAGTTTTCTCATGTCACGTACATTTACCTAGTCTTACTTTAATAATAACCTTTGAACGTTACGGAAATTAAATATTTTTATGTAAATTAAGTGTTTGAACACTAATCATTGATAATTATCTTTATTGGTTACTGTGTAGATGATCAGTGTTATATTATTCTCAAAGACCATGCCAATGACTACATCTGTTAAACCTCCGTGACTCATGCAATTCCGACATATAACAGTGGCACGAATAAATTGAATATACGTCTCGTGTAGTACTCTTTGCGACCCGACCTCCTTCGTGTCCGACCTTAGTTCTAACGACCCTCTTTATAGTCATTGAAGTCTATACGTCTACTATGGTGGGAATACCGTCTTTCACTTCTTGATTTCTCGGAGAACTACTTGCACTTTCTCCTCTCACTTTTTCAACCGAATTTCTAGTTGTAAGTCTTTTGCTTTTAGTACCGTAGACCAGGGTAGTGAAGTACCGTTTATCTACCCCTTTGTCACCTTTGTCACCGACTGAAATAAAAAGACCCGAGGTTTTAGTGACGTCTACCACTGACGTCGGTACTTTAATTTTCTGCGAATGAGGAACCTTCTTTTAATTACTGCTTGAATTGTATAATTTTTCGTCTCTGCAATGAAACGGTTGTTTCCAGGCAGATCAGTTCCGATACCAAAAAGGTCACTAGTACATGCCTACACTCTCAATCTGATATTTCTTTCGACTCCCGGCTTCTTAACTACGAAAACTTGACACCACAACCTTTTCTGAGAACTCTCAGGGAACCTGACGTTCCTCTAGGTTGGTCAGATAGGATTNACTTTAATTTTCTGCGAATGAGGAACCTTCTTTTAATTACTGCTTGAATTGTATAATTTTTCGTCTCTGCAATGAAACGGTTGTTTCCAGGCAGATCAGTTCCGATACCAAAAAGGTCACTAGTACATGCCTACACTCTCAATCTGATATTTCTTTCGACTCGCGGCTTCTTAACTACGAAAACTTGACACCACAACCTTTTCTGAGAACTCTCAGGGAACCTGACGTTCCTCTAGGTTGGTCAGATAGGATTTCCTTTAGTCATGATTTATAAGTAAACTTTCTGACTACAACTTCGACTTTGAGGTTATGAAACCGGTGGACTACGTTTCTCGACTGAGTAACCTTTCCTGGGACTACGACCCTTTCTAACTCCCGTCCTCTTCCCCTGCTGTCTCCTACTCTGTCAACCTACAGTAGTGGTTGAGCTAGCTATACCCAAACCCATTTGAGACCCTCAACCACTACCTGTCCCTCCGGACCGCACGACGCCAAGTACCCCAGCGTTTCTTAGTCTGTGCTGCCTTGCTGACTTGACTTGATTTCACTTACAAGAAAAAATTATTCAATTTTAAGTATATTACATTGCGACTTGCAAAAGATTCATCTTACCCTTAGACATTTACCGATGTACTGTAACTCCTTAGACTTGGACACGGTCACACATTCAACTTACTATTGTTCGTTCCTTCGGTGACGTCATGACACACTCGATTCTTCGGAGTCTAACGTCGTCGCTCTTGAAGGTCCTTTCTTGTCTTCAAGTGAGTTTGACTGTCGTGAACCACAGGTTTACTTATTTCTTACAGTTGTTTGTTCCTGTATTTTCTTTTGTTGTTCTAACATTCCGACCCGTCGGTCATCTTATTATCATGGAATTAGTTTTACTTCTTATATAAATTAACGAGTAAAACGTAATGTAGTAAAGGACTAGAAAATAATTGTAATTGTAATTTGTAATCTTTAATTCCTACAGTGGAGTGTTGTCCGTCTTACGGGTGTAATTTTATAGATCTTTATTGTTTGACGACCTCTCCCATACCTCTTTTCCTTTGGGAAGACGTGACAACCACCCTTATATTTGACCACGTGGATAATACCTTTTATGATACCTTCAAGGAATCTTTAAATTTTTATCTCAACGGTGTGTTAGATCGTTAGTGTACGGATCCGTGTATCGGTCTGTCTTTATGTAAACTTTTCTATGTTCGTGGAGATACAAGTATACCGTGATAAGTGTTATCGGTTCTATTCCTTTGTTGGTAACTTACCTATTTCTTCTGTACCATGTATATATGTTACCTTATACTGAGTCGGTATTTTTCCTACTTTGTTACGGAAGACATCGTTGTACCTACCTTAGTCTCTAATAGTATGATTCACTTGTTTCAGTCTTTCTGTTTACGGTATATTATAGTGAATGTACACCTTAGAATTTTACACTGTGTTTCCTTGCCTAGATGTTTTGTTTTTGTCTGAGTGTCTGCATCTCTCGTCTGAACATCGACGGTTCCTAACCCTCAAGTCCTCCTCATCTACGTTTGATAATATGTGTCCTACCTATTTGGTGTTCCAGGATGACAGATAGTGTCCCTTGATATAAGTTATAGAGTACTATGTCGTATTACGTTTTCTTATATTTTTTACTTATATATACATATTGACTTAGTGATACGATATATCGTCTTTACTTATGTTGTACCATTTAGTTGATATGAAGTTTTTTTAAACTTTTTTTTATTAATTGCAACAGATAACGTGTTTACTGTCTATTAACGAGTTCCAGGTTTTTATTATTATATACTTATCACATATTGAGAATCTTTTGTTATATTTTATATTGTTTTGTATATGTACCTGTATTTGTTATCTATATTATGAATGTTATTCACTAATAATACCCATAATAATGTACGTACTTATAATACTATAATTAATTGACTATATTATTTTTCGTAAACAATCTTCTGTAATATATTTTTTCGAAGACTTTTTTTATAGTTACTGTGTAATACACCAAGTTTAGTATTACTGTGATCTGGAACCAAGGAGTTAAGTGAGTAGTCATAGGAATGGTATAATAGATGATTTATTTTTCAAATAACTTCTTTTTGTATTACTTACGAATATATAGTACCTATTAGTATTTAAAATTTTATTGGGAGATTCCAAGGTTTCGGTGATTTAATAAAAGGAATTTATCAACTTATCCATGTATATATATTGATACATTATTTTGACATGTATATCGATTAGTAGGTGTATATTTTATAAAGAGGATCTCGATCCAGATTTATAGAATCGTGACTATAATGAACCTTTTTCATTTTTCAGAAGGATTCGGATCTTTCTAATTTTTGTGATTCACATTTGTCTTTTGCTCTGTTTACGTATGAGACATCCGGTTTGTCTTAAATTGTCTGTAGTTAGACTCTTCTTCTTAGTGTAGTTTTTTTACTATTATAAGATTTTAACTTATGGTTCTCGATTCCTGAAAGAGGATCTATATCTGAAATTGATGTATGGACCGACCATAGTAACAATATGTCATGTTATCTTTCTCTAAGTTTCACTTTCAGTTTGACCTCTCCCTGTGAGACCAGGTTTCGTTCGAGACTCAGACAGTGTGGAAGAACAAGACTACCAAGTTTGTATTTATACTTCTAATCATTCGAAAATTCATACGTATACTGAAATATGTATAAAACTTTCGATCCTATTATTAAATAATAAGATCTACATATACTATGAGAGTTCTTAATAAATTTAGGACTACTTTGTTCCTTGTTTTTACCGTTATATCAGGTATTTATAAATCATGTCCCGTTTTACACGTGTCTGATAGATGTAATTTTTATTTTTCTGTCGGACCGTTTCTGATCATTCTGCTGAAAAAGATTTTTCGGGATGTTTGCGTTCAGATGAAGTAACATCAAATATTAATAATTTCGTAAAGTGAATTGGCCAATGTCCGGTAAGGGTTCTCTAATACTTTAACCTCCGTCTCTTTTCATTTTATGAAACAGGTTCTTGTCTGTCGAACAGTCATTTTCCAAGAGACGATCACATCAAGTGCAGAGTGAGAGAAATTAATGGATACAGTAGGTTAGGTAAGGGAAACTATCTTGTCTTATATTGAGTTTTCGTCTCAACTTCTCTGGAGTCTATATTACACCCTGTCCCTCAGAGACCATAAAACTCCACTTTCTCTGAAGTTCTTCATTACGTCAGAATAGGGAGTAGAAATCTGTCTTTGAAAAATCTGTTTCTTATGTATTACGAAAGTTAGGACGAATGTTTCACTAAGACGCCAGAGAAAACCTCTACCTAAGATAAGAAAACCAGTAAATATCCTTTCAGATAAGAATGTACAATGACGTTCTCGTTTGTGTCGTATTGAGATTGATGTAATTCCGAAGAGGTTCCGCCTTTTGCGGTCCGAAAAAGGGAAATGGAAAGGGCTTTTATTCAAGGTAAGGGTAGAAGTAATAGAGACATCAAAAAGGTAGTCTTGAAAAAAACAAAAGGGTTCATGGTGTCATTGATATGTCGAACTTGGTCCCTGTGTTTGACTGGTCTCGACTTATATCACTCTAACAATTGGTGTATTTCGAACAGACGGTCAAATAAGTAGGTATGTCATGTGTCAAGGACAGATTGATGTCGTTGTCGGATGAATTAGATCGTAGACAGACGTGCCGCCGTACTTGAGTCGGACCCCTCTCTACGTCCCTCCTGAGTGATTTAAGTATGTCACGAGTATTCATAGGAGTTGGTTTTTGGAATGAAACGTGTGACGAGATCCGTAAACAAATACTGAAGTTTTGTGTGGTCTGGATTGAGGTCCTCTTCGTGACGACCGAATCATATGAATGACCGTCGAATTGACTGACGACGGTATTGCTTGTCAGTTACTGAAATCGTACTATTTTCGTGTCGTCAGACCCCAGGAAATAATTTACCTGTTCCTTATGAGGTAGAGTGAAATCGGTACTTTTATGATTAAATAAGTGTCAGATTTTATTTTGTGCTATAAGTGTATTGTTAAAATTTACTACTTTTTGTCACTTTAATATTTTAATAAGATATATGAACCGGTTCTTTCTTTTTTCCTTGGAACATACAATCTTTTTAACAGAAAATTTTTACCGACTTAAATTTTCCAAGTCACGGAAACTTTCTATTGTTAAAATTATTAGATCTTTTAAGGGAATACATAGACTGATATAGTGAGGGGTCATTTCTGTCTATTCGTTTCGACAATGACTTGTTCTTATGGAAGGATAAAGTACCTGGTCAGTAGACTCATACTGTGGTCAAGGAAAAGAGAGAATTAATAAAACCCTAGAATGATACGACGTAGGGATGAAACGAAAAAGAGAGTTTCATATGATGGAGTCAAGTCTCGTCAAGTGACGTCAGTGAGTCAGTACAGGCTGAGAAACGTTGGGCTACTTGGCGTCGTGTGGCCCGGAGGGACAGGTAGTGGTTGAGGGCCTCAGGTTGGTTTGGGTACAGGTAGCTCAGCCACTACGGTAGGTTGGTACAGTAGGAGACAGCAGGGGACGGGAGCTAGAAAGGGTCGTAGTCCACCGGTTTCATAACCTCAAAGTCGAAGTTGTAGTCAGGAAGGTTACTTGTGGGTCCTGAGTAGAGGAAATTGTACCTGACCGACCTAGAGGAACGTCAGGTTCCCTGAAAGTTCTCAGAAGAGGTTGTGGTGTCAAGTTATCGTAGTTAAGAAGACGTGAGTCGAAAGTAATATCAGATTGAGAGTTTAGGTATGTACTGGTTACCTTTTTGGTATCGGAACTGATCTGTCTGGAAACAACTGTTTCATTACAGAGACGAAGAATTGTACGAAAGATCCAACCAGTATTGAAAGGAAGGTTCCTCATTCGCAGAACATTAAAGTACCGACGTTAGTGGTAGACGTCACTAAAACCTCAGGTTTTTTAATTTCAGTCGGTGACAAAGGTGACAAAGAGGTAGTTAAACGGTACTTCGCTACCCTGGTCTATGGTACTAGAAGCAAAAGACTTACGACTCGAAATTCGGTTGAAAAAGTGAGAGGAGAAAGTGCAAGTAGTTCTCCGAGAAATCAAAAAGAAGTGAAAGGTGGTATTCCCACCACAGTAGACGTATAGACTCCAATAACTATAACGAGGGTCGTTAGAACTAAGGTCGGACACGAAGAAGGTCGGGTCACAAAGAGTGCTACATGAGATGTATATTCAATTTATTCGTCCCACTGTTATATGTCGGAACTGCATGAGGAAAAGGATAAACCTTGGTCAGACAACAAGGTACAGATCAAGATTGACGACGAAGGACTGGACGTATGTCCAAAGAGTTCTCCGTCCAGTCCACCAGACCATAAGGATAGAGAAAGTCTTAAAAGGGGTTAAATAACACTAGGTGTGTCAGTTTCCGAAACCGTATCAGTTATTTCGTCTTTATCTACAAAAAGACCTTGAGAGAACGAAAAAGTTACTAGGTCGCCTACAACCGTTAAACTAGAGACCAAGGAGACGGAAAAGCTTTTAGTCGAACTTGTAGTACCTCAAGTACCAAGTGCAATAATGATATCGGACCGAACCTCTTAAAACTCGTAATGAAATGATCACACACTCTACTCACGTTAATACGTCATCAAAACTCGTAAGAAACCGTAACGGAAAGAAACCCTAACCTTACTTTTGACTGGAAAAGATCAGGACACCGGTGACGACTCAAAAGGTTTAAACGACTGTATGTACGTCGTGAAAGTGTCGTAGTCGAAAATCCTAGACTTTATCGAGTTGACCTTAAGGTAGTGGAGGTGATCGAAACAAGCATGACTATGATGGAGTCACGGGGAACTTAACCCGTTTAAGTTGAAAATGTTTATTTTCCGTTCGTACGTAGTACGTCCGTTGTTCTCCACCCGGGAGGGAAATCTCATCACTCGGGTGAAGGAAGGGGACCCTCGAAGTTCTGTCAGAGTCGGGGAAGACTAGAAGGTGTCATTTATTATGTCGTAACCTAGTCAAGTGTGGTGTAATGTGATCTGTTAATTTTTTGGGTGATTTATATTTATACCGTAATTGTAGATTAAGAAGAGTTGTTAGTTTCGTTTTTAGAGGTAGTTAAATATGGAAACTTCACCAGTCCAGATGACCTTTGCAGAACAGACTGAGAGTGTCGGAGGACCCATCTGACGCATCCCGAACCGACACTTCTTCGAAGAGGTTCTAAGAGATCGTTTTAAAAGTAATTTTGACAATTCAGCAGAGATGACTCTCGTTGGATCTTTGGTTGTTATCCAATGACAATTATATCTTGTTATTTACTACGTTTTATAGATACAGAATTGAATGCCAGACAGTTTAATTGACAAGTAGATTGATTTTTTTTGTTCGTTCAACCCTGGTATTGATCGTCCTACTTTCATAAAATAGAACATATCATAATCTGTAGTGAGGATACACATTTGTGTAAAAACGGAGGTGAGTGTAGGTTCAGGGACGAAGGCCATGCGGGGAGGACGACGGAATTGACAATGACATTGAGTAAGACAAGACCTAGACACAAGGAGAGGGGAGAGGGATCGAGGAGTAGAGGTAAGACGAAGATAGAGAAGAGTAGGTCATGACCGCAGGAGGAGGTGCAACAAATGAGAGGGGTTTTGAGTTTTATCCTTCTTACGACAAGTCAAAGGTCAGAGGTAGTTCTTCCTTTTTCTACGCGAGGACGCCACATCAGAATAAGAGTCATGTACGCACAGACGTATATGCATTTGGTAAATTGGATAGTTCTACTACGGAGGATCTTGTCATTGTTTACGTAGACGTGCCTTGACAATTTTCGGTTTTGTGTCCGGTTCTACTCGTAGGACGATTAGAGGTTGGAAATATTTTTCCCCTATACACTGTTTTTCTCTTTTTTTTTTCGCTCTCTAAAACTCAGTTCATCTATACACAGTTGATATGGTGAGAGTTCGACACGACAACCGATTCAAAGAAAGAATTAGAAATTTTATCCTTATTATAGTAGAAGGAGTAGTCACCGACGTCTTGTTGTACTTCGACGATCTTATTTGTTTCTACGATGACCGACGATTCTGGGTAATTTGGAAAAGTAGGAAGGTAGAAAACACGTAAAGGGGATGTGTATAACGCCGAAGGGACCACCGAGTGTCCATTTCTTAAACGGGTGGTTACGTTCTCTGAGTCCAAGCTAGGGACCCAGTCCTTCTAGGGGACCTCTTCCTTTACCGTTGGGTTAGGTCATAAGAACGGTCCCTTTAGGGTACCTGTCTCCTCGGTCTACCCGATGTTAGGTATCCCAACGTTCTCAGTGTGTGTTGAATCGTTGATTTATTGTCACTATTGGATGTGGATCGTTATCACCAGGTTTTCCAGAAAAACTTCATGGATTTCGGTTTAGGTTTGTCCGCGTAAGTGTCGTGGAAAAGAAGACTTGTGGTGTCATAGGGTACGGGGAGTTTAACACGGGGATAGTGGTTCCTGTTGTGGACTAAGGGTCGGATTTACTTTCACACCGGTATAAAATCGTACTCTACTGTTGGTCCCCAAAGAATAAACGAGGTTCAGGGTCAGGAATCTTTTGTCGATAGTGAAATTGAGGGGTCTTGAAGAAAGATATAAGTAAGGGTGAACACGATGGTTGACTCTATAGTCTCGGAGGGCTTCTTGTCGATTGAAGTGGTGGAGGATCATGACCTTTTCCTAGGTCACAATCAAGACCCTAGATTAGACTCGTTCCCTCTTAAATTCTCTTGTCATGATACAGGATCTTATCTTTTCAGTTATGAGAGTCATTTGTGTACGAGAAGAAATATATAAATAAGTACGACGTCTGTCCCTAGAGAGTAAGGATGTTGTTCGGAGCTAAAATTGTAGGAGTGGTCATCTTGAGGTGAGGAAACTGGGAAGAACGAAATGGAATCTTGATTGAGACTTTATCAGTGTATATAGTTTTCGGTGATGTGATGGCTTAAAAGTGAGTAGAAGGTGTGTAAAACAAATCAGTGAGGGAGAAAGGGATAGAGCATGACGAACCGAAGTCGTCAAAGTGTGTGTCCGTGTGTTCTTAGGGTTCCAAGGATGTGAAACCACTGGTAGAAACTTGTCATAGTAGAGAAGGACACTCGGATGGATGTTGGACGATTGATGTTATAATTTTTATGAGGACAAATATACGAATGGTTGCTTTGTATGAGTGGATGACTTTTACAGACGAAAAGATTAATTTTCTCACAAAGATATGTCATTTTTATGATAAATTCCACGAAACCTACACCATCGATTTATAGTAAAATGTCCCTGAACGGACCTCCAAGATATGAATTCTAAGATATGAAGGTTACGTCCCCCGTGTCTAAGTCAGGAACCGACCCCTTGATCCTAGGGTGTACGGTACATCGTACCAGTTTTTTAAAAAATTATTTTAAATTTTATAGTGAAAAGAAAATATTAAATGGAATTTTGAACTTGTCTTAGAAGATTTTAATGATTATTATTAGAGTCATCTGAGGGATCGAAAGTTGGAGTCTCAAGAACGATCGAAGTGGTTTATAGGTTGATTATTCTTTAGTTCTTTTCACACTTTTTAATGTGGTGGAAGTAAAAGTCAATTGTTTCGTAAGGGAAAATTTGTAAAATAGTGAAGACTACATGTGATCTTGATGTGACACTAGTTACTATTTTCAGATCGGTCGCTCGTTAATAAAATATGTATTTGGATGGACGTATCCAAAATCAAAAGGAAAATAGAGGTAAGGACCTTAAACGTGCATGGTACTGCGACGATTTAAAGCGACATACATATTTTCGTACAACTGACCAAAATTTTAAAGTTACAGTACAACACCACCCAGTCGGACGTTTTAACAAGACTTTCTACTAATTCTTAAATAAAATATAAAGGTTTTATATGATTAAAATTTTACTTCTGATAGTTAGTATACACATGGTTAAAGGTGTGTCGTAAAAAGGTTTGTGATTTCCGACGATAGTCTTAAGAAAATCTTGTACGAAGAACGGTGTTTAGTTAGTCTTATTCAAATATTTCAAATGTATTTTTTTCGGGTACGTTACGAATAAGGTTTCTTTGTTTGTCGAACTCATACTGATGATGTGATAAATGGTAGAAAGGGTTTCTGATTATTACCGATGATTGGTTACAGTATGTTTGTTTACAATGTAGGAGAATTTTGTAGAGACTTCCTGTTTCTTTCACCACGACATGATTCGGGAATCCAAATACGATAATCATGAAGAGGTTTGAGTTTTCCTTTTCGAGTGGTTTGGATCTTCAATTTGTTCGTATAACATTATCAGTAAAGATCGGACGGTCGGTTGTTTATAAACTTGGTGGTTTATTAAGTAAGAACAGTAGGTTGTCTCGGTTGTGAAAGGGTAAAACTAAACTAATAGGTAATCTATAGAATGACTCTAAAGGATTTACACTGTACGAAACCTTTATTCTTTATTTAGAATTTAAAATAATGTAAAAAATCTTCGGAAACAGGTACATGTCGATACCCGTTTCGTTTATTTATTTATAGATTTAATTCATAATTGGTATTAGAATATTATCCTTTAAAAATATCTAATTTTTTTGTATAGTGTTTAAATCATTCTGTTTCATATATAAGATACTCCAGGTAGTGATAGTTGGTGATTGGTTTTTGGTTACCAGTTTCAAAGTACTAATCTTCTTTATTCCTTATACTTGATTCTTAGTGATCTCATAAAATGGGACCGTTACTAAGATACTTTTAAGATAAAGATCATTCATTATGTACCAACCCCGAAGGGACCACCGAGTCACCATTTCTTAGGTGGATTTTCCGTTCTGTACGTCCATTGAGGACCCATCCCTTCTAAGGGACCTCTTTCTTTACCGTTGGGTGGGGTCATAAGAACGGACCCTTTAGGGTGCTTCTCTCCTCGGACCGTCCGATATCGGTACCCTACCTTATTCTCAGCCTGTGTTGAATCGTTGATTTGTTATACATTAACCTAATATATAAATATGGACCTGTCGAAATCGACTCACTCAACCTACAGGTAAAATAGTTACTGCCCCCCATCGCTTACTACAGGGGATCTTTGATGTAATTTAACCAAAAGTTGACACTAATTTGGGTCTAGACGATATTATCGTAATCCACTATGACTTCTGACTCCTTACTATTATTGACCACGAAAGTTCAACTATAGGTAGTTTTCCGCCTTTGAGAAAAGCCGGTTCAGAAAGTACGACCTCCGTCGAGAAAGACGTCGGACCCGGCATCGACTCGAGTTTCGAAGAAACCGTCAAACTTTTAACAACTCCTTCAAGACACCCTTTTATCACCATAAATCTCAAAGGGGTTTTTGTCCCTAAATAAAGAATTTCGTTTTTGAAATTTTTTCTCTTCGATTTATTTTCTCCACTACATTTCCTCTACAATAAATACTGACACATGTACTTTATTTCAAATCTTTCTATGTGAGACTCTATAATTGTACTTGTTCTCAGGGAAGTAAAATACATAAAGTCTTAATAAACAAATAAATGTTTAAAACCATCGTTAAGAAAACACACCCACACTTTTATTGTTACAAATAACTCCTGAATCATTTACGAAATGTACAAAAACAAACAAAGTATAAAATTTTAAAATAAATAAATTTAATCTCCGATTAATGTTATAACACCACCCAAGACGGTATGTAGCTGTCCTTTGGAGGAAAAGTGAGTAAATTTTGGAGGGAAAATGAGTAAATTTTGGAGGGAAAATGAGTACTTACAACCGGTAAAATTGGTTTTAAATGTATTTTTCTACCTCTTCTTTCGAAATACCGAGGGTTTCATCGAAACTTAGACATGGAGATCCAGTATCCTTACTTCAGATACTTTGATTTCAAATCTTTGATTCCAAAACGGACCAATAAAGACTTCTAAGAAAAGAATTCACATGAAGTTGTACTGACAAATGTTAGAACGATAGTGATTGTTCTTAGTTTTTAATAAATAAATCTCATTCTATCGTAAGTAGAGTTAAAGTTGATTTTTGTCTTTCTGAAAAGGGTTATCTCTTTTCTTGACCTTCGCATAAGAACTACGTGTAGGTAATTATTTTGTCTACCGAATAAATCAACGAATAAATTGATTGGGGGGAGGTTTATTTAATGAAAAGTCTTTTTATTTTGTACTACCAAATGTGTCTTTACACACTGAACTTTCGAAACTAATTGTCAGGACGATTTTCTTACCGTATCCGTTTAATTTGAGAAGTGAGGTACTTTGAATGCACCTTTATTTATTAATTTTCTTAAGATACCGGAACAACTACGATTAATATTAGTTTCGACAGTCAAGGTCATAATCGGGAAGGTTACGGATTACTAGAGGAATTTCGTAAGAAAATCGATTTGTAGAAAATTCCCATAGAGAGTTTTGTTGATTTTGACTTTTCGACATTGACTTTGTAGTCTTTCATAAAAGTTTGATATATTGATACAATTTCAATTTCTTACTAGGAAGTATCAACCAAGTTTGGTTACTATTGGACCTTTTAGGGTACCTACCTCCTCGGACCATCCGATGTCGGGTGCCCCAGCGTTTCCCAGTCTGTACTGACTCGTTGAAGTGAAGTGAATTACTATTGACATTATTAATAAGTCGTAAACCCTCAAATAGTGTGTTGGGATAAATCATTTCTAAAACTGATCGATCTAAGTCTATGTGTCCGTTTCTGTAAATCCGAAGTTATTCTTTGTTTATATAAAAATTTTATTTGAATGGTTTTCTCTGTACTTCTTAAATACTTGTATATGTTAGACTTATGTTGGGTGAAACTCTGATTCAAACGGTAGATGAAATCTGTATAGTCGTATCCGGAAAGGAAGACACCGTAGACCTATTTCTCAGTAAAGCTTGGATTTCTGAAGTAGAGGGTTTTATCTCTGTCGGATCTTCATAATTTAATTGAGTAATAATGTAGTTTTCTCAACATAGTGACATAATGTTCCAAAGAATAATGTCTCAGGAACTGTATATTTCTTCGTAGTAAACATAGGTTCGAAGTTGTTTTATGATCAATTTTCGTAAATTGATCTGTTATTGTAAAAGGATTTAGATATTCTTTTTCCAAATAGTTACCTCTATGGTTAGTGAATTAACCAGTTTTATTGAAATTGTGTAGTAGATCAGATGTATGTTACCCTATCGTCTGTTACTGGTATAAGTACCGGTTAAGGGTTGTTTGACGGACTGTGTACTTTCTATGATGTATATGTGACTTGTTTACTGATTTCTGTAGAGGTCTGTGTCTTTTTGTTTTTATTTAAAGTTATGACTTTGTATAAAAAATTTAATGGAAAAACACTTACCTACAATTTAGTTGTAAACATTGCTACTATAGGAATTCAGACCGTTTGTACAGTCAGACGAAACCGGAGTGTCTCTGTCTCCGTAGATAGGGACCACCCTTTATGTTGTGAAAATTAGATTAGGCTTAAGTGTTTAAGTCACAATAAATTTAAGTTATTATATGATGGTTCTATCTCTTGTCTATTTTGACGATAATCTGTATACATTTCAATGTTGAATCAAAAATTATCGAAAATTTTTAACAAGACCGACACGGTCTTGTACACCGTACAATCCAGAGTCAAGGGGTCGGTCCCCAGTTTCGTCGAGAGGGACGTGACCTTCGCGTCTTCGAATTGGTGACCTGGTGGTCCCTTCGAGGTTTCCATTGACGATGCATACTCTATGGATTATTTATAATGTTATAGAAAGTCACGATCTTCGTAGAGTGGGCATTGTGGACACCTTTAAAATTTTGTTTTCATTGGTTTAAAGTTTCTGTTAATTAGTGTTCAGAGGTTTGTGTTCATAGGACCCGTAACGACGACGACGATGCAGCGAAGTCAGCACAGGCTGAGACACGCTGGGGTCTCTATCGTCGGGTGGTCCGAGGGGGCAGGGACCCTAAGAGGTCCGTTCTTGTTACCTCACCCAACGGTAAAGGAAGAGGTTACGTACTTTCACTTTTCACTTTCACTTCAGCGAGTCAGTACAGACTGAGAAGTGTTGGGGTACCTGACGTCGGATGGTCCGAGGAGGCAGGTACCCCAAAAGGTCCGTTCTCATGATCTCACCCCACGGTAACGGAAGAGTCAGGACCCGTAATCGTACTTGTTTTAGTCAGTAAATCCTGTTGTGGATTGTATACAACTTGTCAGTAAAATATTTGTAATATATTACTTTTGATAATTAGACTTTTGATTCTTATTTATATTAAACTACTTATTTATGATAAGAAAGATGTTGTTTGAAATAGAATTTGTGTTAAAGAGAGGTTTTTTACGAACAGTAAAAGTACTAAAGATTTCCATACTAAAAATTTTTGTGAAGAGTCTTACTTAACCTCTTACCGATGTCGAGTCGGGGTTATTACTTGGATCTAGTAATAATACGATTATTTGTCTAGGAATCATCATAAACGACTTACCTTGACTAAAAAATTAGGGACAATTGACGAATAATACATGTACTGTCCGTAGAAAGAAATATATACGTATATACGTTTGAATTAGGAGTGTTGTTAGGGTACTTATTAATATTGTTACAGGTAAAATATCTTCTCCTTTGAGTCCGTACCTTTGTATTTAATTGAACGAGTTCCAGTTGGTCATTCAAAATCTCGGTTTTAATCTTGGAACTGTCCGACAAGGTCTTAGGTACCATATTAGACTTGAGTAGAAAGGTAGTCCGACTACTACTCATTTCAAATATTTTAAAGAAAATCTTTGGAGAAAATGACTACAATATATGTGTGTTTTCCGTTCCCGTTATCCTGTTACTGTAAAAGGAATGAGTCACTCTATGATTCAAATTTTAGTATAATAAGACTTTTACGTTTGTCTTGTACTCTGATTTAGAATCTGAATAAGACTTTTTTTAAAACTTTATATTCTTTACAGAATATAGTCAGTACTTAGTATTGTTTAAATGAAGATTGTAAAGTTTCGTATAGAGACTTTTCAAATGTCCTCAGAAGTTATATTTATTTGGGTTTCTACTGAGTACTACTAGATTTCCCCACCCTACCACCACCCCCCTCCAAGTTCTCCCTCCCCTATATACATATGTATACCGAGTCTAGCATTTCTTAGACGGACGGTTACGTTCTCTGGGTCCAAGTTAGGGACTCAACCTTTGAAGGAGACCTCTTCCTTTACCGTTGGGTGAGGTCATAAGAACGGACCCTTTAGGGTACCTGTGTCCTCGGACCGTCCGATGTCAGGTCCCCCACCGTTTCTCAGACTACATTGATTCGTTGATTGTGTGAGTGAAAAAGGTCGAGTAAGTGAAAAAAAAAAATTACTGACACGACCCAGAAGTGACGACGTAAGTCCGAAAAAAGATCAACGCGACTGGTCCCCGATGAGAAGAAACGTTACGATCCCGAAGAAAGAGTAACATCACCGAAGAGAACAACGTGTCGTGCCCGAGACCTCACGTGTCCGAAGTCATCAAGACCACGTTCCCGAGTCATCAACACCAAGGGCCCGAGGTCTCATGTCCGAGTTATCAACACCACGTACCGAATCAACGAGGTGTCGGACACCATAGAAGGACCTTGTCCCCAACTTGGGGACAGAGAACGTGATCGTCCGATTAAGAAATGGTAACTCAGTGGTCCCTTCGGATGACTAAGTGAAAAAACATGTCGTCTTTGATTGTGTTGTAACATTTCGTTGATATGAGGTTATTTTATAAAAATTTTATTTATTTATCCCGAAGGGACCACCAAGTCGTCCTTTCTTAGACGGACGTTACGTCCTATACATACGTCCTTTGTACCCAGACTAGGCTCCAAGCCCTTCTAGGGGATCTCTTTCTTTACCGTTGGGTGAGATCATAAGAACGGACCCATTAGGGTACCTGTCTCTTCGGACCGTCCGATGTCAGGTACTCCAGAGATTTCTCAGTCTGCGTTGAATCGTTGATTTGTTATTTATGTATCACTTCAAATGGTAAATCTTTTCTTTATTTACCTTTCAGTATAGTACAATTATTTACTCTTTTGAGTTATAGTAATTCTATAGTTAAGAGGGATTTAACCAGATGTCTACGTTACGTTAAGGTTATTTTTATGATGTTCTGATTCTTTTTTTTTATGATGTTTCGAAAAACAACGTTAACCGACGACAGGAACTTCAGCGATTCAGTAAAAGTTGAGAAACATTGGGGTGTCTGGTAACGTGTGGTCTGAGTAGACAGGATGTGATAGAGGACCTCAAACGAGTTTAAGTACAGGTAACTCAGTCACTACGATAGATTGGTAGAGTAGGAGACGACAGAGGATAAGAAAAACGGAAGTTAGAAAGGGTCGTAGTCCCAGAAAAGGTTCTCAGCCGAGAAACGTAGTCCACCAGTTTTATAACCTGGAAATCGAAGTCGTAGCCAGGAAGGTTACTTATAAGTCCCAACTAAAGGAAATCTTACCTGGCCAAACTAGAGGAACGTTAGGTTCCTTGGTTCTCAGAAGAAGTTGTGGTGTTAAGCTTTCGTAGTTAAGAAGCCGTGAGTCGAAGGAAGTACCAGGTCGAGAGTGTTAACACTTCAACCTTTCGATTACCATTTTAAATTTACCTTTACGTTTCTTACACCTTATCGGTTAGTCTACTCCCCTTTTTATATTAAAATGACAATGACTTTAGAACCCCTTTTTTCTTTTTCTGTTCGGTACTCTTTAGATGGTACGTTGTTCGAGTAAGAAGGACTTCCAGATACATTTCTTTGTTTTTATGGATATGGTTCCTTATTGATGAATGGTACATAAGATTATAGACGTTACAATGTGAAGACTAGTGTCTGTTTTTGTAATTTACGTAAATTAAATCGCCACTGGAAATTTAGTTTGTGTAGCAGAACTCTTCTTAACGACCTATGACTTTTCATTTTTTTAGGAACACTAGTCGTTTTACATTTCTACTATATCGTGTATTTTATTAGAGTTTAAGTGATTTTCATGTTATACTTGACACTTCTTGGTTTTTCCAGAGGTAATTATAATATGTATTAATTATAATAAAAATTTAGTTAAAAGTTTACGGTTAGTCTGTTTTTGATCGTAAAAAGACAGGTTTAATTTTTATTTCCGTTGGAAATAATCGTGGACCAATTCATGTTGAGACAATCTACCTTTTGAAATGATATTGAAAAGAGGATCCTTTGTTTCTTTTTAGGGATATTATCTTAAGATCCTAAGGTTGCCTCTATTTAAAACTAAACCTTGAAGAAAAGTGTAGTATATAATCTAGTTTCTTTTTATAAAGTACTTTTTGACTTTACCATTTAATCATTTTTATACATAATAATTGATAATGTGTATGTTATGTACAATAATTGATGTGTCGGTCAAAGAGATCTGACATAAGACAAAGAGGTACTTCTTAGGATTCTATTTCAGACATTCTTTACTTGTATTTCTCGATTTCAATTCCTTGTTTTTCAATGAAATATTGTACATAAACACAGACACACGTGTACAGATTCTTTGTGTTAGTTTACCTAAGGGAATTAGATAAAATCAAGTTCAGGACTAACTATTTATATTAAAGAATCTCTGCACAGAACTGACTTCATTTGTTACAAAGAATGTTTTGACATTTTCATACCCCTGTAGTCAGGAATTAGTGGTTCTACTATTTTCTCAAACAAAAAAAGGAGGGAATTTTAAATTTCATCGTATTAGTTTGGTATTTTTTTTGTCGATATGTCGTATTGATCTTATAACAAAGAAACCTAATCCTAAAAAAATATCAAATGACACTCGAATTTATCAGGGACATAGTCTGGATCATAATGATTGTCGAAATATGAAATTTCTACGGTCATTATATCTATATTGCGTTTGTCTATTACCAGACTTTTAATTTACTAGTCTACAATCTATGAGTGTAGCATACTATACTTTCTTTTTATTAATTTTATTGTAAACTGAATTTTTATCCGTGTGCAAGTGAGTCCGATGTGATGTAGATTGTAAAGTTCCGTGTTCAGGACCGTACACGGGCATAGAGATACACTGAATTTATGTCAAAACCAAACTTTGGTTTCACTCAGACAGAGAAGGTACTCTAACAAGGAAAACACAGAACGCTTCGAATTTGGACAACTCATGGTCCATCAAAATTGACTGACTTTGCCCGGAAACAATGATACGTACTGACACTAGTATGAAATTAAAGGAAAGAGTGAAAGTGATCTCACTTCCGATACCCGTGTAGTTACGTTTCATATATGAAATAAAATACTTTTTCGTTCCGTCACTTTAGTTTATACTTATGTACTAATTATAATTTGTGAATAAATTTTAGAGAGTGATTTAAATATAGTTATGGTATTCTCATTTTAGACGAAAGAAAACTTTGGTTGTATTAAACAATTTCGTGTCCTTTGTAATTCCACGATTTACTAGTAGAATCGAATTTTTATGTTCGATAAGTCAAGTCAAGCCAATAATGTATACTAATAATTTCAAGTCCATCTTTCATACTCTGGTACTGAGTTTTCAATTATGGTCAAAACCGTTACTGTGAAGACCTGAGGGGGTATTCACCAAAGTCGAGGCTCAGGAAGAATCTTCCAAGTCTCCTACCTTGTCGTCTTCTGTTTTTTAGGTACTTCCTGTCATTTCGAAGGTCTACTTCTTGATTCAGATTTCTACTTTTACTTTGGATTCTATTACTTGTTAATCTCTCCGTTTAAAGTCTATACCTTTGTAAAAATACAGTTTGAAGTTGTATACGTTCATCGGGTTCTTATCAAGTTGGTTCCTGGAAAAAATGAACTCTTTCTTAAGTGATGATGAAACAATTAGGAAATGGTCTGTTATTTGATTGTGACGGTTGAAGGTGTGTACTGGTATGAAGATTGGAGTTGTCTTGAACTATTGAAAATTCATTTCTAAATTCTTCATAATAGTCGGAATCGAGTCAGGGGAATGTCTACCAAGGTTCCTTAAAGACATGACTCGGTATGAAAGACGGACTGGGAATTAAAAAAAAGATTAGGATTTCAGTCAATTGTTAAGTTCGTGAATTACGAAGGTAATTATCCTGTAGTTAAGGGAATTTTTACATAATAAAACAGGAGTTGTTCCTTAGTAATTAAACATGGACCCTTTGTTTATTAGAAAATCCTTTAGTTTATTTGAAAACATTATTAAAATAGAGTCGAGATATAAGTAAAGAAGGTAGATGTTCTAATCTAGAAAATAATAATAATGGTGAGAAGGAGATTAAAATCTTGAGTGTTAGAGTGTCGATTTCTACCGAAACTTCGATGTAAATTAGTAGTTGTCTATGGGATCGGAATATCACTCAATCTTTTCTGTATGGAGTTCACAAACAAACCATAACAGTACTCATCAAAATTTAAGACCAGGTAGTTACAGACGGATGTTTATTATCTCCTAATTTAGTGGTCCAACCTTTGTTATTTTTAAGTGTGTAACGTTTTATATATATGTATATCAGAAATGAAAAGTTTCGTACGATACTTTTATGATATTTGTATAAAAATTTTCGTTTCTTCTTATACGGGTTTTGTACTGGTGTATTCATTAACAGTGCAAGACATTTTCGTTTTAGGGTTTGATCCTTCTTTACGATTTCCATCCCTTTTACAATCAAGTAGACCTAATATAAAACAAAGTTTAGTGTTACCTTGAAACACATGAAGGTGAATAAGTTTTTGTATGCTAATTGAGACTTCCAATGACGTTACTAGATCCTGACAGTCTACGAACGTATTACGTGATATTAGTTGGTCAAAATCTTATTTTTTAAAATCCCCTTTTTTGGCTCTGTAATTTATACCCCCTTGATATATTGAAGTATGTAAGTTTATAATTTGTTAAAATCTTTACTTTGATCCATGGAAACAGTTATTGTAAAAGTCTTCCCCAAGTAGACAATGTAACCTTCTCAGTTATTACACTTCTCCAGGAGGAAATCTCAGATCTTCTCTTTCTCTCTAGTAATTCAGAAAATCTATAAAGTTTATATAATTTTTGTCTAGTCGGTCTATGTGTTCTATGTGTAAAGAGTTTGGGGTTCTCAACCCACCACGTCACCTATTCTTAGGTGGACGGTCACATCTCCTGTGTCCAAGGCAGGGACCAGGTCCTTCTAAAGTGTTACGACACCTCGTTGATTTCGGACACGCGGGATCCCGTGAACTCGATTTTGATGACTCGGATACACGACGTTGATGACTTCGGACACACGGGTTCTCGGACGTAAGGTGTTGATGACTCAGACGCCCGACGTTAATGACTTCGGGAACTTGGATCTCCGACACGAGACGTTGTTCTCTTCGGGAGTGTTGTTCTTCAGGGCACGTGGTCTTGTTTCTCCTCGGGGTCGAGTGGGGTTGATCTCTTTCGTGTTCGTTTCGTTACATCTGGGTCACATCTGTTTTTTTATTATTATTACTTTTATTTAAAAATTTCTTAAGTTCTCAACATACGATTTTTACACTGAAAATGATATACATAGTATAGAGTCATTTTGACCGAAACTTTATTTTAGGCTCTATGAGGTGTTTCTGTTTTTTGGTCGGGATCGGTTAATGTTTACTATATTATAAACCATGATGACCATAATGAATAAAGTTGTTTACTCTTGTATAATTTCCTGTTTCGATATTTTATGAATTTGATCCCTAATAAGAGTTATGTTCACACGAAATGAAATTCACTGGGGTATCTTAAGGTTACTTGAAATAAAAAAATAAAAATAAAAAAAAATAAAAATGAAATAAAATGAAATATTATGACATAACCANTTAAAAATAAAAATGAAATAAAATGAAATGTTATGACATAACCAAAACGGTATGTAACTGTACTTAGGTGGTGCCCACATGTACGCTAGGGTTTGTACTTGGGGGGAGGGTGGAGGGAGGGGTGTTGTAGGGAGACCCAGTAGGGGCACGTGGTCGGGGTTCGTACGACATAGGACGTAGTCTGTATCTGACCACTAAGCTAAGAATGTACTATCATATGTACGAAGTTACGGTAAGAGGGTTTAGTAGGGTGGGAGAGGGAGAGGGAGACTCAGGTTTTCAGGCGATATGTGTAGACACAGAAAAAACGACAGAACGTATGTCCCAGTAGTAACGGTAGAAAGATTTGAAATTTATGGGCATAATTGAAATTTTCAGTGAAACTACGTTAAATCTTTCACTTAAACTTTCCAACTTCTCTGATGTTTTCTTACGTTTGAAAAAGGAGATATATACAGACATAACGGACAATAAAAAATGTTCATATATAATCATAATAATTTGTGTTTTTTGTGACGCCGTTAAATTTTTATTTAAATTTTTAGTTTGTTTTTTAAATGAAAGATCATTTGATTGAGTGGAAAGTTTTTCCCAGGGACCCGAGATATGGACCCATAACATGAACCTAACACTAAAGGATTATACAGTCAAGTGTCTCTTGTCAATATTATATTACAACGGAAAATGTTCAAGACTTCACAAAACATATCTGTGACTTCTGTATGCGGAGTAAGAAGAAAATCTGTATAAGATGAAACACGATTTATGAATCTATATCTGAATGAAATACTAGTTAGTGATGTGTCTATTACTTGAAAATTAAAAATTTATAGTTTAATGAAAGATAATTTACATTATTTAAATTTGATTAATTTATTAATGTCACTGTGATTATCTATACGAATTTCAAATATTTTTCCATCCCTGGAGCCGGATGATGTACATGTTAAATGTCTGATATGAAGTATGAATGGTCACTTGAGTTTCGTAGCGTACGATTAGAAAAAATCTATTCGAAGTCGTCAGTCCAGTATCCGAAATTGAGATCGAAGGTCAGGTTCGACGTCCTGTAAATCAAGTACATTTCCGGAAGGAAAGAAAAGACGAAAAAGGTAGTTTCATTAGTGTTGGATCTTTTTCTGTGTTCATAATGGTGTTTGATAAAGTGATTATATGTTACTTCTATATTCAATTGTTAAATTATTGGTAGGTCTCACTATATTATTTATTAAGTGGGTTACATTTCTACACGTCAAGATAAACACAGACCTTTAACGGATCCCAATAAATGAAACCTCCATGTGAAAGGACAAGTCTGAAAATTTCGTATCGGTTGTATAAGATCACCTAAAGTTCTGTCGATACCTTTTTTTTTTTTTCACGAAGACGGATTAAGGGTCTTCAGGATCAGACTACCTACCACAGTCTGATTTAGAGTTTCAGACTCTATATGTCAGTTAAAAATTTGATGAGGATTCCGTTCCAAAGAGTTGGAACCGTGGTTACTGTAGACCCCAACCTAGTAGGAAAGGTCCCTCCCCGTCAGGGTTCGTGATATCCGACAGGTCACCGTAGTGGCCGGAGATGGGTGACCGACGGTCATCGGGGGAGAGAGACCTACCGTTGTTCGTTTTTAGAGAGGTCTACTACGGATAATAGTCGTTTAACGAAGGAGGGTGGGATTAGTGACAGGAGTGTTTCTGTTGGCATTAATGTACATAGTGTTTACTATAATTTTTACTAAATACCCAAAAAGATACATGTATACAATTACTTCGGGTAAACGTTTGTCTTACTAAGTAGATAGTTACAAAGTTAATAGTTTCGAATTTTTAGAAGTTATTGAGAATTATAGTGTTCTTTTTGTCGTCTCCAAATTGTAATTCATTCAAACAAAGTTTCGTATATAAAGTCTAAAAATTTCATCGTAAGTAAACAAATTTTTAAATAATACGAATTGAGTTCTCTGTCTTATATTGGAGATGTGTTGATAAATTACTACTTCCCTAAAAATCTCCTTTAAAAAAAGAAGGTTCAGGGAGATACACACTGCGAAAGGGTGTATATTTGTACAAATACAGACCAAGGACAGAGATGGGACAGGGTCAGGGGAAGGACTTAGGACAAAGAGTCTGAGGTATAATAATGAGAAATTTTTGCGTTGGGTTTAGAGTGAAGGAGGTCGTTTGAAAGACTAGGAGAATCTGACGAATCTACGGGAGAAGGGTGATACTCCCGTGGTTCCTACCTTTGGTGGACGGAACCGACTAGTACTACTATTGGCGAACGGACTTGACAGAGTGTTGTCTTACAGGTTATTTCTTTTGTCTCGAAGGGAGCTTTTGATTACCTCTCTTAAGCCCTATTTTCGTCTATTCTCCTCCTTCCTCTGCGGTCGCTTGTTCGGGTCTTCTTGAGTCCGTCCCGGTTTTCCTCCTCCCTCCTCGGTTATGCAGGTCGGTTGGAGGGTCTTCGGGAGTGTGACGACAGCTGTGACCGGCTCAGTGCGCGCATGGTAGTCCTTCTGACTCAGTAGTTTGCATGGACCACCCGTTCTACTGACTGGTCTCTATCGGACCTTTGATTGGGGTGATGGTATTTGGTCTCTGACCGTTGGTACACTGCCTTGCGCAGAGGATCAAGGGAATGAGATGCCGAGAACCACGTCCGTGGGGAAGGGTTATCTCAGAGAACACAACAGTCCTATGCAGAGGAGTCTGTTATATAATGACTCACAATCTGTCCTCGGGTGAGACCTTGGGACCTATCCCAGGGGGTAGGACATTGTGATAGTGACGGTGTTCGAGGGATCCATGTAAAAATCACCCTTAATGTTTTTACATTAATAACCCTTACATTAAATTACCCTTATAATGTTTTTACAATTATCAAAAGAACAAACTCAACTCAGATACGGAAAATGGAGACAAAGGAATCGTGAGTCGTGTACGTTACTCATAAACTATGTACACACTTATGTCTTCTCCTTTTAAGTAAATGAGAAAGGAATTCTTAGACGTCTACCTGTCGTCTGATTTTTATTCTATTGTAGAAAATTTAAATATGTGTAAAATAAGATAACATAATTACCAATGATTTTAAACGTTTCTTAAAAGAGTCAGGAAAAGGACAGAAAGGATATGTTTTGGGTTTCGTTCGGTGTAAGGTAGACAGGATTTAAGTAAACTTTTTACACAATCTCCGTATGATGGTAAAACAGACGCTTTATAATATAGGAGGTTTATATTGAGTAGAAATTGTTTACGAGTTTAAGTATTTGTAATGTAGATGTATGTTTAATGTTTATCGGATACATTCTATAAAAATCATGTCAATTAAGGTTTATAGGTAATAAATAAGTGGAGTAAAATATTTTTGTCTACTTTTAATGTGTGGAGAAATTAAAGTTTTAAGTTGTCGTATAATTACTACAGATGTCTAAAATAAAGAAGGTGAGGTCGACAACTTCATAGAACTCTTTATACGTGTAGAACAAAATTACATCTCTAAAGTTCACCGAGAAATTAAAGTGGATTTCTACAAATTTTCTTTAAGTAAATGGAGATAAGTGTGTAAAGGATGTACTTATGAGTTACTCCTGAATCTGTTCATGAGGTCTGAACCACGTTCGTAAGTGTTAGATGTTTAGTGTTAATATGTCGGGGTCGGGAATCTCTCGAGTCAAATCATCTTCTATGTATATATGTGTGTGTATATATCATGTTTGTTTTATTCGTCCGAAGTTGACGAATAATTTATCTGTGTAATTTATCTGTTTACAACTGTCTTAGATACATTCACCTATCTTTGGTGCATTGATCCGTTCTGTGACGGTACTCTAGTTCTTTCAGAAGTGTCCTCTCAATAGTGAGTTCGTCTTGACCTCCTAGAGGAGTTTGTCTCCTCTGTAAGATTCTTATTTCATTCTCCATCGTCTATTAGTGTCTCTTTCTTGTGTAGCCCTGTCCAAAACGTTTGTCTTACCTCAAACTATACCAATTTAGCACTCCTCTTATTGTTCTTACTTCCAAACTGTTCTTTTTTTTTCGTCCCCTTTCGACTTCGAAGAATACGGTATGGTTCTTGTTTTTCATTGTGGATACCCGAACAACAGGACTTTAAGTATGGGACTTTGTGTTGTTTTAAACGAAAGGTTTGACATTGTGTGTTGTGATCATTGTCGATAGTGAACGATTCATGAATGGAGACACATCCTACGACACGATTGTCTACACGCACCCGATCGTGTCAATTGAGAGTATTGTTATGAGACTCCATTTTTGAAATAACAAGAGTGAAGGGTCTACTCGTTTGACTCCAGGGTTGTCTGAGTCGTGGGACGAATCACAAAAGGTATACCTTTTGGTGACGACAATTAATGATGGAAACTCTTTCGTTATGTGTCCCGTTCCAAAGAATTGATAGTGGAATAAAATCGTGACAAAGTCCGTATTACACTAGGTCCCCTTTATTAAGATCGTTTATAAAACGAAAATCTTTTGTTAAAGATTTTATCCGTTTCTAAAGAATTTATATTTTAATTTTCGGGAGTAGTAAATTTTTTATACATAATCTCAAGTAATTTTCATTGATTAAGATAATTTGTCTTCCGGGTAATTCTCACTTTTACATTTGGTGTCTATCTCTCTTCTGTAAAGATGTGTATATGATTGTACATATGTATATCGTTTGCATTGGTCGTTTCCCGAGGATAGGTCTGACTTATTTATTAAGGGTACGTGGTTACTCCTTTTTTCTGGTGTGGGTTATTTTTACCAGTTATCTGAACTTACACGTATCAGCGAGTCAGCATAAACTGAGAAACATTGGGGTACCTGCCATCGGACGGTCCGAGGGGACAGGTATCTTAAAAGGTCCGTTGTTAAGACCTCGCCCAAACGGTAAAGGAAGAGGTCTCCTAGTAGGGCTGGGTCCCTAGCTTGGACGTAGAGAAAGCAGAGGACGTTACCGTCCACCTGAGAAGTGGTGACTCGTGGATCCTTCGGGGGTATGATGTGAACTAGAATCAGTTTTCCGACTCTTCTGAACTTACTAGTACAGCTTTTTCTCTTATAGGTTTATTGGTTATTCGTATACTTTTCTAGGAGTTAAAGTAATCAATGGTTCCTTATTTATTTTTGGTTTCTGACTGTTATCGGAAGGATCACTCTTACACTTTTTCGACGTTGAGAGTATGGGTCGACCATCGTTTCATTTGACTAAATTGGTGAACCTTTTGACTAGTCCTATTGGACCGTGTTCAAGGACTTCGATTTACATTCGATTGCATATTCGGTCACTAAGATGGGAATCAACATACAAGTTTTGTTTTTTTCCTTATATTGACATGGTTTTCTAACACTCTATTGAAAGTATCGTTGAAATGAGTGCTATCAGTTTTGGACCTTTGTCCTTATTTTCCTTGTTTGATCACGATCTATAAGGCTGTCTACTTAGGGTGTTTGTTTGATGACTTACTTTCTTCGGTTTTCTCTTTCTCATTAAAAACATACTAAGGTGAATATACTTTAAGTTTTTCTCCCCTTTGGTGAGATAGGTACCATAATGTTTGATCTTACCGTCATTTAAGACCCATCTAGAATCCCCTCCCACCCTCAAACCATGACTGGTCCTTTCTCGTATCCCTCCCGAAATCCCAAGTCACGACCTTTACAAAATATAGAATAAGTACCACTAACATGGTCACATCGGTGTATATTTACTCGAGTGACTTAACATGTAAAATGATATACATAATTGTATGACATTTTTTTTTTTCTATGGGGGACATCAAAGAAGTAACACACACAAACAACAACAACAATAATAACAAAGACTCTATGTTGACTGAATTTAATAACTTGGGTTTGGGTTTCAACCACGAGACACTGTTGGACCTCCCCTGTCCCACCCTTCCTTCCACCCTTCCCACGTGCTGCCTCCCCTGTGTACATAGGGATGCCGGTTAAGTACAACTATATGCCGTTATTGGTAGTGTTATAACATTTCATTGATAGGAGGTTAATCTTAAATTTTTATGACATAATCAAAATCCATTTTTTTTTTTTTTTGGAGAAATTTTATCTTTTTTTTTATGTCACCATATGGTAAAAAGTCAGTCGTTTGACCGTTTTTAAAAAATTTAGACTATTATACGACACAATCTCTTCCGTGTCTTTTTGTTGGACTACCCTCATGTTTATGAGTAAAACGCATATTCAAGATACTCCAAGTTGTCAGTTTTGTTATTCACTTTAATTTAATGTACATGATTAATTTAATAATAAAATTATTTTTGATTTAGTTATTGGAGTCTATACGTCTACTGTGGTGGGAATACCGTCTTTCACTTCTCCTTGACTTTTCGGAGAACTACTTTCACTTTCTCCTCTCACTTTCTCAACCGAATTTCGAGTTGTAAGTCTTTTTATTCTAATACCGTAGACCAGGGCAGTGAAGTATCCTTTATTTACCCCTTTGTGACAGTCCGAAATAAAACCCCTCGAGGTTTTAGTGACATCTACCACTAACGTCGGTACTTTAATGTTCTACGGATGAGGAACCTTCCTTTCAATACTGGTTGGATCTGTCGTATAATTTTTTGNTTTTTTTTTTCTATGGGGGACATCAAAGAAGTAACACACACAAACAACAACAACAATAATAACAAAGACTCTATGTTGACTGAATTTAATAACTTGGGTTTGGGTTTCAACCACGAGACACTGTTGGACCTCCCCTGTCCCACCCTTCCTTCCACCCTTCCCACGTGCTGCCTCCCCTGTGTACATAGGGATGCCGGTTAAGTACAACTATATGCCGTTATTGGTAGTGTTATAACATTTCATTGATAGGAGGTTAATCTTAAATTTTTATGACATAATCAAAATCCATTTTTTTTTTTTTTTGGAGAAATTTTATCTTTTTTTTTATGTCACCATATGGTAAAAAGTCAGTCGTTTGACCGTTTTTAAAAAATTTAGACTATTATACGACACAATCTCTTCCGTGTCTTTTTGTTGGACTACCCTCATGTTTCGTGAGTATGAGTAAAACGCATATTCAAGATACTCCAAGTTGACAGTTTTGTTATTCACTTTAATTTAATGTACATGATTAATTTAATAAAATTGTTTTTGATTTAGTTATTGGAGTCTATACGTCTACTGTGGTGGGAATACCGTCTTTCACTTTTCCTTGACTTTTCGGAGAACTACTTTCACTTTCTCCTCTCACTTTCTCAACCGAATTTCGAGTTGTAAGTCTTTTTATTCTAATACCGTAGACCAGGGTAGTGAAGTATCCTTTATTTACCCCTTTGTGACAGTCCGAAATAAAACCCCTCGAGGTTTTAGTGACATCTACCACTAACGTCGGTACTTTAATGTTCTACGGATGAGGAACCTTCCTTTCAATACTGGTTGGATCTGTCGTATAATTTTTTGTCTCTGTAATGAAACGGTTTTTTCCAGGTAGATCAGTGCCGATACCATACCTACACTTTCAACCTGTCACTTCTTTCAACTCGTAACTTCTTGACTACGAAAAACTTGACACAACCTCTTCTGGGAACTCTCAGGGAACCTGACGTTCCTCTAGGTTGGTCAGGTAAGACTTCCTTTAGTCAGGACTCACAAGTTACCTTCCTGACTACGACTTCGACTTTGAGGTTATAAAACCGGTGGAGTACGCTTCTCAACTGAGTAACCTTTTCTGAGACTACGACCCTCCCTAACTCCCGTCCTCCTCTTCCCCTGTTGTCTCCTACTCTACCGACCTACCGTAGTGGCTGAGTTACCTATACTCAAACTCATTTGAGGCCTTCAACCACTACCTGTCCCTCCGGACCACACGACACTGAGTACCCCAGTATTTCTCAGTCTGTGCTGACTCGCTGACTTGCCTTGACTTGACTTTATGAGAAAATAGGTAATCAGGACCATACAAGGGTTGTCTATTTGTACATGAAGATTTTCACATACGTGATCTTATTAATTACGTTGTATTAAATTCACTTTCTGACTTTATTTGGACTGTACAGGTAATTATCCCTGAAATATTTAAAACTATGAAGTTGTCTTAAATTATGGTTCGTAGGTAATTTTTCTTACTCAATCTAGATATGTATCTTATATATGTCTATACCTTACTTGTGGTTCTATGTGATACATACACATATACGACGATTCAGTACAGTCAACACAGGAGAAACGTGGGGGTACTTGACATCGGACAGTCCGAGGAGACAGGTGTCCTAAGAGGTTCGTACTTATAACCTCACCCAATGGTACGGGAGGAAATCCGATGCACATATATGTATGTATTTGTCGAATCTTTTAGCCAGACCATCAATGAAACGGAGTTCACTTTCCCGGTGACATAGATTATTAAATTCAAGAGAACGTAAATATAACGTCATGTTAAAAAAGTCATAGAAACAAATCACCATTAAATGGTTGGTGGAGTCAAAAATGTGGATATAATGATCACACACGTACGGGTCAATAGAGAAACTCTGGGGTACCTGATGTCGGATACTCCCAGGAGACAGGTGCCCTAAAAGGTCTGTACTTATGAACTAACCCAACGGTAAAGGAAGAGGTCCCCTAGAAGGGTTGGGTCCCTAGTTTGGATGCAGAGGACGTAACAGTCCACCTAAGAAATGGTGACTCGGAGGTCCCTTCGGGGTCCATATAATGATGACTTAGAATAAAATTTCAGTCTAGCTCATATGATGGATCGTATGTGTCGATGTATCAGTTGAATGTAAAAAAAGAAAGGATATACACGTTTAAGTTTTGAAAAAGGTCCTTAAGTGGTGACTAGACTTTGGGAAGAAAGACCGGAGGAGGATAGAGTACGTTGAATCTTTATTGACTCTCAAACGAATTGAATTTTCGTTTGACAGTAAAATAAGTTGTCATAGAATAAATAAAAGAACCATTATGTTTAGTGTCAACATTTATACATAAGTAAATGAAGTAAAAATAACAGATAGAGGGGATTATTTAACATTCATTGAATATAATATGGTGGATAACAGTCGGAGAATGGACAGAGGACATAAGAACCAAAATGAAATAAGTTTAGAAGTCCTCGGAGTGGTTCTAAAAGACGATCATAAAATTTATTTTCTAATTCTAGAAGAACTAAATCTAATTGGACACTTTATGTTACAAGGTTCTTTTCTATTAAAGTAAAAATTACTTTGTTAAGATTATGTCTTTTATTTAGGAATCATTGTTTTGTGATTCCTGGCTTATTAGAATTACGACTGATTTCTTAATATATTAGTGATATGTGAGTTCATAAAGTGATGAATAAAGTACAATTTTAGAGTAAAAGTTTCACTTCTGTCACAGACTCTTTTTGTCGTCCTAAATACTCAGTCATAATCAAAGTAGATGAATTATACTAAGAATCACTTTCAATTATTACTAATTTCTTTAGTCTAGTGGAAAAAAAATTTCTTTAATTAAAACCTTGTATTCACGATGATACTTCACGATAAAAAATTTGTTATTGTTAAAGTTACATTATCTTTCCGGTAGATATTTTATATCCCAAGTAAGTTACGATATTAATAGAATACCCATGAATCTATAGGGATTTTATTTTCCAACATATATATTATCTCTTCTTTATCTTAATATTATATGACTATGATTATTAAATGTTCATCTAGAGACGATTACACATGTATTGTTTAAATTTTCGATTTCTTGTGAATTGATTTCTAATTTAAGATGATTTTTGTGACTTTTATGACAACCTGTTATAGTGTGACTTTAAAAAGAATGTAGTCAATTTTTTTTTTTTTTCAGGTGTAAAGTAAACCTAAATATTACTCTTTCAGAAGTCTCAGAGTTGAAAGTTATTGTTCCAGAAAAGGTGAGTATATGAGTGTAAGTAACTGAGTTCTACAGGAAATTAAAGGTGTTGTCCGTGGAACACCATGGTTCTACGTCGATCTAAGGCTAAATGTTTTTTGAGGTTCAATTAACCCACGTTGTCGACTTATAGTCCTACCCTCTAAGGACCGACCTAGTGACAGGAATACCCTTTATATTAACTATATATACGTATTTGTATCCCCATTTACGTTATATAGTAACTTTTTTTTGTCTTTCAGGTTTCAACAACGAGATTTACGACTAAACTTTGTGTTACGACAAAATCACAAAAGATTTGGGTGGTCCGAGGAGACAGGTACCCTAAGAGGTCCGTTCTTATGACCTCACCCAACGGTAAAGGAAGAGGTTCCCTAGAAGGTTTGGGTCCCTAGTTTGGGTCCAGATGACGTAACGTCCGGCTGCGAAATTGGAGACTCGGTGGTCCCTTCGGGTTTGAACTAAATATCAATTAAATTAGATGTTACGTGGTCGTGCTTGTCTAATTTTATGTCGACTGGAAACTTGTGGTGCCCCGCCCCCCACCCCCCGCGATCACCACTGTTGGGAGGTGCGTTAGTACATTGTATGAAACGGGAGGTATAAAACCAAGGAGACATATACGTCAGGGAGGTGTCGATACCGAGGCTTGTTGGTACCTGACAATTATGACGTAATAAACGGTGACCTTTTTTTAGACGAATATTCGTCTTAGTACGTCAAGTTTGGGTACAACAAGTTCCGAGTTGATATATACTATATGTTAGTCGGAAATTTTTTGAAAAAAGAAATTTGTCTTCTATCTACTGTTATTAAAAATTTTTCTTTGACTATAGTAACTGTTATACCTCCTTAATAGATATCCTATTAAGTTCCTGAGTATGTATACGACTATGTTTCTAATCTCCTTTTTTACCGTAAATTTTTCGTTCGAGATCCAAATATTTCGAGAAGTGGTCCTAAGAAAAGAACTGTACGGAATATTAGTAAGGAAAAAATGAGTTCTAGTAATTTGTAGGAACCTACCCCATCTTTTACTAAAATTTTACTTAACTGTGTGAAAGTTTACAGGAGACCACATTCGGGTTCTCTATGTAGTATTGAATGTGTCGTAAGGACGGTTTTTACATATTCGAGTTAATTTAGTACTCCTTAGTGAGTCTGTTTTGACTCTGAACAGGGTACTTTGTTGATCTGATATGAGAAGTTTTGACAGTAGTACTTTTTGTTTCTTCCGATTTCTTGATATTGTCTTATTTACAGATAGTCATGTCTTTAGGGGGAGTGATCATGTTTTATGTTAAATTACGGTGTACAATGGTACCTGATTTCCCCTTTAGGAATCTGGTTGACCATTTTAGACTTATAACTAATGTACACGGTACACAAGACGGGTACTCTAAAGGGTCCGTTCTTATGACCTCACCCGACAGTACGGGAGGAGGCCTCCTAGAAGGACTGGGTCCCTAATTTGGACGTTGAGGACGTACCTCCACCTAGGAAATGACGACTCTGTCGTCCCTTCGGGATAACTTGGGTATAACCTATTATATAATATGGTTACAATTTAAAGGTCTTAAACCATTGACACCACTAATACATTCTCCTAAGTTCAGGAACGAGCATCCTTTGTGTACGATTTCGTATATCCCCGTTTCCTATTCTATAGATAAGAGTTTATCAAATCGTTTTTTACAAAATTAAAGGTCAATACTTTATTTGGAACCCCTGTATTACATATCCTACCACTGATATCAATTATAATGATATAGTATATAAACTTTCAGCGATTCTCATCTAGAACTTTCAAGAGTATTATTGTTGTTTTTTAAAGACCTTATACACACAACTTTTTACAATTGATCTGCATGACACCACTGGTAAAACATTATGTATGTTTATAGTTTAACGATACGACGTATAGACTTTGATTATATTAAACAGTTAATATAGAGTTATTTTTATTTTAAAATTAAATTTTATAATTCATATATATGTCTTAATTTCGTTTCCGTTTGTTGACCACTTAGGTCCACTTCCTAATATACACTTGAGTGTTCTGATAAAAACTTTAAACAGACGTTCGAACTCTAAAAAGTTTTATTTTTCAACTAAATTTCCTGAGGCGAGCACCAGGTCACCAATTCTTAATTTGAATTTTCGAAGACGTGTTGTTTCCTTTGATATTCGTTCCACTTTTCTGTCGGAAGACTTACCCTCTTTTATTATCGTTTACTTCGTTGACTGTTTGTTGATTAGAGTTTTTATATGTCCGTTGAGGACGTCGAGTTAAGGTCTTTTTATTTGCTGGGTTAGTTTTTTACCCGGTTTCTTGATTTATCTGTAAAGAGGTTTCTTCTGTGTGTCTACCGATTGTTTGTGTACTTTTCTACGAGTTGTAGTGAGTGATAGTCTCTTTACGTTTGGTTTTGGTATTACTCCATGGTAAAGTGCGGTCAGTCTTACCGACACTAGGTTTTCAGATGTTCGTTATTTACGACCTCTCCCATATCTCTTTTCCCTTGGGAGAATGTAACAACCATCCTTACGTTTGATCAAGTCGGTGATACCTCTTGTCACACCTCTAAGGAATTTTTTGACCTTTATCTTGACGGAATACTGGGTCGTTAGGGTGACGACCCGTATGTGTGACTCCTTTGGTCTTAACTTTCTCTGTGTACATGGGGTTACAAGTAACGTCGTGACAAACATTATCGGTCCTGTACCTTCGTTGGATCTACAGGTAGTCGTCTACTTACCTATTCTTTCGACACCATGTATAAGTGTTGTCTCGTAATGAGTCGGTAATTTTTCTTATGTAACCTTAGTCAAGATTACTCCACCTACTTTGACCTCGGTTAATATGTCTCACTTCATTCGGTCTTTCTTTTTGTGGTTATGTCATATGATTGTGTATATATACCTTAAATCTTTCTACCATTGCTATTGGGACATACACTCTGTCGTTTTCTCTGTGTCTACATATCTTGTCAGAAAACCTGAGACTCCCTCTCCCTCTCCCACCCTACTAAACCCTCTTACCGTAACTTTGTACATATTATAGTATATACTTTGCTTAGTGGTCAGGTCCAAGCTACGTCCTATGACCTACGAACCTCGACCACGCGACCCTACTGGGTCTCCCTACCGTGCCCCTCCCTCCTCCCTCTCCCCAAGTTCTACCCCTTGTACGCATATGGACACCGTCTAAGTACAACTACATACCGTTTTGGTTATGTTATAACATTAATTGGAGGTTAATTTTATTTATTTAAATATAATTTTTTTTTTCTTACGTCTAAGTGACGTACTTGGGTACGTTACCCTGTACCCAGTTAGGGACCAGTCCCTTGATCCTAGGGTGTACGGAACCTCGTTGATTCGGGTACGTGGCATTAGTCTCTCGAATGCGTGAGGTTTCTTTTCGGGCGTATTGCGTTGTTTCTTGGGCGTACTACGTTGATTCTGGGTTGTGTCGGTTTTTTTTATTATTTATAAAATTTTATTGACTAAATTCTATGACAAGACACGTTGTCTTCATACAACTCACACTTAAAGTTGTCAGTATTTTGAAGTATCTGTTATAATTTATTGTGAACTTATGTATTAATAACTTTCTCGTAATGGATCTTTCGAAGTCAAGACAATCAACGTGTAGGTAAGATAGTTAGTGACCTCCCAGACTCATCAAAAGTGGTCTATGGTCTGACTTGACTAAGACTTGAGACTAATTGGGTTCTAGTTGGTGATGACGTAACCACCTTTACCTTCTGACACCCTACTGATATTGACCACGAAAGTTTAGTTATAACTACCTTTGTGCTTTCGAGGAGACCCGTTTTAGAAAGTGTGAACACCGTCGGAAAAGACGTCGGACTCGTCATCGACATGAGTCTCGGAGAAAGCGACAGACCTTTAACAAGTCCTTCAAGACCTCTGTGTTTCATTTTCCTCTTTAAGTTTGTCCTCCTATTCGTGTAGCAAAGATTGTGGTAGAAGAAAAATAAATACACGATTACAAAAGGGTTATTCATTGAAAGTCAACTCAAGATAAAAAGATTTCAATCCTTTCTTAATGACTGATAGGTAGGTATACGTACTCGATGGACTGTTACCGATTAATATTTATCTCAATATACCGACTCTTTGTCTCTTTTTTTTAATATTATCAAAAATGTGGACTCTTAAATCTAAGTGACACAAGGTCGTTTTTGTTAAGGTAACATCCGTTACGATCTGTTTTTAGTAATTTACTAAAGTTGACAATTTCTCTCCAAAACTGGAGATGTAATTAGGTATTTATTGTAGTTATTAGTTTAGTTACGTGTAGGATTTTAAGTTTCAAAATTCTGACGTTAGTATTGATAGTCTGAACGAATTCATGAAGATTCAGTTTTTTTAGATATATATTTACCACTAAAATGGTCTTCACTGTACTCCTTAAATACCTCTATCTGTTAGACTTATGTCGGTTGTAACTCACTATGGTGTGGTAGGTGGAACCTGTACAGTCATATCCTTAGGGGGAGTCATCGTAGACCTATGTTTAGGTTCAATTTTACTTTCTGAAGTAAAGGGTAATAACTGTGTCGGACTTTTCGTCTTTACATCTACTTGTTACTGTTACTGTTTTATTTTAGGGATGACTTTTCACAAATATTAGTAATATCTTTGTACAAAGATAGTTTTATATAAAGTAATCGTAAATTTTTTTATTTTATATATAATTTTATTTTGGAGAGTAAGTGGTTTTTTATAATTACTAAATGACAGTGGATGAAAAAATACTTGACAGAATCCTAGTTGTAGACACTGTTATTATAAAAGGTTAGACCGTTTATCACTGACGAAAGAACTGACTTCTCTTTCCCTTCTTAGTTCAGGACTTTTCTTCGTATAATAAAATTAAAGATATCTATGGTATTATTCTAGAATTCTAAAAAGAAGATAACGTATTGAAATAAAACATCCACTATAAAAATATTTAAATCGTTACAGACTTGAGGGTTAACTATGTACGTTATAATCTATAAAAACCAAAATATTTGTTACTTCGTATATTTAAGTAAATTTTTTTAATAAACTTGAAAGTGGGAATACTTCTTTGATGTAGATCACGTTTATCTAATAGAATCATAAAATCATTTAAGAAATATGGAATATAGGTCAGTAAATGTACCTCTGATATTTTCAATGTACTTAGTTGAAGTCTAATCATTTACATGACGGTCAAGTCTTTCTTGTGTCTTTTTCGGATCAAAAGACCCAAAATTAAAGATGTTCTTAACATAATATGTATAAGAAATGGAAATGGTGTAGTGTCACTCCAACATTTCTGTCTCAGTCTCTTTTTTTGATCTGAGTAAAATCGTCGAAAACGGATCTTCTTGTATTACCCGAGAATCCTAAACAAGAAGTATTCCAACGAAACATAAACATGGTTCGATTTCGTATAAGTGTCTGGAATTTGACTTAAGACCCAACTGTGAATCGAGTCGAGTAGTTCTCGTAGGGATGTTACTGTTATCATAAGGAAAGTGAAGACTCTGTGAACACACACGCACGAGCCAATGAGTCAGCACAGACTGAGAAACACTGGGGTACCTGACGTCACGTGGCCCGAGGAGACAAGTACTCTAAGAGGTCCGATCTGATGACCTCTCCCACCGGTAAAGGAAGAGGTCTCTGTTGAGAGTTTTTCCAGGTTTAGTGGTCATATACACCAAGTCGAGAACTTCTCAATTTTTCTTTCATACGTCAGGTTAGTACAGTATTTTATTCGGTCAAAAGTTTCGAGTCTCCGAAGGTAAACATATATACGAAATCGTAACGTTTTCTTTGGAATAGAAAAGTCACTAAAAATTCTAGTACTCTTGAAAATGGAACTTAGAACTAAAGTCGTTATAACAAGAAGAGTAACGTTTGTTGTTGTGTCTTTCGTAAGTTAAACCGTTTGTCGGACTTCACTTATTGCAGTGACAGAAATCTCCTATGTTGGTGACGTTTATTTGCTTCGTTAAGATAGTGTTACCCTAAGATCCTGATGTATAAGATACTTCCAAAAAAGGGATATAATTCACAAGACGAATTTTATTAATGTCTTAAGAGTTCAAGAATTTCTAGAGTTTGTGAAAAAACGAAATATATAAGACATCAAACGTAAAGGTTATCACTCCACAATGAAAATATTACATTTTCGTTCTTTCGTAAATTTAGTTAAATTCCTGTGACTTTGAGTTCCTTCGATTTATTACACGGATACCAGGGTATCAAATTCATCGTCTCAGTCCTAGACTTGACTCAAGAAAGACTAAGTTTTCGGCGCGAGAAAAGGTTAAGTTACTATAGGAACGTAGGACCGGGAGTGCAGACACCCAAAACTAAAGGAGTAGACGTTTTACAATCTATACTAATTAATTTGAAGCTACCTCGGGTAAGTCCTCGGTGATTCTCTCCTCCTGCTCGAGTTTTAGTTACGTCCAGAAGAAGGGAATCATGGAAGTATTTCCGTAGCGGGTAGTTGTTGTTTTAGTCTTGTTTTTGTCTGTAAAATTTTTTTTTGTCATAATTAGTGTAAATAGATTGTATAGTCCGTGGGTGCATGCTGAATTAAACTTCTTTTCTTATTTTCCTCCCCTTTACCGTACATTTACTGATTGATCTACCAGAGATTCTCAGGGGTAAACCGAGATGTTAAGATGTTGGGAAAGATTGATCTTTGTTTGGCATAAAAAGTATGGGAAGACGTCTCGACTTAAAAAAACGACAAAAAGTCATCTTTGGACATACAGGAACCATAGTGAGTACAAAACCGGTAGACTACCTTATTACCAACGGTCCATCAATTATCTTCTCTCTTCTCGAACACATACGTCGTTGTTTAAATTTCTACTTTTTCGGTGGATCTTTATAAAATCTTTCTTTTAATGAAAGGGTCCGGTCGACATGGTCATCAGAGGTATACTACTTACGTTTTCCGAGCATTGATCCAAACGTGGTGACAGAATATGACGAACCTTCCTTCTTTCTCCTTTCCTTCTGAATGTTGGGTGTTAGGAATTTATCCCTGATATACGTCTTATTTAATGTGAATTATATAAAACCCCTAGTTCCATTGGATTAATGAGGTGAGGGGTTCGGATTAATAGTATCTCGTATATTAGATGGTCTTTACCAGTAAGATTATAAAGTGTATATGTACCGAAAAGACTTAGAAGTTACTGACAAATAATACTAATATATTTTATACAATCGCGTACTTTGAGGTCTTAGTGGTACACAATGGGTATACAGTTCTTTAATAAAGTTTACACTATACGTACTCTAAATTTATATTTTTTACGTTAATTCTCACTGAGTCAGTGACTAGAAGATGGTGTTAATACTAGAATAGTAATTTTTTTCTTATGTATTGAGTATCCTTTTTTATATAAAAATTTTTGTTATTGAGGTTTTTCGATTTTATCTTGTGTTTGACGAAATTTCTTATATACTAAAAGATTTTCGTTTGACTAACAAAAAATTAAATAAACCGAGATGGCCCAGAATCAACGTCGTACGTCCTATAGATCGAGGGACTGGTCCCTAGTTTGGGTTGGGGGACGTATCCATCGTACCTCAGAATTGGTGACCTGGTAGTCCCTTTAGGGTTTCACTTTAAAAAAAATTTTTGGAGTGAAAAATGAGTTTTCTTAAACAAAAGTAACGAAGTTTTGTGATTCACCTGTATTTTTAATAATTTTTCTTCTTAGTTATAAATTATCTAAAAGGGTACAGAGGTTCTATATTAGACTTTGAGTAAAGAGAGTAAAAGAAAAATTACAAAGGATTTTGTTGTAAAACGGAGAAGAAGGGGATAAACTGATGGAATCACACCGAGGTCTCATGAGTCGTAGAGAGGAACATAAAGTGTAAGAAAGACTCGGGACGTAATTTACTATAACAGACCAAACAAGTCTTAGGACAACCAAGAAACAGTTAATTTCAAAGGAGTAGATGTTGTAAGGGAGGAAATCTTTATTAGACCTACACTATGTCATTTAAATTTATTCCCGTAATAATAAGACTTAGTATCTCATACTTTCTGTAAATACTCCAATTATTGAAGATTACCGAGGAGTTTCCTATGAATTCTGAAGGTCTCATCCAATAAAGGTTTATCCTACATCAGAAAGCTATCTTAAAGAATGGAATTTACAAACAAGTCAAAAAAGTTTCCATCAAACTTTTGACCCAGGTAAGAATAGTCGGATTTTTTTTTTTTTTTCAAGATTCCTTCCTTAATTCTGGTTTCATTTGTTTAGTAAATGAATATTAGTAATTAAATAAATATAAGTCAATGTTGACATAAAAATTTATGTAATATATAAATTAAAATAATAGTAATAAAATTTCAATGTAGGTTTAGATAAATAATATTCTCATGTTTAAACAGGAGGCGGAAATTTGTCTCCTCTTGTACCGTAGTGAGTGAAAACCCTTTACCGATCCCTAGTCTTCCTATTTGATGCATGCTTCCGATCTTCCAAAGTTCCATCAGATCGGGTAGATAATCTTTCACTTTCTTTCACTTTCAGCGAGTCAGTACAGGCTGAGAAACGTTAGGATACCAGATATGTCAGGTAACTCAAGAGATCCTGTCTTATGACCTCACCCATCGGAAAGGGAAGAGGACCCCTAGAAGGGTTGGGTCCCTAGCTTGGGTCCATAGAGCGTAATGTCCACCTAAGAAATGGTCAACTTGGTGTTCCCTTCGGGTTCTTATGATCTCACGTATCGGATAGGGAAGAGGTCCCCTAGAAGGGTTAGGTCCTTAACTTGGTTCCAGAGGGCGTAATGTCCTCCTAAGAAATGGTCGACTCAGTGTTCCCTTCGGGTCGGGTAGATAATGGATTACAAATTTAGGGTAATCTTTCAGAAGTTCTTTAGATAAAATCCTATAGAGGTCCTTTTCTTTAGAGTAAAAGAATCTTGAGGTTTGAACTCTCTTAAAACTAAATTACTCCAGAAGTGTGACTTAGTTTTTGGGTAGAGGGTAGTATTAATGGTTGACCAAGTTCAAGACGGGGAGCCCTTATGTATTTAAGTTTCAAAATGGAGGACACTCTTCGGAAGACCGATCTAGTCATAGAGACGGAGGGGTGAGGGTGTCGCGAAACACAAGAAGGAATAATTTCTTAGTTTGTGTAATATAAAATTAATAACAAATGGATAGAGGGATGACCAGATGTATAAGGAATTCTTATCTCTTACAAAAAGACATAGGGTTTACACATTGTCTTAGACTGTGTTTTCTGTAAGTTATTTATCAATGACTTACTAGTTTGTTTAGTTGATTAGAACTTACTTTGATTTACGGTAGTCAAGGACGTCGTAAGAAGTACATAGTATGAAAACTCAGTGAAGGTTTGGGACCGTCAAGAGATGAGTTAGTTTAGGTTAAACTGACGTAGGGAAGACTATATCCTATGGGTCGGTTTATAGTGGGTATGTTTGTTACTTACGTCCACCTACTTACAGGGGGTCTTCTGTCCTCTTAAATAAAGTAGGTCCGAAGGTAGAAACATCTGTTCTTCAGACCGAAATATTTTAGGATCAGGACATGAACTCACTTTCTCTTTCTTCCATATGTTTACCTTTCTCTTTGTCATCTATAGGGACACTAAATTTCGATACTGTGTTTTGTTGTTGGAAATTGTTTGATGAGAGTAGAAAAGGGAGGGTCTCTTATCTCATAATTTTATTTATATATTTGTAAGATACTGGGAATGGAATTACATGAGGTGAAAATTTTCTAGATTGGGTCCAAACAGTCTTCTCGATTAGTTCACTTCACCGAAGAAAAATCTAGGACTTAATTTCTTTTTTTTTTTCATAAAGTTTATTTGACGATTGTCCATGACGGTCTATAGGAGATATAGGAGTACTTCTATATGGTCAGTGACGGAGGTCTTCGGTCCCTCCCTCTACACTAAATAGGTGACAAAATAGGTAGAAAATAATAAACGTCAGAATATTGAGGACAAATACTCTATCGAGTCTTAAAAGGTAACCTTATTAGAAGAGATTCCCTTTATTATCGGATCCTTTAATGACACCTGAGTAAGGAAGTAAGGAGTTTGTAGGTTACTCATGTGTTCTACATGGGACCTTGCTTATTTGGTATTTTCGATGACTCTCTTATTTAAAATACAGGGTAGTAAAATTAAAAATATTGGCTACGACAAAGACTATATGTTTGTGATGACTTAACTTTCTTGTTCCTAAAGTTATAATATTCTGGTCTCTATTTAAGATTCAAAACGATAAGTATTTTACGTATTAGAATTTATTCGGTGAATTAGAGAGAGATAAATTGGAAGGAAACAAACATTTTATCCTCATTATGCGGGATATATTATCCCTAAATATACCTGAGAGACTCCGTCTTCTAGTATCATCAATTCTTATATCTGGGATCCCGGGCTAAAGATCCTAAAATTAGTACCAAGTCGGTGATGGATCGTCACACTAGAACCCATTTAATACATTGGTTAAATGTTGAAGTAAAGGAGAACACTTTCGATCTCTATTATGGTAACGGATAGAGTATCGTAACAATATTCCCAATTTACTCAATTATAAATATTCTACGAATCTTGTGAAGATCGATAATAAATAATATTAATAATGATTTATTTATATTCACAAAGTATATGAGTTTTCACTATTATTTCGACAATAACAGATAACAAAGATGAAATACCAATAATGGAACTTAAAGTACCATTAGGTCCGACTAAAAGAAATTTATTCTATGGCGTCAATTTAGTTTACAAGAGTAACATCGGAGACAAGGGTTGACTCATTGTAATTTGTGATCTTAACATAGAAGAAGGAAGACAACAAACCATTTAAGGTCTTAGTGGATTTTGTTAGTTCTATCGGTTTCTTTCATGAAACTTAGTATGAATTTTTGTGTTTTAGGAAGAAGTATATATAGTAGTTCTGTTATCGTCTTTAAAACGAATATGAGAAGATAATGGTAGTTCGATAAATGGTACTAACCTACAATAGTAGAATTTGAGATATTAACTCTTATATTGATGTAGATAGATCTTTAACACTACTTTAAAATATTGGAATGACTAAATGAGGAAATTAAATCATTTTTATCTTGATGTACTTAAGAAGGAATTCTGTTAAAAGATTTTGGATATGGAGTTTTGATTTTCAGTACAAACCACTATTTTCTCAGTAGTGGTAATTACATTTTTCATTCTGTTCCTACAAATGATAATGTGATGATAAGTCTAAATGACGTCTTTACTGTCAGTCATATGAATCGGTTGTTTTATTTTGTATATACAAAAATTTTTGTACGTTCGAGAAACTAGAGGTAGTTGTCTACCTCCAGAAACAGGGGAGGGAATCTTAAACCCGTCCTAATATTAACGAAGTTAGTTATCTCATGTCTCATGATATTCCTAAAGGTTTCAGTTTTTCCGGTACTTTGTAGTTGGATGCGAAAGAGTAAGATCCCCTTCGATCAACGGTCTATTTTTCAAGTTGATGGGACTGTGACAGTACGAGTCCTCCGGTTCTCAACCGTGACACCAGTTGTTAGGGTCGACTCGTGGGGGGGTGGTTTAGTTCTAGGTCATAGTTGACGGTCGGAGCACTTACTCGGTGGAGACTCCGGGAGACTCACAAGTAAGTCCAGTGACGATGATGTCAGTTTAGACTGATTTTCGTGTACTTTCTGGTGTACGTTTTTGATGATTTACCCGAGAGGGTCTTAAGGGTTGGGTGTTTTGGTAATCGTTCTATTTTATTAACAAAGGCTGATGATGTACAACCCTTTTGGATATTCGGTCGGTATCATTGATCTTATCATGTTTAGGGTCCTTTTTTTGTTTTTGATTATAATAGTCGACACTATATTTGTATATAGATTCTTTTTAGTCTCACAGTTGACTTTTTATCTTTGTCATTTTGTCAAGATATTCTAGTAAGTTAGTGTTGACTCTATGTTTTTATTTAAAGTTTATTTAGTCATTAAATTTACTTTCGTAAGTTTAGTATATTTATTTTAGTACTCATTTATAAAGACAATAACAAGTCGACGAGTCAGTATAGGTTAAGAAACACTGGGGTACCTGACGTTGTGTGGTCCGAAGGGGAAGGATATGATAGAGGGTCTCAAACGAGTTTGAGTACAGATAACTCCGTTACTACGGTAGGTTGGTAGAGGGGGAAGAGGAGGACGTGATTTAGAAATGTCGTAGTCTCAGAAAAGGTTACTCAGTCGAGAAGTGTAGTTCACCGGTTTTATGACCTCGAGGTCAAAGTCGTAGTCAGGAAGTTTACTTATAAGGTTACTCATAAGTCTTTTACTCATAAAGAAAATCCTAACTGACCAAACAAGAGGAACGACAGGTTTCCTGAGAGTTCTCAGAAGAGGTCGTGGTGTCAAGTTTTCGTAGTTAAGACACCGCGGATCGGAAGGAATGCCGGGTTACGAGTGTAGGTATGTACCGATGACCTTTTTGGTATCGAAACTTATCTACCTGGAAACAGTCGTTTCACTATAAAGACGAACAAATTATGTGACAGTTCCAAACAGTATCGAAAAGAAGGTTCCTCATTCGCAGAAAATTAAAGTACCGACGTAAGTGACAGGTGTGACTAAAACCTCGGGTCTTTGTACCCGACTAAGGTGACAAAGTGGTAGGTAAACGGTACTTCACTACCCTGGTCTACGGTACTAGAATCGAAAGACTTACGACTCAAAATTCGGTCCAAAAAGTGAAAGAAGAAAGTGGAAGTAGTTCTTCCAGAAATCAAGCAGAAATGAAAGACAGTAATCCCACTACAGTAGACGTATAGACTCCAATAAGTATAAAGAGGGTCGTTAGAACTAAGGTCGAACACGAAGTAGGTCGGGTCGGAAAGAGTACTACATGAGACGACGACGACGACGATTCAGTGAAGTCAGTACAGGCTGAGACACGCTGGGGTGTCTGTCGTCGGGTGGTCCGAGGAGGCAGGACCCTAAGAGGTCCGTCCTTGTGACCTCACCCAACGGTAAACTACATGAGACGTATATTCAATTTATTCGTCCCACTGTTATATGTCGGAACCGTATGAGGAAAGGGCTAAACCTTTGGTCAGGTAACAAGGTACAAGTACAACGAAGAACTGGACTTATGTCCAAAGAGTCCTCGGTCCATTCCACTAGACCATAAGGGTAGAGAACTTCTTAGAAGGTCAAACAACACTAGGTGTGTCAGTTTCCGAAATCGTATCAGTTACTTCGTCTTTATCTACAAGAAGACCTTAAGGGAACGAAAAAGATACTAGGTTGTTGACAACCGTTAAACTAGAGACCAAGGAGACGGAAAAGATATAGATCGAATATGTAGACCTTCTAGAACCAAGTGTATGATAACTTCGGATCGAACTTCCTAAAACTCGTAATGGGACGATCGTACACTTTACTCGTGTTGACACGTCATCAAACCTGTAAGAAACCGTAACGGGAAGAAACCCTGACTTTACGATTTGTGTGGGATTCTGACCTTATATTTCTTTTTTTAAGCTATTTAAAGTAATATATTTATAAATTTTTAAACCTTACCGTTTTTTTTTTTTTCCAGTTTGACTCTTTTTATAAAGTTTACCGTGATGATAAAAAAGAATCTACTAAAACTAACGAATAGTGAAATCAAGTAATTAAGTCATGAAATTTTTTATAAATAACTCGAGGTAGAAGGTACATATTCTCTCACGGTCGGTGAATCTTGTAGTTTTATTGGTCCTGTCTGTTCCAGGAACAGAAGTACTTCGAATGTAAGATCCCTGCAATCCCCTTTCGTTTCCAATGAGAGGACACAACCCGCCAGTCCGGAAAGATCATTCAGTCGTAAAGACTTCCTTCATTTCTTAGTTCAGTATGTCCTTTTCTCAAAAGGTCCGTTTTCTTTGTCGTTCGTGTTTCTTATACACGACCACGTATATTCTTTGGTTTTTTCGTTCGTATTCGAGGTGTACCGTTCTTTAAACGAGTGACGACACCGAGACAATAAATTTTACTACGGACCATAAACGACTGTAACTATTTATAAATGACTTCCTTACTTACTTTACACCGACCTCGTCTTACTCGTTCCGTTTTCTCTTGACGTCTACTTCGATTTCTTCAGTGTGCCACACTGGACATCTAGTACATTTTGTGACATCAGTACCCTTCTAAAATCGGGAAATGACACTCACTCTAACTTTCGGAGATAGTCTAATACTCGTTTCGTTACCGTACTAGACTGAAAGGGATTGTTTCCTAGTGAACCCATGACACGTCTCTTATCTGTGTCACGTGCTATCTTCGTCTCTCTGTCCATTCTCGGAAGACGTTATCAGGTTCGTTCTCTACTACTACTGAACCTGGGACGTCTTCGTTACCTTGTCTTCCCTTTAGTAAACTCTTAGAATACTTCCATTTCAGTTCCCCGAAAGATTACACAATCTACCTTTATACTCTCTGTCCATTAAGTTTCTTCCGACTTGAACCTCTTGTGTAGAAAGAAATTTGTTTAGGGTTATTGTGAGCCCATATTTTGTCAGTGATTCTTTGTGGAGGAAAAATATGGAAAAGACAAAATAAAGTTTCGTTATCTAAAAGTAAATTTTAAGAAATCATGTATTTTTCGTTTCTCCGTTTTTGCTTTTTGATATTAGAGTGGCATGTCTCTCCTTGTGATAGTAAATAAAATTTTTCCACACATACGTGCACAAATTAAAGATTTACCTTAATATAGGAACCTTGACGTTGGAGAAAAAAAAGGGGTTTATTTTTATACGACACTTGTAACGAGGTACAGTTACAAAGGAAAATAATAATGTACTGAATTACTGACATTTCTGTTACGACGTTTAAATCCAACGGACGTAAGAAGATTTAATATTCGTACTTTTGTTTGATACAATAAATCTAATTTTCAACTTTTTTGACTCCCTTTATACAGTTTCTTTAAAAGATGTCTTTTCTTTTAGGATTAACTCTCAGAGTTCGAAAAGGTCTTATGTAGTCTATATGACATCTAGTGTGTATAGTCAAAAATGTTTTATTGTAAAATAAAAGAATCTTGATACACACGCACACACACACACATATGTGTGTACGTACATACACACCCTCATCCCTTCTATCTTATGGTGTAAAATTTATATAAATTACAAACCCAGATCGTACTCTGACGAATATTCCTGTCGTCATTGTTCTTATATAAATACCTGTTTGTTTATATGTATGGAGAAATTGAAGTTTGAAATCATCTTCTAATTACTCGAGGAGTAAACCCCGAAGTCCTTGAAAAAAGTGTAGACTGTGAAAGCATGAAAATGATCCGACATACAGAGGTAGGAGTCGTAGTTTTATGAGTAGTAGTCTAAGATTTCCTTCTTTTGACTGAACTCTCTTACAGGTAGCTTTTGACACATTTTGTGAGATTAACTTTATCGAGTTTTCAGTTGAAGTAAATAATCTGTTTTGGAAGTATAAGTCTTAGTATTATGTCGAAGATTCAAGGTTTTTCATTGAGTTGGACCGTACCCTATTAGTATATATTTTAGTTTAACAGAAAGATAAAGGAAGAAGTTGTAAAGACTAACGAAAAGTGAAGTCGAATAAGTAAGTGAAAAGTTATTTTATAAATAACCCATAGTAGATAGTGTATAGTCAGACATGATCGGTGATTCCTATGATCTCACCAGTCCTGACTGTAATAGGAACGGAAGTAGTTCAAGTGTTTTCTAGTCAATCTGGTCTCTATTTCTTTTCTGAGTTCATCTCTAGTCCCGGTTTTTTTTTTCCTTGAATAAATCTTAGAATTTGTGATAGTTAGTGTTTTTGTGAAGGTATGTTTCTTTGAGTCCTCATTATTTTTTATTTACTAAATTTCAGAGTGACAACCAATCATCGTGTTGATCTTTATTTTGGTCAGTTTATGATGTTGTGAAAGTGTTAAGAAAACAGTTTTAACATAAAGTTATATGATTAAATATCTAAAACAAATTATTTCTTGTAAAATGAGAGGAATGGACTAAGTTGCGGTAGGTCGTTGTTCCCGCATGGTTCATCCGGAAAACAAGATCAACTATATTATCCTTAACTCCTATGGATCGTTTATCATGTTTTTCAAAAAATTTGTATGATTAAACGTTTATATGTATTTACTCTATTTATGAATTTTTCATTATCTTCACTCACTCTCGATCTTTCTGTGAATATGTCGTGTGTTTAGAAGGTTGTTTCGTGTGAAATGTTAGTTGATTGATTACCAACCGACCTCAAATGAATAATAATTCTGATGGTGAACATTAATTTTCTCGTCTTAGTACATATTGATCATCCATCCAAACGGATAATAACGTAGTAAGTCAACGACAGAGAATGTTATAATTGGGATGTAGAAAAAGTTCCAAAGACCTTTTGTCTAGTTATAATCAACCGGTAGAGTTTAAAGTGAAGTTTTATGTACCTTCGGGTTGTATATAAAATATAATATTTCTAGTTAAGGTTCATTTCACTAGATCCTGAAAATTCAGATTGTGTATACTTTTGAAATATTACTATTAATACAAACCGTTATAAAATTTCTTCTAAAGATACAGCGGTCAAGTCAAGTCAGAGAGTCAGCAAGGACTGAGAAACGTCGGGACACCTGACGTCATGCGGTCCGAAGGGACAGGTAGTGGTTGAGGGTCTCGAATGAGTTTGAGAACAGGTAGCTCGGTCACTACGGTAGGTTGGTAGAGTAGGAGACAGTAGGGGAAGAGGAGGACGGAAGTTAGAAAGGGTCTTAGTCCCAGATAAGTTTACTCAGTCAAGAAGAGTAGTCCACCGGTTTAATGACCTCAAAGTCGAAGTCGTAGTCAGGAAGGTTACTTATAAATCCTGAGTAAAGGAAATCCTACCTGACCAACCTAGCGGAACGACAGGTTCCCTGAGAGTTCTCAGCAGAGGTTGTGGTGTCAAGTTTTCGTAGTCAAGAAGTCACGAATCGAAAGAAATATCAGGTTGAGAGTGTAGGTATGTACTGATGACATTTTTGGTATCGAAACTGATCCACCTGGAAACAACCGTTTCATTACAGAGACGAAAAATTATACGACAGATTCGACCAGTATTGAAACGAAGGTTCCTCATTCGAAGAAAGTTAAAATACCGACGTTAGTTAGTAGACTTCACTAAAACCTCGTGTTTTTCTATTTCAGACAGTGACAAAGGAGTAGATAAACGGTACTTCACTACCCTGGTCTACGGTAATGGAATCAAAGGACTTACAACTCAAAATTCGGTTGAAAAAGTGAGAGGAGAAAGTGAAAGTAGTTCTCCGAGAAATCAAAAAGAAGTGAAAGACGGCATTTCCATCACAGTAGACGTATAGACTCCAATGACTACAAAGAGGGCCGTTAGAACTAAGGTCGAAGACGAAGTAGGTCAGATCGTAAAGAGTACTACACGAGACGTATATTCAATTTGTTCGTCCCACTGTTATATGTCGGAACTGCATGAGGAAAAGGTTAAACCTTTGTCAGTCAACAAGGTACAGGTCAAGATTGACAACGAAGGACTGGACGTATGTCTAAAGAGTCCTCCGTCCAATCCACCAGACCATAAGAGTAAAGAAAGTCTTAAAAGGTATCAAACAACACTAGGTGTGTCAGTTTCCGACCGTATCAGTTATTTCGTCTTTATCTACAAAAAGACCTTAAGAGAACGAAAAAACTACTGGGTTGTCTACGACCGTTAAACTAGAGACCGAGGAGACGGAAAAGATTTAGATTGAACTTGTAGACCTTCAAGTGCCAAGTGCATGACAACTTCGGACCGAACCTCTTAAAACTCGTAATGAAACGATCGCACACTCTACTGACGTTAACACGTCGTCAGATTCGTAAGAAACCGTAATGGAAAGAAACCCTAACTTTACTTTTGACTGGAAAAGGTCAGGACACCGGTCACGACTCAAAAGGTTTAAACGACCGTATAACTCACGTCGTGAAAGTGTCGTAGTCGAAAATGCTAAATTTTATCGAGTTGTCCTTAAAGCAGTGGAGGTGATCGAAACAAGGATCACTACGAAGGATTCCGGGTGAACTGAAGCGTAAGGTTCTACAGACCGAGATCCACTTACTAGTGTGGTAACACCAATAGACCCAGTACTTCTAGAAAAATTATAACAAGAAGACACATAACAACGGTGAAGAAGAATTCTAGACGAAGAGAATCCAGTTATGGTAAAGACACGAAATAACGTGGGTAAAAACGTACTTTAAAGGGGAACTATAGAGAGTAAGAGGACTTCGCTAGAGATCAGAAAGGGTAAGATAACAAAAGGAGATAAAGAAACGTGACTAGTGACTCCTTCCGAAAGAATAGAGAGGAACGATAAGAAACCTTACGACGTAAGTTTACCCATATAGAAAGGAAAAGAGGAAACGGAAAGTACAGAAAAGAAAAGAGTCGTTAAACATTCCGGAGGGGTCTGTTGGTACAGACCAAAGATACAGATGAAAAAGAATTTTGTGTAAAGGATTTTCACTTTTTGTAAAAAGGAAAGTAAATATATAAAAACAAAGCAATAAGGGGTGTTTTCTGAAATATGGTAGTGAGGTTTTGTCCTCGTTGGTATCCAATCAGAAATAAATAAATGAGTCACATGTCTTAGTTAATGTTAATTGGAATTTTTTTTTATAGTGCATTTACTTTGACCGGCATTTGCTATGACTTTTTGTTTTGTCGAGTTTTTTTCTACTTTTTTTGAGTGGTATGTATTTCTACATTTCTATAAATCTTAAAAATAATAAAGGTAAATGGACAAAGAGACCTCTGACCCGTCTACTAAAGACACCGTTCCCATATGACAATTAGTTTGCATCGTGTAGAAAGTAGAAGACCAGTCTTTAAGAGTGTACGTAGTCTCCTTCGGGAGGTCTATGAAATTTAGATTTTTGTATTAATTAATTTGAGGTTCCAAAGTTCCAGGTCGAAGAGATATGATACCTTCTCCCTTCCCTCACCTCTCCTCTAATGGAACACCCCAGTTTCAATGGAACCTATACAAAATTAGATTAATGTAATTACAGAGTTGTGACAGTCCCTTATCCTTCAAGATACATTCGGTTCAACACATAGGAAGAATTCGTCGGTTTGATAGAATTCCTTTTGAATAAAAAATCCTTCTATGACACTTGTGTTTCACAGATACAAAATTTTGGACTTTGCGACATATATTGAATGAACGACCACAATTTCTAGACAGTGACATTTGTAGTTTCTCATGGGTGGGGTAGAAAGAACTGGAGGAGTGGAGGGAAATGGACTAAAATATCGTAAGCAGTCGTGGACTGAATCATAATTCGAAGGAGGTCTTCCTTTTGAGGTCCGGGTTCTCCAAAGTGACCGTTTAAGATGGTTTGCAAATTCCTCCCTTTTTTGTGGTCAAGATATATTGAAGGGAGGGACTCCGGACTATGTGACTACGGTTTTGTTCTTTGATTCCGTGTCCACTTGTCGGGAGTATTTGTCTCTACATACCAAAATTTTGAAGTACTGTTTTAAAATCGTTCGTTAAAGTTGTAAAATTTTCTTATTATGTAATGATGATTTTGTCCAAATAGATCATTACGTGCCGACCAAATTGTAGGTTGACTACTTCTCATGGTTACTTGATGACCTATGTGGGTTGTGTTTATTTGGAGTTTAGTTAATATTAGTTTCTTCAGTTTATTTTTTTCTTGACTTTAACATACTAAAATAAATATATTTTGGGATCTTTTGAGGTTGTTTGACCCTCACAGGCTTTCGTCTAGTTACAAAGGACCTCTGGCTCCCCTCTCTTCAACCGTTCTTTCCTACACTCCCTCTTTTATGTTTCGTCGTTTTTCTGAAGACTCCTACTACCTACACAAGTACTAGAACTGACACCTCTACCAAGGTGTCTTTTTGTGAATGTAGTTTTAAATAGTTTTGAATAGTTTTATATACAAAGTTTGTCTACGTCGAATAACTTATAGCCATTCTGAAGTTATTCTGACAAGAATTTTTCCGTTGTTTCTTTATATTAATAAATGAATTTAAGTTTTAAGTCAAAGATGAAAGGTAAGGGAATCTAATAAGAGTTCTAAAGATACCGAAGTATTAGTTTTGTCGAACACTAAAAATTTCTAAAAAAAAATTATATCTTGGAACTTAAACTAGGTAGGTTTTTGTGTATCATATGTATGACAACTAAATGAAACGACGTGTCATTTTTGATTGTGTTGTGACATTTCGTTGGTATACGGTTATTTTAATTATTTTTTTTTTTTGTCCCTATTGGTTGAAAATGTCCTACACTTTCGGGTTTACGAAGACTTCTCTCCACTATATATTAAGTTTATTTGTAAAAGAATTTTTATATAAAAACGATATTCTATTAGTAACAAAAAACACGGGAAATCTTTGGATCGATACCAAAGAATTTTAAGTCATTGACTACGTCTTAATAAAGTGGAACAACTAAAATATTATATTTCTTTTGAGTATGTAATGGAACGGTAAGATTATAGAAAAAGGTGGTAACGAAACCGGTTGAGTTGTACTTATAGGTACCCAACGTTATATACGTATCATCTACCTACGACTTTAGCTGTGAGGAAGGTCAAAAGTAGAATTTTTTTACAAATGAATTTACTGATAAAAATAAATGTAATAGTCTACAAGATACCTTTTGACTAGTCTTTATTAAATGTTTGTATAAGTTACTATGACTGAAAATGAAGAAAGTTGTATGTTCGATTTACTGGATAAAAAAATTAACTGTTTTCAGTTTCTGGTGTTATATTTTTATTAAGATTTATAAATAAACTTCTTACAAAAAAATATTGTAGAATGTAAAATTTCGGTTGTCTCTTTTTTTTAGATCCTTAAATGACGGAAACTAAGGTCTTAATCTCTAGTTCCGACCCCTCGACGTCCTTTTCTTTTTCTTCTTTTGTCCCCCCTTTTTTTCTTTTTTGTCCAAAGACCGTTAATAAGATTTCCTTTTTACTCAAAATAGTTCGTTCTAAAATACTGTTCTTTTCATGTTATCAGTGAAGAGAAGGTTTATTCTTCCAAGATTTCTGTTTGAAGGTTACTAATTATCTTGGAATGTAGAATTGACTACCGTTATTTATTTGAACAAATAACGAATATTAAGTTTGTTAATGATAATTCATATATGTTTTCTTTTCCGTCGAAATTACCAGACATGTCCATGAAGAGAAGTTCTTTAATTATAAGTCCGAGATAGATATGTTGATTCATGTCGTGATACATAAATATAAAAATTTTTAGAGTCGTGAGGGTGATATCATATATGAGACGTGTCTCTTCGGTGTAGGAAAGGAGGTTACTAGAAGGTGTCTCACTATATATGAGTTCCTATAAAACGTTTATATATAACGAAGATCTATGATTTCTTCATGCCTCTTGGTGACTAGAAGTAAATTCGTCATCTTTTGTGGTTTCGAAAACCTTTTATTCAAGTGATGGAAATTTCTAATATAGGTATGAAGAGTTCATAGTTTACATTATGGTGAGTTTTATTTTTGATCTGACTATCATTTTATAAAATCTTTACTTCCGTCGTTCCCCTTGTTGTGACTCTGTGGGGTTTGTGGGACCCTATCCCCTTGTACTTGATTTACGTTGAAGATAAAACCGAAAATACCCTCAAAATACAGTGTAAATTTTTTTTTTATCCGTCACTGACCTGAATCTATGTTTGTCATGCTTCATGGACTTCTACTTGTCGGTGGTAGAGATAAACCTTAACACTGTTTCTAAAAGTGACTCCCAGAGGATAAACCAAGAGAATTCACTGGTCGTCGTATGTACAAGTTTTACAGTAGTCCCTACTATATGTACTCTTGTATGTATAGATAAATGGTTTCGATAAGTTGTATTAAAATTCTAGGACTTTTAACTCGTTGTCAAATGGACGAGAACGTTTCTCATCGACGTGTGAAAAATAAAGTTGTAGTTTGAACAGTATACGGAATAGGTAATAAAGAAGGTCTCTACTTAATGATCAGAAGACGTTTGGAACTAAAAATGACAATTCGATTTTACCTCTCTTTCGAATTAAAAAATTGTCTTTTTAGATATATAGTTGTGTTCAACAAAAGAATTTCGGATTTATTTTAATTTTATAACGAGAATTACTTAAGTGTAAAACGAAGTCAAAGACTATCAATAATCGTTTATAAAATAAACCTTATATGGTATACTCGTATATAGAGATAATACAAACCTATTGTCCATGAGTCGTACGACTGTAATTAATCTTCTACTCAATGTTGTTCAGAGAGAGTTAGACAGATTTGTACGTTGTTAAGGACCGAGAGTCGTCAACAGTGATGAACACCTAGTTCAAGGGGATGTTAAGTAGAATTTGCGAGGTGGTATTTTGTCCTCCAAAATAAGGAGGGAGAGGGGTGATGTATTTACTTATTAATCCGGTAATCTTAAGTCGACGTTAGAGTTGAAGGAAATGGGAGACGGGTTCCCTTAGTTCCTAGTTAAGTCCTGTTATCAAAAACTTTAGAAGTGAAAAGGAGTCTTCTAACCTTACGACCCTCCTCCAAGTTGTAGGTTCGGGAACCTCAAGAGCATAAGATTATCAACAACAGTCACTAAATTGTTTATATATTAGTATAAACGTATTAAGAGATAAGAGTTCTATATATTTACTTGTTTCTTTTGATACATTAATCTAAAATCCTTTGATCCTTGCGAACTTTTGATCTTCGCGTACAAAGATTAATCCTTTTCTGTCGTCATTAGGTCGGAAGTTATAGCTTAGTAGGTGGTAAAGTCTTTTACATTCCATAAAAAAAACTTATCGGTATTTTATGTATATTGTGAAGGGACCACCGAGTCTCCAATTTCGTAGACGGAGGCTACACCCTCTGGGCCCAAGCTAGGGACCCAGCCCTTCTAGGGGACCTCTTCCTTTACCATTGGGTGGGGTCATAAGAACGGATCTCTTAGGGTACCTGTCTCTTCGGACCATCCGATGTCAGGTGCCCCAACGTTTCTCAGTCTGTACTGACTCGCTGAAGTGAAAGTGAAAGTGTGTTAGATACAATTCGTACTGTTTTACGAATTGTTCTTCACTCAGATCCAAATCAAATTCACTTGAAACTCTCTTTTTGTCGTTTGACAGTCTGTCGATCGATGATTCGACTCGTTTGTGTCCGTCCGTCCTTACATATGTGTGGATGGGCTTTCCATGGTTTTAGATTCTACTCTTCTAGACTGAAAAGTACCACTTTTGGCCAGACACCTTGATAATCTATTCTTCCGAAGTCTAAATAGGAATTTAGTTCTTGAAAAGCCCAAAGTTATTATACACATTCAGGATGTTCTTCTTTTTCTTTACTACTTTTTATCGGTTTAAATTTATGTAATTATATTAGTATAATAATTGCTCTTTTTCTTACAGTGAACTTATCGTGCAACCACTTCAAGAAAGGTGTCTAATCCAGGAGGTGAACCGCACATTCAAATTTAGTATACACCAGTTACCCTTTGTTAGTGTGACGCATTGTGTTATTTGGATTGTGTGGATCATAAAGTCAGTCTCTAACTTTTTAAGCGATAAAGAAATCAATTCACCCGAAGGCACTATCGAGTCAACCATTTCTTAGACTGACGTTACGTCCTCTGGGCCCAAGTTAAGGACCCAGTCCTTCTTAACGACCTCTTCCCTATCCGATGGGTGAGGACCTCTTCCCTATCCGATGGGTGAGGTCACAAGAACCCGAAGGGAACACCGAGTCGACCATTCCTTAGACGGAAGTTACGTTCTCTGGACCCAAATCAGGGATCCAACCCTCCTAGGGAACCTCTTCCCTTTCCGATGGGTGACGTCATAAGACCGGACCTCTTAAGGTAGCTGACACGTCAAGTGTCCCAGTGTTTCTCACTCTATGCTGATTCGTTGAAAGTGAAAGTGAAATCAATTCATTAGTCTATATCATCCATTGACCTTAAATCTCCGGTACTATGTGCTTTCATACATAGAACTTTTGAGCTAAGTGTGTGTCGTACCACTTGTCAGCGAATTCTTGACTCTGTCCCTTGAAAATGTAAAGTTCAAATGAGACGTCGTGTCCAAGGATTTAACTTGTCGACTGTCTTAGTAGATACGGGGTATAGTAAGAGAAAGAGTGGGTCAGACCGTCCATATAAGTTCTTTTTCGATGGATGTGATAAAGTTTACATCGCAAATGTAATCTTCTCTTTTTTAAAAACTCTCAACTCTACAACGAAGACATAGTTTAAGAAATGGACATCGTCAAGAGAGAAATTAAAGGAGGTCGAAGTAGTTACATCGACTACAATAAACGAGTTCTAGGTTAGGGGATAAACTGACTTTCTTAAGTTGTTGACGTAACTACCAAAAGACATTTTAGTAACTTTTATATTCGTTCAATATGTGTCATAAAAGGTATAATATTTAAAATTTCAATGTCAAATTAAGATTAGTTTAGACCGAGACTTGACTCTACCGTGAAGGTTTCTATTCGATGGGAGGATGTAGAGGAAGACCTTCCTTTCTCTTAGACTTTTTTCCATATACGGTAAATTCGAATAACTCTTCCGTTGTTTCGACACGTATAGTAATTGCACTGGAACTCATACAAACCACCATAGTACAACTACATGGTTACCCCATAATGAAGATCAGAATCGGTGGTCTTACATATGACGTTAACCTAAGGAGACACCAGATTTCAAATCTTTTCTTTATTCTTTTGACAAGACGGGAATGGATGTAGATTTTGAAGTTGAATTTTTAGTCTGTAAAACGTCTTTCTTACTCATGACCCCTGACCTATATGTTGTCACGTTTCCATGAATTGTGAAGACTTGATATGTGAATTTTTTACTGATTCTACCATTTAATATACATAAAACGGTGTTAAATTTAAAAAATTTTTTAGTCTCTTCTGTCATTCAAGACGGAGAATGGGTGTGACACTTAAATAAAGGTATTGATATGTCATTTTTACTCAGTCTCTAGAATTTTGTGTTTCACCCGGTTGGTTGTTCACTACCTTATTACTTGGTGTTGGAAGGTGCACAACCGATCGAGTTCTACTTAATACTCTCAGACTTATTTCTACCTCGATGTCTGTGTCTTGACCTCGGTCGAAAAAGTTATTGTGTCTTTACTGTTACGAAAAAAGAGTACACTAGTCATAGCTTTTAAGAAAATAAACGAGGATTTCAAGGAATTTAACCAATGTTTGTTACTCCTGTTGTCTTCTTATTCGTTTTTCTTTGACCTCATCTTTCAGTCATATATTAATGAACACTCATCAATTAACCATATTTTCCGTTTCTGAAGAAATTCTTATATAATGGTAAAAATTTTTTAAATTGTGTTCGTATCCATCATATGGAATGTCATCCTTTTTTTTTAGACATCATATAATTTTTAGTTTTAATTGACGAACCTAAAGGGACCACCAGGTCACCACTTCTGAGGTGGAAGGTTACGGCCCTGAGACCAAACTAGGGACCAGTCCCTTGATTCCAGAATGTACGGTACCTCGTCTGTCCGAGTGTGCAGTGTTACTTCTAAGGTGTACGGTGTTGATTCTGGGTTACGTCGGTTTATTTATTTATATTTTTTGATTTGTGCATGACGGGAAATTTGTTCTTTTTTCATAGTGATTTGCCTCGACGATCCATTTATTTCCAATTTATACTTTTACCTGTTTGTTCTTTGGTATACAGTCTTCGAATTCTACACAAACTAATTCTAAGTGAAAGAGGAACATGAGTGTCGTAGCATCTACTGGAGGTGTCCGACTCTGACTTGTTGGTCTCAGACCAGTCGTCACGATGAGAGACCTAACCAAAGTTTAAGTTAAAATTCGTTCCTACTACGTCATAGCGGTTAACTTCGGTGTTCACTACCATATTATAGAACAACAGAGTCTGGACAATATATGGTCACAAGATTAAAACGAAGGTGAGATGTTAGGTTACTCCTTTTTTCTTCATAATGTTTATTCTAGGAAACGTTATAATTGTCAGACTTCATGTTTAAAGGGAATTTTCTTTTTTTTGAGGAAACTCTTAGTCCTGGTGCAGATAGTAGGTCTCAACTTCAGGTTTGAGGAATCGGACCGTAAATTGATGGGTGCCTTAGACCCTAAGACAAAAAAAGGACTAAACCAAATAAAAAAACAAGAGGATTAGGAGTACTTTTTGGGCGAAACTGATCGAAGTGTTGTGATGTCTTCACAGTACACTTATGTACGATGTGAAGTGAGTACCCTAAGTAGAGGGACAAAGTGTATTGGGATTTTGACAAGAGGGAGTAGGGACGAGGACGACCAGGAAGGTTAGTCAATTCGATACAGGGTCAAGAAACTCTGGTCAATAAGAGAAGGTGTCGACTCAGACATATCGCAATAAGGATTTCATAAATTGTAATATCGAGGGATAATGAAGACTCGAGACTTTATAGCTCAACCGGTTTTTCAAGCAAACCTCAAAAGGTATTACGCACGTACGATTCAGTGAAGTCAGTACAGGTTGACATACGTCGGGATACCTGTCCTCGGACGGTCCGAGGAGACAGGTACCCTAAGAGGTCCGTTCTTATGACCTCACCCAACGAAACGGGAGAGGGTCGCCTAGGAGGGGAGGGTCCCTAGTTTGTGTGTAGAGAATACAGACGACGCAACCGTCCGTCCGAGAAATAGTGAAAGGGTCGTGGTGGACCCTTCGGGTTTTATAGAATTCCTTTTTGGGTTTGTTTGTAAAACCGGTTAGGTTAATAATATGTCTAAAATTCAATTGAAAGACATGAAGAAGAGAATAGTTGATATGGTATTTGTGGGACTTTTGTTTTTCAATGACAAGAATACGTATCAGAAGTATCATTGTTTAGATACTTGACTTGTCATATGTCCTTTGTAAACACTTCCTTTCTTCGTTCTCTTGTTTATTACTCGAAGAGTGTGTCAAAGTATTGCTTTGTTTGAGTTTATTTTACTGGTATGAGTGTGCGATTCCCTTTTTTTGTCTCTCCTTAATGATAATTGATTAAAAATACGATTGATGTGATATAAAAAAACCGGACTTCAGTGTGGATCTTTATTTTTTACCTTTATTATACAAAAATTTTGAATGAATTCACGAACACGAGGACCAGCGACTCTATGAACCCACGGTTCTGGTTAATAGACTTAAAAGTCATAAAGACCTTATAAAGATAAAAGAGAATAACATTAACTGCACGAATGATTGAAGTCACGGTGATATATTCGTTGTATGATTTACTTTTTTTACTTACTTTTACCAATTTAAAATTCTTTAATGAAATTATTAAAGAAGTATAAATTTTAACAATTTAATATTTTACTAGATTTTTTATTGTACCAACCAGAAACGTAGTGATACAAGTGGTATTTTTTTTTTTCTTGTAATCTTTTGGGTTATTATGTTTTAACGGACGAATTTGTCCTGTAAATGTTTTCTAAGTTATAATTAAAGAGAATCAAAAATTCCATTATTTTTTACTTTACTATTCTATAAAACACCGGATTTATAAGTTAAGTCGTCGAAAGTGATTTCATTTAATTAAGTCTAGTTAGTAGATCGAGTTTTTGACTTGTTTTAAGTTTCTCGTAGACGAACTACTGAAACCTCTCAATTGTTATGTACCTCTTTTTATTTAGGACGAGGGTTTTAACTATCCAGTTCTGATTTCCATCCTGTCTATTGGTCTTTTTACTAAGAGTAGTTTGGTGTGTTCTTCTCTTCTTCCTTGTGTCTTAGATATTTTCTCAGTTTTTTATTGACTGTTTTACATTTATCATTTAGAAATAGATAGTCATCAATGAAATTTTCATTTACTTAATTCAAAAGGTTAGTTTTCTGTCTTTGGCCGTTTTGCCTAATTTTTTTTTTTCCATGTCACCATACGACGGATGTTCTCCACGTGAAATCGAAATACCGGTGTGTGTCTGACTCTCACTTCTCTACCTCTTTCTGTAAAGTTCGTTCGTAATTGGTCTTTTGTCCTATCGATATGGATGTGGTATTTCTTCTTATTTGGATTCAATTTTTACCGGTCTTTTCTGTTTCTGCCGGTAATATATTACTATTTCGCAAGTGTGATAGTTCTCATTTGTTAATGTTTATACAGTACATGGGCAACCTCATGGATTTATATATTTAGTGTATGATTGTCTTGGTTTTCTTTATCTGCCGTTGTATTATAATTGACCCTGAAGTCATGAGGTAAGAGTTGTTCCCTCTCTAGTAGGTCTACCTTTGTTACTCGTTTGTTACCTTTATTTGTTGTGATGTTCGGTTTACCTGAATAGTCTGCATGTATCTTACAAGGTGGCCTATCGTTGTCTTATAAGAAGACCTTATGTGCGTTATAAAAGATCCTATCTAGTATGTAAGTTGGTGTGTGTATGTTTTTTTTTTGGGAGTTTTATAAGTTCTTTCATGTGCAATATAGTTCGTAGAAAGTTGGTGTTACTTTAATTTGATTTTTAGTTATTATTCTTGTGATGTTTTAAGTGTTTATGTACCTTCAATTTGTTGTGTGAGGACCTATATGAGGACCTAGTTCTTTCTTTAGTTTTACCTTTTATTTTTGATAATACTCTGTTGTTTTTACCCTTATGTTGTATGGTTTGAATGACCTACGTCGTTTTCGTCAAAATTCTCCTTTCAAATATCACTACGTACGGATGTAGTTCTTTTTTCTTTCTAGAGTTCATTTGTTGGATCGAAGTGTGGAATTTCTTAATACTTTCTTGTTTGATCCGGGCTTCAATCTTCTTATTTCCTTTAGTATTTCTAATGTCGTCTTTATTTACTTTATCTCCTATGTTATCTTTTTATTTTTGTGTTACCTCTAATTGTTTTGATTCTTAACCAAGAAACTTTTCTTTTCATCTTGACTGTTTGAAATCTATCTGCTTGTTGTTTTTTTCTGTTGTGTATTTATTTTACTATTTCTTCTCTGTATTGTTGACTGTGGTATTTTTATGGTTTCTAGTATTCACTAATGATACTTGTCGATAGGTGGTTGTTTAACCTTTTATATCTTCTTTGACTATTTATGACTCTTTGTATATTAGATGGTTCTTACTTAGTTGTTCTTTGTCTTTTTAGACTTATTTACTTCCTCTGACTTACTTATTAGTTTCTTTCTTTCCGTCACTTCAACGAGTCAGCACAGACTGAGAAACGCTGGGGTACCTGACATCGGATGGTCCGAGGAGACAGGTACTTTAAAAGGTCCGGTCTCATACATACCCTCACCTATTTTTCTAGTATGTGGTATTAGTTGATCCTAAGGAGAGTTCCTACACTCCAACCAAGTTGTTTATTTTTATTGGATACGTTGTGTAGTGTACTTATTTTCCTATTTTTAGTGTACTGATAAAGTTATCTAAATTTTTTTTTTTTTTGGTAAACTGTGTTCAGATGTGGGTAAGTTTTATTGTTGAGAGTTCTTTAAACCATATTTTTCTTACTTGGAGTCGTACTGTTCGGGTGTCGATTATAGTATGAGTTACAACTTTCCATTTTTCAAGAACGAGATTCTAATACTTGTTTTGTTTCCACGGGTGAGAGTGGTGATGATAATTTGTATAATAGACTATACTATCGTTCTCGTTAGTCCGTTCTTTTTCTTTGTTTTACATAGATTTAATCTTTCCTTCTTCCTTTTGAAGGACAGAAACGTGTACCATAGGAGAATGTATCTCTTTTGTTAACTAAGGTAGTTTTTTTTCTTGTTACTTTTTTAAGTCATTTCAACGTCCTATGTTTTAATTGTTTACTTTTAGTCAACACAAAGATATGTGATTACTCAATAAAATCTTTTTTTTTTAAATTCACTAGGGTAAATGTTGTCGTTTTTTTTTTGGTTTGTTATTTTATGAATCCTTATTTGAATTGGTTTCTCCACTTTCTAGAGATGTGACTTTTGATTTTCTATCAGTACTTGCTTTGATTTCTTTTGTATTTGTCTTTTCGATACAGAATAAATACCTGAGAATTTTACATGTATGATGGGTTTCATTAGATATCTAAGTTACGTTAGGGATGTTCTGACGTTACCGTAAAACGTACCTTGATGTTTTCTGGGATTTATCGTTTTCGTTAGAACTCCCCTTTTATTTGATTGCCGTACTGTGCAGCATTAAAGTTTGATATAATACTTCGATGTCTTTAGTTTTGTCATACCGCGATCGTAATCTTATCCGTGTGTCTGGTTGTCTTGAATTGGTTCTCGTGTCTGTATTTAAGTATGTTTATGCCAGGTAATTATAAACTGTTTTGTTAGTTCTTATAAGTTATCCCGTTTCTAAAAGAAATAATTTACCACGATTTTTTTTTGGACCTATAAGTTTTTACTTTAACCAGGGGATAGAATGTGGTGAGTCTTTTTTTATTGATCTTTACCTAATTACTGAATTCTGGACTTTGATATTGAGGGTCTTCTTTTGTATTCTCCTTTTCGAGGAACCGTCGTTAGAACTGTTACTAAGTTACCTATACTCTTTTTCCTTCTCTTCGTTTTTATACGTTCGTTCTGTTTTTTCGAAGACGTGTCTTTTTTTTTTTAAGTGTTTTACTTTTACGTTAGTTGTCTTACCCTCTTTTATAAACGTATGATGTATGGACTATTCCCCAATTATTCTTTTTATGTTTTCCTTGAGTATATTGAGTTATCGTTTTCTTGTTTATTAGGTTAATTTCCATGTTTGATAATATGTATTTTATTATTCGTTGTCCCTATGTAATATACAGTGTCCCTTTATATCAGTAATAAAGATTCTTGAAATTTACCTCCGATTAGATATTTTTATAATTTAGTGATACTACATGTGGACTTTGATTGTATTATCACATTTAGTTGATGTGAAGTTAAATTTTTCTAATCCGTTATCGAAATATACCTTCTTTTATGTCAGTTACATGAAATCCTCTTCTTTTGTGTTACTCCATAGGGAAGTATCGAGAGTCTTACCGATAGTAAGATACGGTTAAATGTAAGGGTGGGAACATGTGACACCCACTCTTCCATTTGACCATGACAACAAATCAGTGATTCAGCACAGGTTGAGAAAGCACTGGAGTGTTTTCCATCGGGTGACCGGAGGAGACAGGTACCCTAAAGAGTCTGTTCTTGTGATCTCCGCCCGACGGTAAAGGAAGGGCTCCCCTAGAAGGGTTGGGTTCTTAGTTTAGACTCTGAGCACGTGACCATCCTCCTAAGGAATGGTGACTCGGTGGACCCTTGGGGTGTTTAGCCATAGTAGTCATATTTTTGGTTCCTCCTCCAAAGAGTTTTTAATTTATCTCTTCATGATGCCGGTCGTTAAGGTGTGGACCTATAAATGGACTTCCTTTATTTTAGTTATAGGGTTTCTCTATACACGTGGGGGTGAAAGTGACGTCGTAACAAGTGTTATCGGTTCTGTGACGTTGTCGGACTCAAAGGTTCCTGTCTACTTTTCTATTTCTTTTACACCACACGTATATGTACTACCATAATAAATCGGTATTTTTCCTTCCTTTAGGACGTTGATGTACATACCTCGAACTCCTGTAATACGATTCACTTCCTTCAGTAAATGTACATCTTGGATTTTTCTATTCTGAGTGTCTTTGTCCCTTATCTGACCACCAATGATCCTTGTCCCTCGTCCCAAAACCCCTTTATGTACCTTCGTCAGTTTCGATGTTTGAAGGTCAATATTGTACTTATTAAAGATCCCTACAGTACATTAAATTACATTGTTTATGTATTTTCCGAAGATGTTTAGTAGTTCTTTTTCTGTTGGGTTATTCTTTGTTCTTGAGTTTTCGGTGAAGTGTTTTCTTCTAAATGTTTTTCACTTTTTGGAGAAGTCAATAGGTTTTTTATGTTTAATTTTGGTGTTACTTTATGATGTATGAGTGGTAAATCTTACCTATTTAAATTTCCTGACTATTACTATTCTCAACCATTTCTGTACCTTATTACTCTTAGGAGTATATGATAACTATCTTTACAAACGGTGTAACCTTTTCATAAATCGTCTTAGATAATTTCAATCTATATGAGTATAGGATACTATGTCGTTAAGGTAATGTTTCCTGACTTACTCGTCTTTTGGAGTATATGGGTGATTTTCTGTAAATGTTCGTCAATTATCGTATTGTTGGTTTTTTGTGCTTGTTGGGTTTACGGTTAGCTGTTTTCATACTTATTTCACCATAAAGGTTTACTTTTACGGATATGTCGTTACTTTTACTTGTTTTATGTTGATCAGTTTCTTGTCTCTATCTAGAGTTTTATTACGGGATAGATAACGTTCCAGGTATTTAATTGGACCTACCATTAATGTATCAACACGAAATGTTGTTTAGGTTACTCGTTGTGTAAAACTAAAACGAGTGAGAAAGTATGTCCTCAAGATAAAGTGAGTGTGTTCTTCCTATTTTAAAATTTTCTGAATTAATGGAGACATTATTCATGAAAAATAGTCCAATAAGAGTGTGAGTAATTTCATTCATATAGCTTTCAACCTCTGTCAAAATTTACCATTCCAGACTGACTTTGTAAATTGTTTGTGATTTCGTTTTGAAAGTGTGACACCACGATCTTATCGTAGTGGTTGAGTTACCTGTACTTAAACTCGTTTAAGACCCTGCAGCTCCTCCTGTCTCCTCGGACCACACGACGTCGGGTACTCCACCGTTTCTCAACCTGTACTGAATCGCTGACTTGTTGTTGTTTCGTCTTTGTTTGACGTTGTATAAAAATGATCGATGAGATTTTTAGTTATTGAACAAATTAGGTTAAGTTCTATTATGTCTTTTTACTTTGGTGGACTTATTAATGGTGGATTTATTAATGGACGAACCCGTTTCAATCCAACACCCACGAGAGTGATATTGGTTATCGGCATTTCTCGAATAGAAAAAGGAGACCACAGTATTCCAGTAGTTATCGATATTTTTCTGTTATAAAATTCTTTAGTCAACGAAGTCAGAATGTGTCTGACACTTATTTAGTTTTGTTGAATTGTCCACCGGATTTAAATATCTGTGTTTGTGACTTCGTTTTCGTCGTTTCATTAAAGGAGATTATATGATACAACTGAACAATTTGTAGTACATAAAACGAATAAATCCAGTTCTTTTACTTCTGTATTGTAATTCCGTTAAGTGCACAGTGTATCGTTAAAATGTTAAAGGATTCATAAAACTTTTAATTCACTTTGTAGATTAATTTATAGGTACATTTTTCATTGTTATTTCTTACGATGTACACTCTAAAGACTTAAAGTCGAAAGTTTAAAAATGTGTTTACTGAAAGGAGTTTTTAAATTTCGAAGGAAAATTTATTTGTACCTTTACAAAGTAGGACTATATAGACGAATATACATACAAATGATATGACTCGATGAAAATGAAGTTCTAATAATGTCTCATTTTAAGTTGATTGATCGATTTCGTTTTAAATATATAAAAAAGGAATGGTCACACGTTATTCAGTATACTGAACCTTGAATGAAAGTCCTTAGTTTCTAAGAAGCAGAAAAAAGAATCTAAGGAAGAATGAGGTTTTGGGTGATTTGGTCGGAGGTGCAAAGAGCCGACACAGTCATCTGAAAAAGAAGTTAAAAACGGGACTAGCTTAGTGGATTTTTAATTTTTAGTTTTTTAAATTAATTTCTTATTTACGGGAGAAGTGAAAGTCCAGGTCCGTCCATTCTTGTCACCAATGTAAAAAAATTGTGATGTGATTCAATTTTCGTCAGTTATATCGATCAAGGAAGACTTGACTAAGAGTCGTAATAGACCAATTGTGTTAGAGTGATAATTAATGAAAGGTGTTCATGACTGTCGAAAGACTACTTCGACGTAAAAAACTGACTAAGTCTATTCCAAAGTTCATTTTAAGAAGACTCTTACACAAAAGATTTAAAAATTCCATTCTTCAGTTCTCCTGTCGTCCAATAATTTTAATTTTCAAGGGACTTTCCTTCTATGCACTAGAGTTTTTAGTTTAAATTGTTAGGGTAAAGTATTAGGTATGTGTGACAACTGAACGATTGATGCTTGTATCAAACCCCTGTCTTATATTTATTTTAATCTTTCACGAGTTTATAGTAAAGTAGGAGAAAGAGTTGTTTAGAACCGAATAGACGACGAGGAACAGAAGTAGGGAAAAATCATTTTATGTCTACTTATTGAGTTCTCACCTTTTGCTTTCCTATTTTTCTTATTTCCCCAATTCATTAAATCTGAGATAGAAGAGTAAGGGACTTATTCATTTATTAAAAGGGTGAAATTTAAATTTTATAAAATTTAACCATCACTTAACCATTGTATGACGTTCGAAATCACATATGGTTTTTCACTTTATTAGGTTTTCTCTTCAATTTCTTTTCTCGACTTAATATATCATGTCTCTTATCAAACTAATTGTTGAGCTAAATTTGATTCGAAAGAAACTGTTCATCTATAATATATCCCTTTGTCCAAACAAAGACAGGTGTTTTAGTAACTACCAGAGTTAGTATAGAGTCAACATTGATAGAAAACAGTTCGAATTAAGTAGAAGTTCTCAGTCTTTACATTACCCATTTTTTATATATATCGACCGACCAAACATAAGATATACTTTATTATAAATTAAAGAAACGAGAGGATCGTATCTAATCATACATAAAAATAAAAGGTGACATTTTACATAGATATACTCTGGTGTTTCTTGAAAATGTTACACATATTTGGATTATACTTCTCCCTACGTCTAGGGAAAGTGAAAAAGGATTTATGGTGGAGACAACGGAAGTGAAGGGAAGGAATAGATCGATTCCCCGGTTCCATTTATTGAAGTCGGTTAGGAGTCGGATGTAAGATTTGAGAGACCGGGACGTCTAAAAGATAATATTGCTTTTTCGTAGTTAAATCCTACTTAGATTGACAGTAGAGAAGTAGATGTAGGGCGGGAAGAAATCGATGTTGTTGATTAAATAGAAGAAGGAAGTTAAAAGTTCGTTGACCACAATAACTCCTAACCTTAATTGACAAAGAAGACCTTTTGATAAGGAGATTAAGTATCTTTGTTAGGTGTCGTCATCGTTTATGGAAAATTTTATGAGTCTGTGAGAGACTAGGTGGAACCCCTTAAACAGGAATTTTTTTAAACGAAGTCTTTTAAATTGCTGTTCCGATGAGTGACATCACAGTAAATATTAATTTACATTGGTCCTCCTTTGACACTTCGTTTAAGGTCATGTACTTGTCTTACCTTATGATCAGTCAATAAGTTTTAATACAACCTATTTGTTAAGATACCTTATAATATATTTTGTCTTGTGTCATAAAAAAAAATTTTCTTTGTTTTCACAATTAATGAGTCAGTACAGGCTGAGAAACGTTAAGGTATCTGTTCTGTCTGTCCGAGGAGACAGGTACTTTAAGAGATCCGTTCTTATGACCTCACCCAACGGTAACGGAAGAAGTTCCCTAGAAAGGATGGGTTCCTAACTTGGACCCAGAGGACGTAATGTCTGTCAAAGAAACGTAGACTCGGTGTTTTCATTGAATCTTTTGGAAAGGAACTGAGGTGTTACGGGTGGTCAACGGTAGGAAATAGAACAAAAGGTGAATGTTACTTCATAGTCCTGACGGACTTGAATGAGAGAGGTTAAGGAGTAAAAGGTGATAGAGAGTAAGGATAGTTTAAAGATAGATATTATAGGATATTTAAAACGAGAAATTTACTAAAGAAATGCCGATTTAGGTTACTACTTGAAAGTCAAATCATACTTTGACTAAATTTACTTTCGTCGTTTTCAAATCTCTGAACTTCGTCCTATATTTAGTAGACGTGTTCATAGTTTGAGGATATAATGAGTACACGTTTCGTCTGAGTTTGGTAGTGTGGTTCTGACTTTCTTGACCTGACTCTAAATTTGGTGATAGGTGTCTTCCGTTTTGTGTTGAATTTTAGTTTTGGTTTGGTCTGACACAGTTATGTTTTATAGTTTGTAAAAGGTTTCCTGTGTATTATTAGTGTAGTAGGTCTTATGTTAGGTTTTAGTGGACTGTATGTTTTTGTTTTGTGTTTCTCTTTTTCTTTTTACACTGGTAAAGAGTTCCCCTTTTCAGATGTCTACGGTTGTCAGTATATTAGTTCTACAAATTTGATAGTCTCCCAGTGACGTAGGTACAATGTACTCTATTTGTCTTTATGTAAGTCAAGTCAAGTCAGCGAGTCAGCACAGGCTGAGAAACACTGGGGTACTTAGCGTCGTGCGGTCCGGAGGGACAGGTAGTGGTTGAGGGCCTCAAGTGAGTCTGAGTGCAGGTAGCTCAGTCACTACGGTAGGTCGGTAGAGTAGGAGCCAGCAGGGGAAGAGGAGGACGGGGGTTAGGGAGGGTCGTAGTGTCAGAAAAGGTTACTCAGTTGAGAAGTGTACTCCACCGGTCTCATGACCTCAAAGTCGAAATTGTAGTAAGGAAGGTTTCTTTAGGGTCCCGACTAGAGGAAATCTTACCTCACCAACCTAGAGGAACGTCAGGTTCCCTGAGAGTTCTCAGAAGAGGTTGTGGTGTCAAGTTTTCGTAGTTAAGAAGCCGTGAGTCGGAAGAAGTGTCAGGTTGAGAGTGTAGGTATGTACTGATGACCTTTTTGGTATCGGAACTGATCTGCCTGGAATCAGTCGTTTCATTGCAGAGACGAAAACTTATACGAGAGATCCAACCAGCATTGAAAAGAAGGTTCCTCATTCGCAGAAGATTAAAGTGCCGACGTCAGTGGTAGACGTCACTAAGACCTCGGGGTTTTTTATTTCAGACTGTGACAAAGGTAACAAAGAGGTAGATAAAGGGTACTTCACTACCCTTACCTACGGTACTAGAAGTAAAAGACTTTACAACTCGAAATTCAGTTGAAAAAGTGAGAGGAGAAAGTGAAAGTAGTTCTCCGAAAAATCAAGGAGAAGTGAAAGACGGTATTCCCATCACAGTAGACGTATAGACTCCAATAACTATAAAGAGGGCCGTTAGAACTAAGGTCGTACACAAAGAAGGTCAGGTCGTAAAGAGTACTACATGAGACGTATATTCAATTTATATATGTGTGTATATATTTATACACACACACACATATATATATATGTGTGTGTATATATACACATAAACACATATAATATATATATGTATATGTGTAAACTTTAAACCTCTGGTTCTTCCTTTCTTCCTTCTTTATCCTTGATTTTTTAATAAACTTCTTTATTACCGACTTTGTAGGGTTTAGACTATTTAGGAGTCAGGAATAAAGTCAACCGGTTACTCTACGTAGACAGTGTCGACTAGTGAAGGACAAGGGACTGTAGAAAAGAAGTGAACTGAAACTCCAATAATGACAGTATCTCGAAAGTCGGATGGAGAGACTGTTGAGGAGGTACCATTGGTGCCGAGAGTGAAGAGACTGGCTATTTGTTATGTTTCTGAAACCCAGAAACCTGAAGTCCATGAGATTCGAGGTCCATGAGATTGAATGCACTAGAGTAGGTTACGGCACCGAAAAATTTATTGCAGATGCACGACTGGGGAAGATCTACACATATATATAGGTTGTGTCTGGAGAGAAGGTTTGCGGTGTAGGTACGTAGGTTGACGTAGGAGGGCTAGAGGTTCAATTACATACTACCGAATTTGATAGTCAGGGTCTTTCTCGAGGACTAGAACAGGGTAGAGTGGGTTCGTACAAGGTAGATCAGAAGGGGTAGGGTAAAGTACCGTTGAGGTAGGAAGGGTCGACGAGGTTCGGTTTTAGGGATATCAGTGAAGGTTGGAGGGAAAGTATTTTGGGTATAGATTAATCTACCCTTTATGACCGAGATAGAAGTTTTATAAAGGTCTCAAACTCGGAAAGAGTAGTGGAGGTGACGGTGATAAGAGTCGGTTTGAAGATAATAGAGAGTAGAGTTTATCAAGTTATCGTAGGATTACAGGAGAGACAAAAGTAGGAACAGGGAGATACCCGAAAACAAAAGTTTCCTCGTCGGTCTCATTGCAAATTTTTGGATGTGACCTGACATAGCGAGACAAGAGTTTTATCGAGGAGTTGAGTCTTATATTCGGGTTTAGGTGTGTTGACGAATGTTGTGAAAGGTGTTGGACTGTAGGAGGGGTCATGACTGTTCGTGGAGGGCGGGAGGAGATCGTGGAATGAAGAGACTGGAGTAATTGGTGTCGGTCGCCACAGAGGAGAGAAAGTGGTGAGATGAATCAAGGGACTTACTCAATCTACACGAGGATCGGGTTTAGGAACGTCGACCGAGATGATGAAGACGGACCATATGAAAAAGGAGTCCATAGAAAGACCAACTGAGGGAGTACAAGAAGTCGCGAAACGACTTTACGTGGATTTTTCTCGGTTTGAGTAACCTTTTCGGGGACTACGACTCTTGTTAACTTCCGTCCTCCTCTTCCGCCACTGTCTTCCACTCTACCAACCTACCGTAGTGGTTAGTTTTAATCTGTACCTGACCCGTTTGAGGCCCTCCACCACTCCCTTTCCCTCGGGACCTTACGACGTGATGTACCCCAGCCGTTTCTCAGTTTGTGCTGACCCGCTGAGTTGTTGTTTCGGCTACTTGTCACAACACTGTCAAAGTCCATTGGTCGTTCCCTGAGTCGGTATGTATGTGTGCATATGTAAGAGGGGGTTTAAAGGGAGTGTAGGTCCGACGATGCATTGTAACTCGTCTTAAAGGTAGACGATATGTCACCCAGGAATAACCACTAGGTACAATTTAAGTCATCACAGATGTACAAGTAGTGTTAGAGGGATTGATAGAGAACTAATGGTTTTTTCAATACAATGTCTTATTGTCTTTACTGTTCAATAGTTCATTCTATTCAGTCATTAATAATGATGTTTCTCTGACATTTATGACTTTTATAATGTTTCTTTGACTTAGGTTAAAATCTTTTTTTTTCTGTTCCTTCCTTCCTTCTCTTCTCTCTTCCTCTCTTTTTTCTTCTACCCACTTCCTGCCCTTCCTTCTCCTTTATTTCCCTTCATGATCCCCGATGTTTCGTATTCATTGATCCATGCATACGTACTCTCTTTTTGACCTTCGGATGTATAGTTTTACAATTTTGGACGTAAGACACAACGATCCTGATACCAACTGAAAATGAATGAAAGAAGACGCCCTAATCGTTTTTAAAACAATATTTTAATCCTTAAAAAGGGGAAGTATGATGACTCCAAAAAAAAGGGGTTATAAGGTTAAAATAAAAAAGGACTCTGACTCGGTACTTTTAAGTTGGAAATAATAGTAAACTCATTTAGATTTGTTGAGAGATTCGTTGAATTTAACTAAGGTCCAAATTTCCTCATCGTAATTGGGTAAATTTTGTATTTTAGTCGATTATTTTTACTAATGGAGTTGAACACGAACAACGGAACGATTTTAATACAATTTTTGTAGATCATAGAAGAGGTTCAGGATATTTTGTTTCCCTGTGAACATTTGTTTCTTTTACCAGTAATTTGTTAAAAAAAAGTAGATATAAAGATCCGAATACTTGTTTGTCATAAACACTAGATTACTTTCACATTCATATTTAAACTTGTCTATAAACCGAAAATGTAAAAATATAAAACGTTATACTCTTGTTAAAACGTTTTTTCATTTAGGAGCAATTTATACTTTCATTCTTAAAATTACTTTGGTGTTGTTATGTCTCTGTCGGTATGTACCTTTACCTTCGTTTTTATAAATTCTCCCCCTGGACAAAATCCATAATCGGAATACCAACAATTGAAACCTGAGGGAGAAGAGATACGATAAATGTTAGTAATATGATTTCCGTGAATTTATTTTATGTTTTAAATTCTTACATTTTAAGAAGTTTAGTTCGTACGATTTCGTCTTTGACTGAACCCCTTAAATACACTCCCCTGAGATTGTACATGACCCACTGGACAAATAGTCTACAAGTCAGACAATAAAGTACGTTAAGGGTGTTGTCATATTCGATGTATGATAGAGGTAAAATATATGCTCTTATTGTCTAGAATCTACAACTCTTTTGACTACGAAAAAGATTTTATATTATGATCACTGACAGTATATAAAGTCTTATTGTTAAGAAATATAATACTTAAACACCGTTGTTATCACTATATTAGTTCTGGTCTGCTATAAGTCGTTTAATATATAAATTATGTCACAAAAAGATATAAAGTTTTCTCCCATTTATTCTAAGGATAGAATTCCTTATTCTTGATGAAAAAATGTTTATGAAACTTGAGAATTTTTTTCGGAGATTTTTTTGTTTATTATGTAAAAATCGATTATTATTGACGTATAAATTTATCGAGACTATAACTAAAAGATTTATAATAATAATATTTTTGATTTGTGTAAAGAGGTCAAATATCATCCGACTATAATCCTTCCATAAAAATTTCCTTTTTTTGTCCATTTTGTGAAACGTAAAAGGTATGTTAAGAGAGTTTTTCTTGAGTCATAACAAGGAGGATTTTAACAGAAAATTAAATATAGATCTTTTTTATTATGAATTCCTACTAAATTGTTTATTGTCGAAGGGTTATGTACGTTCTATATGGACTTAAACAAAGACATAAAGAAGACCCTGAAACCAGACCCAATCGAATAAAAATATCCGTAAAAACATTGAGAACTCGTTGACGGACACAAAAAAATACAATGAGGTACTGGTGTAGACACATATGGAAGAATATACTTGAAGTTCTTGTCTTAGCTAACGTATAAAGGTGGACGTTTGGTTTAAAACAATTATGTGTAACCTTATACTTCCAAATTTTTCCGTCCTTTTATCGCGGCTGTAAAATGTCGATGTGACAATGAAAAAAACAAGAATAATTGACATAAGAATGTTTCCATGTCGGTATTGTAAAGTCAAGTGGTTATGAAGTCAAGAGACTGAATTTATGTAATACTTTATTCGTTTGGTAAGGTCCTTCTACCATACAGTTTCGTTTTATTGTTTCTGTGTTTTACCGTACGACACACTTTAATTATCATAGGGTTAACTCAAGTATACGTACTGACTTCCCGTTAGACTAGTTTTTTACAACTTTTCAGAACTTACGATTCAATTCTTAAATTAGATCCTCGTTCTTATGTTCTCTTACACAAATATTTTTTTTTCATTGTTCCTGTATTATATTTTCTATAGGGAGGTTGCAGATAATTTTTTTCACCGAATCAATGTACAAAAATTTCCAGACAATCGAGACTCTCAAGATTAGTATACTAATGTATTTTATAAAAAAAAATTAAGATTGAATGGTAACAGCTGGTAACCATACTTCACCATTTATTCCGAATATAAAAGACATTCCTCGTAAAGATTGGTACATTAGGTGACTGAGGTTTTCCAGCTAGTATGAATTTATGATGTTTTTGTTTTTGGTTCTATGTAGACAATGTAGTGTTGTACCTATTTGTGGTTTAAAATAATATAAAAGACGGATCACTCTAAAGTTTAATAGACTTGTTACTTATGGTATCAACGAACCGTTAAGTTATTATATAAAGTAGTTTAAATTCTTTGGTGGTTAAAATTCTATTATAATTCGGGACGGTTAATTTGTAGTATGGTGGTTATTATTATATGTAGGATAAAAGTGTATATAATTTCACACTTTATTTACATTTAGAATCTTGGTTACTTTATGCCATAGACAATGATGACTGTACTTTGACCGAATCACGATTTTCATTTGTATGAAAGGAGACCTGGTAGTAAAGTTCATCACCGTTGGATATTCGATTCAAAGATTTAACGAGGTCCCTTAATGACGTATTGATTTCGTTCTGTTTTAATAAATTGGTGGTTATGTTTTGTTGAGTGTACCTCCTTGTGTGTGTGTGTGTGTGTGTGTGTGTGTGTGTGGCTCTTCATTCTATTTCTTTCCTCCCCAGATTGGATTCTCAATGGTCATGAATAGTACACCTATCGTACTTGAATTTATATAAACATTCACATTTTGTATGGGGTTTAAAACGTCTGAATTCTTTTTTATTTTCCTATATTTTATAACATTGTTAAAAATTAAAACTAATGTACAACTTTACATTAGTGGTGAAGGGACCACCGAGTCTACCATTTCGGATGTTACGTCCTCTGTGCCCAAACTAAGGACCCAGCCCTTCTAGTATACCTCTTCCTTTACCGTGGGAGGAGGTCATGAGAACGGACCTTTTAGGGTACCTGTCTCCTCGGACCATCGGATGTCAGGCACCCCTATGTTTCTCAACCTGTGTTGACTCACCGAAGTGAAAGTGAAAAGTGTACAACTTTACTATTATAAACCCCATACAATTCAATTTATTTTACAATAGTTAAAATCATTAAAGAAAAGAATGAAACGATTACATCAATGATCTTTTAAATTTTAATGTGTATATTGAAAGTAATATACATATGACCTGACGTGACTCGATTTTCAAGTTAATTGATATTTGGGGAGTAGGAGGAAAGTGAAGGTCAAGAGGTTTAATCAATAACTTTGAGGAATCCGTGTATTGGTTTAAACTCTTTGTTCATTTCCTTTTTTTTGACGGTTGTGTCGACAAGATTTTTAATTCATTTGTTATAAATTACATTCTCAGACGATAATCTTAGACTCTTTTCTTTTATTTTGGTAATTTTGAAAGGTTGTTCTTGACCCTTAATTTACCTTGGTACAGTACATGATATTAAACCATCCTAAGAGATGGTTATTCCACTTTTTGTCTTTTTTATTTTCTTTTGATAAAGAATATAAACCATAAATAAGATAAAATTTTATTATGTATATTAGATAAAACTCCTTAGTTTTGAGTTGTTATTGTTTGGTTTTCTTGGTGGTCTTGTCACTTCTTCCTTGTCAGTGTCTCCTATTTTCGACAACTCTAAGTTCCGATCAGTTTCGACATTCAGGAATTTACTTAGAATGGACTCCAAAGCAGTCAAGTTAACGTTATAAAACATGAAGATACAAGGTTAGTTCAAATCCACAAAACTCGAGACAAAGACGTATTCCTAAGTACATTTCAAAACGTCTCCGACTATAACCGACTTTTTGAATGTGTTGTACCCTTCTGTATTCCATACAAATATACGGGAATGGATACTTGTTGACATTTATTAATACTCTTGTGACAATGGAACTTTCATTTCTTTTTACTAGTTTTTATATAAAAGTTTTTATAAAAAAATTTTTAGTGGTGGTTTTTGATAAATTCGTAGATAAGTAGATGTATTATTCTTAAGAGTTTGAGTTACCATTTTCATCTTAGAGGTTCCTCCTTGTACCACAAGATACGGAGATTCTTTACGTGTTTTATATGTGTTAGATTAGAACTAATAAATGTGAGACACATTTTAATACAAAGAGAAGGAACGACGTTCTATAAATTACTAAAATAATAAGTAATTTTTATGATTATGTCCCCATACCTATTTAACCCTGTAACCCTGACTGTATATGTGTAATGATATTATATATTTTGTGTATTGATTATTCCTGGATGACATATCGTGTCTTTTGAGACGAGTTATGAGATATTAGCGAATATACCCTTTTCTTAGATTTTTTTCACCTATATATATATATATATATATTGACTAAGTGAAACGACATGTGTACTTTGATAGTTTTGTAACATTTAGTTGATATGAGGTTATTTTAAGAAAAATTTTTATTAGTAATAACAGACTCTACGGGGGTGTTTTTTTATGGTTATGTTCTATCCTTTATTTTGAACTAATTAAAAGTAGAATAAATTAGTATCAATCTTAAATCCTTGTCTTACTACTTGCTTTAAGTATAATGGGTCTTTTTTAACGAATGATGAAATATTAAAAGTTTTACTAATAATGTATATATCAAAATCTGAGTTTTCTTCTGTTATAAGAACTTCAATTCAGCATATTTTTTTCTCATAGTCCCTTATACTGTCTCGTTTTTCATTACATGATTTAATATTAACACTTATCATAATTTCAATATATTTAACACTATAGAATAAATATCCTGAAGGATCACCGAGTCTGCCATTTCACAGACAGACGTCACACCCTGTGGACCCAAGCTAGGGACCCGCCCCTCTAGGTGACCTCTTCCTTTACCGTTAGGTGAGGTCATGATAACGGATCTTTTAAGGTACCTGTCTCCTCGGACCATCCGATGTCAGGTACCCCAGCGTTTCTCAGCCTGTGTTGACTCGCTGAAGTGAAGTGAAGTGAAGTATCATAAATATTATACATATTCTAATATATTTTAAAAAATTGAATAAATCTCCAATAAATATTAACTTTGTAGGGGTTCTTATTTCAACGTCTAAAAAGACTTGTTCAAGAAAGTACTTAGTTTGATTTACGAGAGTGTTTGATTGTCCTAGACTTTCGAAATGGTAGTAATTTGTCCGTGCGAACACCTGTATTTCTCTTTCACGGTTGAGAGTATATTTCCATCAATCGATATTTTCTTATTTTTTTTTGTTTTCACTTTGTATCACCATACCTTATATCTTCTTGTACCCGTATTTTTGACTCTTCTTTGTATTTCTCCATGTGATTTATATATGTTTTCTTATCGTCTCCGCCCGGATTCTACCGTCTCCTTATCCTGCTCCTTTGGTGAAAGAGGGGGTGTTTAAGTAGTTTTCTTGTACACTTGGACTCTTTTAAGGCGTTTTGTTGAAGACTTACGGACGGGTCCTGTAGTCCGTGGGTCGTTTCGTCGGGTAGCAGAAGCTTTCCTCCATCCTTTTTTGTATTTTCTATTTTTATCTCTGTTCTCTATCCCTACCTCGAGGTAGGGCTCTTCCCTCAGAAGTTTTTCTCTGGAAAGGTTTGTGGTCCTTTGTGAGAGTGACGGCTCAGACACCGCTCGGAACCTTGGTGTCTCCCCTTGTATTAACCCTCCTTTTTTTTTTTTTAATTTTGGGTGTCTAATGCACGGGTGGCCATTAAGGGGGTCGTCTCTTCGTCGCGTCTGCGGACGTGGGCGGTGATCGTTCGCCCCGACCCGTCCCTCCGCACCCGACGTGACGAATCTCATTCCTGGTCCGGACTTACGGGACTCCCGTTAGACTCCCTTGATTGAACTCTGTCGTTTGGTCTGACATCCTATCGATAGTGGGTTTTTCGGTATTGGATTCTGTGACGGCCTTGGCGAGTGTCTTGTTTGCTGACTGATCTCGAGGTACTTTTCGGGGTTGGATTCCGTGGGAGTCCGGGCGACTGTCTTGTTTCCTGACTCGTCTCGATCGGTCGACGTCCGGTCGGGTAGCAGGAGGTCTGTGTCCGTCCGCTCCCGTCGGTCTCGGCCTCCCCCCTTTAGTGCCGGGGTCTCTCCGTAATAGATGGTTTGACGTTCGTCCGAAGGAACGATTGGTTCTAAGGAACCCTAAGATCTGTCAGTTGTAGACGGAGTCTTCCACTCGGCCAACATGTGGGTCTTTTGGCTCGCCGTCCCTGCCCCCTCCGTTATTCAGCGTCGCTGACGCGAGCGGTTTGTGGAGTAGTGGACTCGACGAGCCTAGACCCTTCCCGTGTTTTACGTCCGGGTTGGCTCAGACGAGGAGACTCCTGATGGACTCATGGACTTGGACTCACCGAATCTGGACCTTTCACGTATGTTGGGTCCCGGTCGGAGTCTGCCAAGGGCCGTCTCGTTGGATCTCGGAGTCGTCACATCTGTCCCTTTCGTGTGTTCGGCACTCGCCCCCGTTTGGGTCACACCGGCTCTGTGACGCTCGTGTGTCGTCACAATGTACAAACGTCGTAGGAAGGGAGGGGTGTCGTGCTGACTTGTTCACTCGGATTTTTTCACAGGTGGTGGCGGGGGAACACGCTCCCGTCTTTAATCTGTGACTTCTCTGGTCGTTTGTCTTCTTCGATTTTGTCTCCCTTGGAGGAACCTTCACTGTCCACGTTATCTAACTTTGGGACATCTGTCATGACTGATGTATCGTTCCCCGGATATCTAGAACTCTTTATATTCGGTCTAGTTTCTTGATAGACTTTTACTTGACTGGGGTGTGACGGGTGTTGTGGTGGTCTATTTCAGGATCTATACAAAAATGATAAAAATGATAGTAAGTTATAAAAATTAAAAATTCAGGAAATAATGAGGAAATTAAAAGTAAAAATATTGGATGATAATGACACGTTTTTTTCTCTCTCTCTGTGATAAAAAATTTCGTTTGAAGTATATATATAAAATATTAAAACACTGAAAAAAGAGAAAAAGAAATTATAACATAAAAACTTTAGGTTGGAGATGAGATCTAAAAATTAGACACGAAAAACCATAAACAATAGTTAAAACATGGAAATTCTTGGGTTAGAAGTGATGGGTAAAAATGAACCTTCGTTCTAATGACCGAACTGACGAGAGAGGGAGAAACCTGAGAGGAAAAAGAGGTGGTCCAGTGGAGATAGAGGAGGGAGGGGAAAGAGAAGAGACGGGTTGAGACACTTAGAGAAACACACAAGACCTACCACCTCTTGTGAATCTCTTGACTAATGACCGACCTAGACAGAGAGAGGAAAACTATGGGGGAAATAGGAGGACCGGTGGAGACAGAGGAAGGAGGGAGAAGAGAAGAGACGTATTGAGGCACTAGTAGAGACTCGCCAGGTCTGACACCTTGCGTGTATTCCTTCACTAATGACCGATCGAACGAGAGAGGAGAAAACTAAGGTGAAGTAGAGTAGGACCAGTGGAGATAGAGGGAGGAGGGAGAAGAGAAGAGATACATTGAGCCACTTGGAGAGACCCACAGGAAGTGACACCTCTTTGAAAAGTAGAAATTGGATCTACACAATAGTTGCCACGACATATCTATGTCTTCAGAACTCCGATGACATTTTTATTCTGAATTTTGGTCTTCGTCCTCCGAATTCAGGTTTAGGCCTCTTGTGGTCTCCTTTCGGACTGAGGTCCCTTGTTATTAACTGTCCTCGAGTGGTTTATGGAGGGATGGATGTGACTTTGGTTCGTGGTGGGTTCTCGGTTGTTCAAGGTCTCGTTCTGTCTGGTGCGTTAAAGAGGTCATTGTGTCCTTGTATCGGGACTCGAAGTTATATGTCCGACGGGTTTCAGTGAGTTTTGGGTGACTGTAGAGTATTGAGTAATGACCTGTGAAGTAAGTTGAGCTTTCTCTTCTTTAGGTCGAGGTGGGTGGTCTTGTGACTGTGTTCGAAGGGTTTAGTTCTTTGGAACTGTTCGGTGGGAATTTTGGGGTGGGTGTCGCTCCTTTGAGGTGTTATTTCTCTTGAGGTGTTTGACGGTCTTATGTCTTTCCGGTAGGGTTTGAGTCGTTATATTTGTTCTACTTCTCTGTGTCCTTATGGGTTGTCCATTTCCTTGTCCTATTTACGGGTGGTTTGTTTGTTTGCTCCCTATCCCTTAGATGGACTATTTCTTAAGCCTTATTACTATCACTTTTACTAGGTTTTAGAACTTTTGTTTTACCTTAGTGTCTATTTGTCGGACCTCTGTTCCTAACTCTTCTACGTTCTTTCCAAATTGTTCCTGGATCTTCTTTATTTTTTCTCAGTAATATATTACTTATTACGTTATCTACTCTAGCTTTTGTGAGACCTCCCTTGGTTGTCATCTTATTCCGTCTTCTATCCTAATCACTTTATCTTCTATCCTAATCACTTCATCTTCTATCTTACCATCTTTATTTACTTTGTCTCTCCTTTTTTCTTTTCGCTTAATTTTCTTTACTCCTGTTAGAGTCTCTGAAGACCCTGTTACAATTTGCGGGGTTGTAAGCTTAGTATCCTCAGGGTCTTCTTCTTCTGTTTTTCTTTCTGGTACTCTTTTATGAACTCCTCTATTATCAACTTTTGAAGGGATTTTACCCCTTCCTTTATTAGTGGGTTCAGGTTCTTTGGGTCTCTCA